>CM068306.1:86984809-87584809 GCA_034768735.1 Schistosoma mekongi | reverse complement strand
CGGCTTCCAGCTACGTTATTTATGTGATGGCTAGTGATAGTCCCCAAATGTCTACACAGAACTAGCTAAATCAAAGTTAGAAGTTGTGACCCAATAGTTAATAGCCACGTACTTTAACCATGAAGCAGTTGTTGTCATGTAACGTCATACCTTTTATATTTATTTGTAATGTCTTAATAACGAACTTATTACGAATTGCGGTTTGAAAATAAACGAAATCGAAAACGCACGTATTAGTAATAATAGAACCGTAAACAACGTCATAATAGCAACAATTTAGGAACTCTCACAGTCAATCCGCAAATATTATGTAATGAATTTAGACTGGAAGAGAAGTGAACTGAACTACCGATAAACCAGAATAACTAGCGATTAAATAAGGAATAAGTAATCCGGACTTGAATAATCAGTGACTGTATAGGACTGAAACCATTGACAGTAGTAATAACCCTGGTGTGTTCAAAGTTGTACCAAACGTGTGATAACACGTAAACTGTGATCGACCAGGAATAATTCACTGACAATAGGTTTGAGAATACACGTAGTATAAATATAGTCCACAGGATTAACTTAATAAGATAGTCACACAAACAAACGAGCACTTGTATGCATTAAGAAGGTATATCAATGAAACTATAGTACTAGTTATACGAAGGAAGACAGGATAACAAATAACTATAATGTAACGCCCAATTTCACATGATGCTTAAGAATTATAACCATTTCATATAAGTCTAGATATGTATAAACTCAACAGTAAAATCACATCGCCCATTGAGGAATTTCTATCTATGATCTGAAGGAAAACTGATAACGTTTGTGAAAATGTAAGCCACGTTCCCAAATGCTTCATTCCAATAAGTTGCTGTAGCTACTCAGGTTCCAACGAAACTCCTGCAAAGGTTTGACGTTAACTGTGAGCACGGGGAAATAGGTAATTTTGCGCCTACTCAGTTCTTAGTCCATATCAAAACACTTAAATTAATGCTGACATTTAAAGTAGGTTGATAAAATGCGACCATAACTAAGTGGCAAAGAGAAATTACACTGGTTGCTACTCAGCTACCAACTAATGTCGAATGTAAAATAGTGTATATTTTCAAGAGATAATTCATCTAAGAGATATATCTACGTTGGACATCTTCCGTTTAGTTTATCGAAAAATTACATGTACTCGCAACGCAAGATAATGCAAAAGCATTTATGAATAAACGTACTCTTAAATACGGTAAATTTACTAGAAAGTAGTAAATAACAGGCAAAACGAACCTTGACTTTTGCGTGACTGTGAACCTTCTGAAATCATTGCATGGAATTCATTGAAAGTTGGAATCTCGTGTGTATTAATTCCTTCTGCAGCAACTGAATCCAGTGAAGGTAACTCTTTTAAAAGGGATTCCCTGACAACTTCGTGATCAGGTTTAGCTGATCCCGATTGCGTGTTGGTAGGCAAACTAGATTCATCTGTTGAAGCACCTATGCTTGAAGAGAAATGACTGTTTGCTGAAATCGGTGATTCAGTCTCTTCTACATCAACTGAGACACTAGATGTCTAAATGAAATAAAAGTTTTGAATAAACAAACGAAAATACATACATGTTAGCAGGTGACAGTCAGTCATGCACAACATAGAACCTGGTACATTTGCATCAGTCAAAGTTGTCACACCCCATCGCACAAAAAGGTGAACACAAAAGTAGTAAAAGTAGCAAAACCATCAATGACAGTGAAGATGATGGTGAATATGATACCAGAGGAATCAATTTATCAAAAAAGGTATGCGAAATTTAAGAAGGAAGATAAAGAAAGGATTTATGTAATCCATGTCATTTGTAAAACTCCGCCTGTAGCTCTTCTAAGATTACTGCCAGTCTCATGTTCGGGTAAAGGAGGAGGGTTGAGCAAGGGGCTAACACTCCCATCTCGTAAAACCCAAGCTTGCTAAAAAGACCAGATTAAACGAACTAAACCTTTTAAATTCTGCCCTGGAAGTGGAGGGAATGATTATAGCACCTTATGGTGAAAGCCGAGATTCTTCGAAAGTCATGGAGCCGATGCCCCTTCCAACAGCCAGAGCAAACATTTTTATAAGTACATGGAATGTTCAGACTATGTGGGTGAGCGGAAAGTTTAATCAAATAGCTGCAGAAATGAAGTGATACAGCTTGACAGTGCTCGGAATCACCGAAACCGATTGGACTCAAGCTGGATGGAAAACTTTGACTACGCATGAAATGCTGTTAAACTCCGGCCACGAGGAGGGAAATGCTCATCACTCTCATGGAGTTGCTCTGATGCCGTCCAAAGAAGCACGTAATGAACTTGTGGGATGGGAACCACATGGACCCAGGATCATCAAAGCATCTTTCAAAACAATGAAGGGATTACAATGAATATTGTCCAGTCCTATGCACCAACCAACGACGGCAACAACGAAGACAAGGATCAGATTTATGATAGACTGCAAGCAATTATAGCAAAGTGTCGAGGAAAGGATCTGACAATACTGATGGGGGACCTAAACGCCAAAGTCGGGATAGATAACACTGGATATGAAGAAATCATGGGACGACAGGGATTGGGAGACGGAAATGACAATGGTGAAAAGGTTTACAAACCTATGTGCCTTCAACAAATTGGTTATAGGTGGTACAATATTCGCCCACAAACGCATACACAAGGCTACATGGGTCTCGTCGGATCATACTACAGAGAATCAAATCGATCAAATAAGCAACAATAAAAAATTCGGAAGACTAATGGAAGATGTGAGAACCAGGAGAGGAGTTGACATAGCTTCAGATCACCACCTAGTGGTTGCCAAAATGAAAATGTAGCTTAAGAAACAATGGACAACTGGAGTAACAGCATTACAGAGGTTTAATACAGCCTTTCTTTGAGATACCGACAAACTAAAAGGAATTCAAAATATCTCTCAACAACAGGTTCCGAGCCTTACAAGATCTACGGAAGGGAGAAGAAACCATTATGGAGGATAACTGGAGCGGAATCAAAGAAGCACTAACTTCAACGTGTCAGGAGATTTTGAGCCACAAGAAGTACCATTACAAGAAATGGATTTCCACTGAGACCCTGGGCAAAATTCAAGTAAGAGCGAACAAGATGATAGAAATCAACAACAGCCGAACGGGAGCAGAGAAAATCAAGGCACAAACTGACTACACAGAAGCAAATAAGTAGGTACAGATCATTAAAGCTGATAAACGAAAATACATCAAAGGTATTGCAACGACAGCGGAAAAAACTGCAAGAGAAGGAAATATGAAACAGCCATATGGCACAAAGAAGAGACTGGCAGGTAAATATAGTAAACCTGAGCGACCGGTCAAGAACAAAGGAACAGATTGGAAGACACTATGAGGAACTCTTGAATAGACCAGCTGTATGTGTATGTATGATCAACATAGAACCTGGTACATGTGTGCATCGGTTCAAGTTGCCATACCACCATGGCACCGCTAGAATAACACCACCACCATTAGTAGAAATCACTTCAACAAAATAAAATAATAATAGTAACAAGGAATGTGAGCATATAAAATATGGTTCAGGAAGCGTTGAAAGAAAGTAATGGAATAATTTAAAGCTCATGATTTAAGGGAGAATAATGAGTGAATACATCTGCGCCATTGTGACCGATTCTGGGCCATGTCACTCAGTGTTTCTATCCACTGGTTACGGTAATTGCGAGGACCCCATCCAAGAAGTCTGCAGCTACCGACACGGCTTAAACTGGCAGTCAGTGACTTCATGGATTGATGCCGTGTTTTAGTTTGGCCACCCCCAACTCTCTTCCATCCTATTTTTATATCAGCCAGCATCGCGCGTCGAGGAAGACGGTGGTTGGGCATACGCAACACATGTCCCAACCACCTCAGTCGATGAAGATTCACAACCTCATCGACTGATTTACCACATTTGTCTAACACCCATCGTCTAACCTCGTTATTACTTACTTCGTGATAGCTCATTTGTCTAATATGCATCAGTCTAATCAGTAATTACTAACTAAAAGATTTTTTAATGAATAAACCTCAGGTAAGATGGGTGAAAGATAGTGGATCATATAATGCAATCAGAATGTTATAAAACTCACACTGGAATAATTTAGACGGATACATTTTACGTTAAATTATTTTAATGCAGTGAAAGTTTAACGGTCAATCTTGAATTAAGCTAATAGTCTTATCCTTGATCTGTACTTTGGGAGTTTGATAATCCTAGTATGGGTACTACGTGAATGATAAATTAGTTTACAAAGTTATGGATATTCACCGACTGATGGTTGAGATATGCACTACACATTTCAAACCACAGTTTACCTCGACACACGATGATGAACAAAGTAAAAATGGGATGAAGGCTACACGCAGTAAAGCTAAAGCATGCCATTAGCCCATGAAGTCAATTACGCATAGCTTAAGCTGCGTTGGTAGACGCAGAATACCCGTACGCATGAGTACATTATCAAAAATTCAGTTATGTAGAGCAGAAGTAGCTAATTAACAACATAAAGACGCTACCATAAATCCTAAAATAATAACTTCAAGTTAAATGTCCATGTCAAATTACCTCAACGTATTCCCGAGACAGCACATACTTGTCTTTAGGATTGCGACTGCGTACAAAATCAAAATTAATAAATAAACCTACTTATCATTATCACTTGAGTTGTTATATCTTGTCCTGATAGCAAAATAAAGAAAACGAAGACCAACTTACTGATCAACAAAATCCGTCAAATTACTCAACTCACTGGGACCATTCAGACTTTCTGCTTCGACAGTTACAACTTTGTTTTGAGAATAAAAAAGCGAAAAACACCTAAGGGGAAACTATGTTACAGTATCTCATTAACATACACTAGAAAAACAATTAATAGCATCACTATCCTTATGAATTTGAACTGCCAAAGGTCATTCAATGAACAAACTCCAGTTACATCGGGTTGGATAAATGTTGCATGCTCCTATCTTAAATCAGAACCGAGATGTGCGTCCATGATATCAGTAAACTGTGATAGCTGTCTATATTTATTCTGCTCCTTGATCAGCATAGTCTAGCTGTTGCAAAGTAATTTTTAGTGTTCAAGATTTCGAAATGTTTACTTACTAATAATTTACCACCATAATCACTCGTTTGTTTCCCAAAGCGAGTTACTTCGTAAGTCTCCATATTTTTCGGGAATAGACTTTTGAAGTATTTTAATGCCTAATTCATGTATTTGAGTTTATGTAATAGATTGTCACAGCTGTCCACCGTTGTTTACGGACAATATCCCTAGCACAAAGAATCGAGGTATTGGTTTGACTAAATTTTACTTCTAAAATGAGCCTATTAAACGACAAAATCTGCTTTCATAAGCAGGGATTTCCATTGTTAATTACAAAATTATGAAGGTAGCCGACAGACTATCGTTTCAAGAATTACTATCAATGTTAAAGTGGCAATCCCATCTGTTTATGATTGTTGTTAAAGTTTGGTATGCCTGCGTCTATGCTAGTTAGTTCTATAAATTTGTCAACCACCACTTTTCTCCAGTAGCCTGTCATTCGGCATAGCTCTGTAACTTAACCATCTGTGATGATTGGAGTGTTTAAATCCTTAACTCGGTTCTACTATTTTTCTTGGCTGCAAAAGAGGAATAGCTTCACACGGTGTTGAGGGAGGAGTTATTTTGCCTGAAAAGAGAGTAATCAATGTCTTTAAATTTGAATACCGAGTTATTCAAACAAGTTCCATGGTTTTGTCTTTGTTAGCTGGATAAATTATTGTGCCGATAAGTGTGAGGTTTAGGCATCGAAAACCATTAATTGTCCCCCCCATCGTCGCAGGTGATTTAGTTAGGTCTATTCTACATCCGCAGCACATACACAGGAACCACAGACACAAGTTGTATGTCATTAATTTATAAGATTCGCCAAAAATTGTACTGAAATTTCAAGTAGATGGCGAGAACAAAACTAATATATTATTAGGGGGTTTGTGGAGATAGGTAACTGTCAATTTTGATATCAGGAATTGATCTGAATCAAACAACTATTGATCACCTGGAAGCAATGGACGGCTGTTTCGCCATTGTATGGGACTCCTCAGTATTGCCTTTTACAAACATATCGGCAATCGAATCTAGGACCCTCTGGCTCCATGGCGAACGCTTTACCATCGGACCACAAAGTAAACTTCTAACGGTTGATATTTCCAATTTAGTCGATTAGCGACACGTTGCGCGACCTCGTCCACGCCATCGGTGGATAAGTGCCTCAAACTCGACACGGTTGAACTCCACCAGTCACGTCTTCACACTAGAACTCCAAATAAAATATTATATATTTGGCCCCGTTGCTGATCGATGTGCTCGCAGTCGTGAAGGGCAGTCTTTGAGTAATTTTATAATGAGAATTGGTATGCCAGCCCTGCTGTTATTGTACAATGCTTTGTTCCGAGCAGTCGCTACGTTACCACAATGTGTGAGTTCTTACAACCATGAGTAATGGAATAGTAGTTTACTGGTTGCAAATGTGACATCAAGTTTTACTGCCTACGACTGGGACGAGAATGCCCAACAGTGAAATCTAGAGTTCTATCCTTATTTATCTTCATTTGCACTATGAAATTAAGTATTCTATTGATCTAACTTTGACAAAGAGCGCTAAACTGTAATCAACACCGTGGGTTGAAAAATATAAAAGTTTGTACCATATTTTGACGATTCATTCTTTATCATTATTAATGGGTGGGCAAAAAGGGAACAAGGAAACTAAGGTTCAACAATTAGTGTGTCCAAAATTAATTCCACTTTTTATAATTTTTTTAGTATTTTTTTGTTTTATCCCTAACCGATTGGTCATAACCGGATTTCTGGATAAGCTGTTTCTGAAACAAATTTAATCCATCCATTCAGGGCAGTATGAATGAATTAGAATATAGCTGCATTTCTACAGAAGTCAACAGTGTAGTAAACACAAAATCTAGAACCCATAATTTGAAAAGAATAACCCTAAATTATGGTTTACTCGACCCAAGCACTACTTTGACAGACATTACATTAGATCGAAGAGATCAGATATCCAGATCTATGTTCAGCACTACACCTTCCATCAATCGCAGAGGATGTCCTTGACTTAATATTATGTATACCTGCATCCAATCCCTATACTACAATTCGACATGAAATAATAAGTCGCATGTAACTTTCAGACGGTGAGCGAATATAAGAGCTTTGATTAGCAAAATATTAGACAGTAGATCGCCATCGCAGTTTTTACGTCATCTACAAATTTTACTCAGTGACAACACAGTAGGTTAGGTGATCACAAAACAAGGATGGATTCAAGCCCTTCCAAGTTTTGTCTAAAATTGCTTGGACGCGTACCATCCGGACACCTCCAGGATAGTAAATGGAATCATGAGGAGAGCATCCGCAGAAGGATCACTTACCATTCACTAAACATAGAATCGTGAGATATTTAGTATCTCAATCTCGATTGATTGTTTTATGACAGGGATACGAATTCTGGAATAGATCTTCTGGTGAATACGAGTGCAACACTGTGAAATATTCCTTGAACTAAAACAAAGATTATACGACAGATACTTACGATTACTTTTAAAGCTGCCAGTGAAACGAAAATTTCGACTTTGATCAAATGACTTTCCTTGGATTTTTATAATCGTTAATGCGTATGTTGCTATACTTTGATTGAAATTTTTAACAAAACATACATTTCTAGTTTATGCAAACAAGCGATGGTTAACGCTCAAAGAAACTTTGAGTTATACTACAAGTAAATCAATGAACAACTTGCTACGGGACATGCCTTTCACAAAAGTGCTCATCGACGACCTGTAATTAACAACCCTGATTAGAAATCACATTAGCATCGCTATATCGAGGGAATCCTCTCAGGATGCACATATAGCAACAATGACTGATTAGCTTCAGTCTATAACAAATCAACGAGAATATACAAGTTCATCCTAATACCAATGTGCCCGTTGAACAAGTGTGACCGTTTGGACTCAGTAGTTTAGTGGTGAACGCGGTGGCGTTCGAAAAGAAACGGACTGCATTCGAATCCCAGTATGAACATCAACATTGGGATGCAGGTACATTTAGCCGATGAGCCCCAAATAGGACGAAACGCGCGTCCTGGACTCCACTTGCCAGTCACAATCCAACTTATATAATAGAGCCTCTTGAATACCTTGGTTAATTCTATAGACATGCTTGGGATGTGCTCCTCTCGATACAGGTAAAAATTGCTACTCTAAAATCGCTCTCTATCCATCGCCTAGATGGGACATAAGAAGGGACGTAGATGGGTACGTTTGCAAATTCGCTTATCTTGGAAGTTTTACTATGTTTGGTGAGTAGGTTTATGATGAAGTTTTAGCCCAGATTCGATGACACATATTTGGTTTTTATCAACCTACTTCGCTTTTCGTACAGACAAGATATCTATCTTGCATGGGAGGATCGAGTGTAGTACACAACATATCATTGCAAAACATATAACAATAACATAGGAGATATAAGAAAATTCAAGGTCGTTGATCGTAGAAACCATCCTTATATCGCTTGTATATCATGGAATCCGAGAACAAGCAATAATGTTAAACACAGTGTGCAATGACCAAAACTCCGAGGGTCTTGATCAGAGCGTAATCCAAATGGAATAATAAAAATTCTAGCTGCGAATTTGAGCCAATAATGTGTAGTGTAATCGGTTTACGTAAGTGACTTGTAGATACGTCATTAGCAATAACTAAGTAGCAGCACTTGTTACTGAGGAACAGGAGTAAACGCATACTACTTGAAACCTCTATTTGTACAAACATATTTCAGTGCAATCCCATCAAACACTTATCAGCAGGAGCAGAAACAAGTGAAAAGAAGGTTTATTCCGGAATAGTTTTAAACTGCGAAACCTCAGAGTTAGACAATACCAAAAGCACTGACGTGGGAAGGGAAATTACCAAATAGGAATAACCGTCTGTTACACCAAAGTCCATTTCCTGGTGTCTAAATAGATGGAGCTTTCCAATGCTTTAGACCAATTACATTTTAATATTTTTGGTCCATGATATCTCCTTTATGCAGCCAACTAGTGACAAGGAGATACAATTTTTCCCCCACATAACCAACACGTTAGACTGTTTAGGTAGCACAGTCATACTCCACGCCTTTTGGAGATGGTTGCGCATGACAGCTGGACTTATGAGATGTCAATGTGTGGGCTAAAATATGAAAGGCATCGATATTGACTTGGTCTTGATTCTTGCCAGCACTAACTCTAAAGTTGATGACTCCATCAATGGTAAACTTCAATTCTAGACAAGTAGGTGTGTAGGCTCCACAATAAGTAACTTTATTTTACTCTCTGTAAACTGAATAGACTGTTAAACGAAACCAGTAGTAAATTAGTCCGACTCTACGTTGATTTATCACGTCACATATCTTACTAGATGCAATTTTCAACATTCTTGGTTCATGTATCGCAAAGGGACTGTGTTAGTGAATGAAATTATCTTTATCCCACTGGAAAACGTGATATTGCAGTTACTACTTCAAAATCCGGCTGAGCTATAGAATGCCGAGCGAATTTGCCGGACAGTTTGATGCCGCTTCTGAAGGCTGGACAGTTGATTCAGGAGAGGGGTAAGGAGGGAATAACCGACCTTACCTTGCAGCACTTCGTATGAAATGCTCAGCCACTGTCAGTGGTTTAAAGTGACGGAGAAAGAATAATGCGGATGATGATGAAATAGTTAAGTTCAGTCATGGGACGAAGAGTGAAGTAGTAAATATGTTTTTTTTCTGCAGTCTGTCTTGTAATTAACAGCTGAATCATCTGAGTGACAGTTTCTGTCTTCTTGATTTTGTTGTCGGAAGAATGTACTGAGCCGTAGTGTTTTCGGGTTACTATTTGCGGATATTCAGTTCATTCACATAGATCTCAGGAGTTAGCAAGTTGCGGTTGGAGGTAAGTTATATGATGAAGACGACATATTACAAAGATACCTTCGGTAAATCAAGATATGTTATAAAAACTACACGGATATGCATGGTTTATGATTTTAACCATTGTGATGTGCATTCACTTATTGGCATACTTTTTTCTTGTAAGTAAGGAATTTTATGATGGTGAAGGGAAAAGGCGGAAAAGCTTACTGTAAATTGTCTTACTTATTTAAGAAGTGACCTGATAACTTTACGGCCACAAAAATACGT
Organism: Schistosoma mekongi; assembly: GCA_034768735.1. NCBI lineage: Eukaryota > Metazoa > Platyhelminthes > Trematoda > Strigeidida > Schistosomatidae > Schistosoma > Schistosoma mekongi. The sequence continues at coordinate 87,574,554 of CM068306.1, read as the reverse complement.
ATCTCCATGCTTCTTAGACTTGATAGTAACAACAACACTACAAAACTACGATTCATTTAATTACCATGAAGACATAACTATCACCCTCCCCCATCTGTAATATAATTGAATCTTCCAGATAGACTCGATTCATAAATATTGTCCTTACATCGGTTTATTGATAAGCCGAAAAGATGACTGGGTCATTCGCAGACTGCGAGAGGACATTTTAAGTACAAAGTTTGCTGGTTTCTATAATATGCTTTAGCATTTTCCTCCTAATAATCAACTGGATTCAACTACTAGAAAAGTGTGAAGTGCACCCTACATATGACCACGTTACGCTTGCGGCATTACCAGGGCAACTTCTGAAGATTGAACCCGCTCTTACGAATTAGAATAAATCAGAAGGCACGAAGGGTGGAAAAGAACTTATATTTAGTCGTGAATAGGGCGGCAATCGAAAAGCAATGTCTAGACTGGCAAACTAGAGAGAGAGTTGCTTCCCACGGTACGGCGTGACGTGATCTGGTCTTGATGCGTGACCGAGCGCCTTTGACTAGTAGTGTCCGCTAAAACAGACATGGTCAGCATCAATGTCAAGGACCTATGTAACTATTTATTTTGGGGATTATTTACCGCTACAAGTGTTATCAGCCCATTCATCTGGATTTATCAGGAGGTCTAGACATTTTCAGAAGTTTTCGATTAGTTGGTTAGAGCTATCCTCTCGTTTACTGTCCCTCAAAACACAACGTTGATTATGAAAGTTGAAGGGCTAGATACTGACCGAAGTAACAATGAAATAATGCACACCGAATGCGGTCATAGCCATCAACATGCTGTAAATTATGCCTTACTTCTACAAACGGAAAAATGCAATGACCTAAGAATGACCTTAAGCCATTAGTGGCAAACTACAGTAGACTGCGACAAAGTCGAAGCTAAGTGGCTACGAGTGCTATTGTCACATTGGGGGCATTCGAATGTTCTGGTAGACGTTTCCTTCTAATTTTGTACCACATATACGTTAGATTCAATCTTGATTACCGCATTTGAACATCAAGTCCACAACTTCTTAGGGATGTCAACACACTTAAAATAGTATAACGAGTGATTACACAGTAGAAAATAGGCTCTTCAAATGCAATACAGTAAACGATTAGACCGCATTCACATTACAAACACCTTTTATTGTCGAATACGAAATAACCATATACAGGAATTCCGTATCCTAAATAATTATTCAGGTGTTATTGCATCCTATCCTCCTGCTTTCACCGAGGCTAATTATCCCAGGGGTCACCACAAAATAACTAGAAAATCGAGATAGTGCAAATTCAAAATGGGACTCTGTTGACTTCACATACTAATCAACGACCTTAACGCACTACCTTAACAAGTCGTATCCACCACATCGTTAAACTCTTTAATGGGAAATTAGGTCTTAATTAGAATGAATACTGCAAGGGTTAACACTAGACCCCACATTAATCATGCCTTTTTATTGGAGGTTGAATACTAGAAACGGATACGGTACGGCTCCAATTTTCAAATTTTTCACGTTGTTGGACCTTGTGGGTTTGTTTTGTTTTTAGACGGGTGTATATTTTATTACGTTTAGCACCTAGTACTTTTTGGTATAATTTTTGTCGGTAACCTATAAAAATCACCTCACTGTGTGTGTATTCTGAAGTTGCGTAATTTTTCGAAAGTCGTATCTCCGGAATGACAGTTGTACCAATTTGTCCCTATTAAAATTGACTGCTATGGTTGTTGTTACGATTGCACTCATGTTGGTGACTGAATATCATGGGCTATGAACTCGTTAACACTTTCCCCAAAAATTAAAATAAACTAAATCAAGCACTTATACAAACTCTCTAGACCGTTTATACATGCTTTTCGTCAAATATTTTGCCGTCCTCATAAACTTTTATTATTAGCTGAAACACTGAAAACGTCCAGTGGGAATTTTTTTTATTATAATGTATCTGAAACTGCGTAGTTGCAGCTAAGGAAAATCCCCCCAAGGGTGATGTTAGGCGTTCCTGGTGTAATCGTATGTTAAAGTAGAATTTGTTATTTATGTGTAGCTAATGGAAAATACGTCCAACTATGGGAGGATCTGCCATCACGGGTGATTTAAGAGGTCTATTTTTTTCCCAGTCCTAAAAAACATTTGTTATGTTCCCTCATTTTTTCTTTGGTCTTCAATTTTTCCAGAAAACTTCACTTTATCAATTTACGTGGTATCTTTCCCTACAGTTCATATAGTTAATAACTTTGCAGTTCCCAGTGTTTGCGTACGACAGTTGTAATGACCAACTTTACAAAGGAGACAAAGATATGCATACATTTTCGGGATCATTAGCATCCCTAAAGTTGTTTTATCAAACCATACATAGGTCAATGTTGTGGAATGAAAAGTCACTTAACAACCACGAAATAAACAGTAAAAAATAAAGTTCCAACTGATATGCAAAATGTGAAGTAAAGCTATTAAAGGGGAAAAAACATTCAGATTTTTTATTAGAAAGAAAATATTCATGACATATTTGCCTGTCTTGGTGGATTCATTCCTCAAACATGTTTCTATCTACACAGTTGTGACCAAGAAATTAACTTGTCCTAGAATACGCATATGACGGTTATCCATCATCATCATCATTAGCAGGAGCAGCAACGTAGAACCGGGCACAAACGCCTGTAGGTTCAAGTTGCCATACCACACTAGCACTACGAGATTATTGAGGCAACGTATAGACAGAATACAAGAGCGAAGAGTAAGTAAGGATGTCCAGAAAATAACAATAGAATTCAAGATTTAGATAAGGCTAACGAGTGAATGCACTTGCGCCACTATGACCGATTCTGAGCCATATCGCCTAGTGTCTCCAGCCATTTGTTGCGATCATCACGCGGACCCCAACCAGGTGGTCTACATCTACCTACATGGCTTAGACCAGTAGTCAAGGACTTCATGGACTGATGTCATGTTTTGGTTTGGCCGCCCCTAACCTTCTTCCATCCTACTTCAGCCCTAGCCAACATCGCGCGACGGGGTAGGTGGTGGTCGGGCATGCGCAATACATATCCCAGCCATCTCAGTCGATGAAGGTTAATGACCTCTTCGACTGATTTACCGTGTTTCCCAAGAACCTTTTGTCTAACCTCACTATTACTAATCCGGTTATTCCATGGTATACGATCGATGTTACGTAGATTCCTATGGTCAAATATCTGGAGTCGACGCATATCTTGAGTTTTCATGGCCCACGTTTCGCAGCCATATATTAAAATGGCGCGGACTGCTGCGCAGTACACCCGGCCTTTTGTTGAGACACGGATATCTCGTCTGCGCCACAAGTGCCGTAGATTGGCAAATGCCAATCGAGCTTTCTAAATCCGCGCTGAGATTTCGTCAGACACCGACCCACCAGGGGTGATGAGACTTCCGATGTTTGATGAAGATTAAAAGCATACCATAGGTTAAAAAATATCGAGAGGGTCGCCAAACTAAAATGTGACAGTGCCTGAAGTCAATAACCATCAGGACCCTGTCGCTAAACGTACACTACTCGTTTGGGGCTATAGTCAGCTGGTGTAGCTTAAAATCGGTCGCTGATACAAATCTGCAAAACAACTTTCATGCTAAAAAACAGCTTACGAGTAAAAATCTTTATAACCATTCTAACTCTGCCCTGGAAGTTGGAAGGACTAATATGACGCTTCATGGTGAAAGCCGAGCTCCTTCGGAAGCCATGAGGCCGATGCCTCCCCTTCTGACAACCGGAGCAACAATTAATATACTTGACCGACCTCAAATAGCTGTCCCCTGGGCACTGCGGTCACACTCACAGGTCATCACGACCTCCTCTGATCCTGTCTCAGGTTCCTCAAGAATGACCTTTCCACGGTGTGGGCAACCGGGAAGTGATAACCGCCCTCATACCTCTAATAGCACTCGAGTTCACCTTGTTCATGATCAAACACGTTCTCTATCTCTGGTCTCTACTTGTAACACTTCTCCTCCTACATTTTCTATGTGCGCCACTTCTACTGGTTACCCGAGTTCCCCTGAAGCCACGCTCTAAACTTCATGTTGGAGCTTTTAATGTGCGTACGCTGTGTCAAATTGGCCAACAGGCTGCCTTAGCTAAAACATTAGAATCTCTTGCAATTGATGTATGCTGTGTCTCCGGAACACGAATACAGGATCCCAGCATGGTCATCCGTTTGACCTCACCTAGTCAGTGCAGTGGAACAGCACACTTCACTCTTCGTTTATCTGGAGACCCTACAGCAAGCTCACGTGGCCTTGCTGGTGTAGGCATAGCACTAAGCTTACGTGCAGAACAGGCTCTTCTCGAGTGGATCCCTGTAGACAGTCGTCTGTGCTGTCCGTCTAAATGGCTCAGTACGAACTCGGAAAGATAGGGACACACGCCGATGCCTTTTTGTCGTCTCTGCTTATGCCCCCACTGATTGCAGCACAGATGAAGTGAAAGACGACTTCTATATGAAGTTCTCTAGCCTCCTTCAGAAAGCTAAGCACTCAGACATAGTAATTATTGCAGGAGATTTTAATGCCCAAGTAGGTAGACTAAATCAGGCTGAAAAGCAATTAGGTGGGTTACTCGGCATCCCAGCCCAGAGAACAGACAACGGAGATCTTCTGTTCAGACTACCGTTTATTTTTAGCTAGCACAAACTTTAAGCATAAGGTAAGACATTGCTTAACTTGGCGACCCCCAACATCTACACAACGATGGACACAAATTGATCACATCGGCATCAGCTACCGTTGGAGAGGCTGTATAGAGGACTGCCCCTCTTCCTGGGGCACGTGCCTAGACTCTGACCACGCCCTAGTGAGAGCACGTATCTCTATTCGTTTTACTGGTCGCAGAAAGGTTACATCAAGCAAACCCTTTAGATATCACTTTGAGACTGAGAACGCTAAGATTGCATTTAGGAATGGTCTGGCTAAGCATTTATTCGCCCATGACCAACAGGTTTCCCCCGAAGTAGCTTGGAATGATTTTAAAGCAGGTGTATACGCAGCAGCGCTATCAGCATCTAACCCCAATCCAATGAAAGACCATTGGATCTCTAGTACTTCTAGGGAACTGATGGAGGCTCGAAAACTTGTTCCAGCAGGCTCGGAGTATGACGAAGAACGACGACAACTGAAACATAGACTGATAAAGAGTCCGCGTTAGGATCGTGAACAGTGGTGGGCAACAAAAGCAAAAGCGATAGAAGCATCGGCAGCGGCAGGCAATAGTAGACAGCTGTTCCGACTTATTAAGGACACCGGTATCAAGAAATCAGCAGTTAGTGAAATCATCTCTGAAAAAGATGGGTCGATGATCTACTCTCAATCTAGAAGATTAGAACGTTGGGCAGAACACTTTCAGAAACAGTTCAACTGCCCCCCCAGCTACTCTTAGCTTACCCACAATCTCCAAGCTACCCGAATGGAAAACTGACACAGGTCCCCCAACTCTCAGTGAAGTTGAAAACGTCATAAGTAAATTGAAACGTGGGAAAGCAGCAGGGCCTGATATGTTGTCTACCGATATCTTTAAGGATGGTGGTCTAGTTTAAGCGTACAGGTTGACTGATATATTAGCCAAAGTCTGGGAACTAAACTCCATCCCATCTGACTGGTCTCGATCGCTGATTGTTCCAGTCTACAAAAAGGGACAGAAATCCTCTTGTGATAACCACAGAGGAATCAGTTTGACTAATATAGTATCTAAAATATTAGCCACTATAATCATCCGACGTTTAACCAACACTATGGAACAATAGACTCGGGAAAACCATTCTGGTTTCAGACCTGTCCGGGGTTGCATTGATCACATATTCACCCTGCGCCAGGTCCTCGAACACAGACATATGTACCAACGCCCAACTATAGTTGTATTTCTTGACTTAAAAGCAGCGTTTGACTGTTGACCGTGAAGTCTTGTGGCAATGTTTGTCATTAAAAGGCGTACCTCAAAAGTACATTAACCTTATAAAGGCTCTCTACTCGGTCATCACAGGTCGAGTCAGAGAATATGGCGAATTGTCACGGGGAACTTCGTCCTCAAGTGGAGTTCGTCAGGGTTGCCCCTTATCCCCTTTTTATTTAATTTCATCATAGATGTACTGTTAGAAATCTCTCTCACTTCTTTTAAGTCCTCTGGGATTAGTCTCCTTCCAGGAGGCTATCTTGTCGACTTAGAATATGCAGATGATATAGTCATATTTGGTGAAGATGCACACAGCATTCAAGGTCTCTTGAACACGTTGAGTAACAATGCAGGCATATTTGGGATGCGCTTCTCCCCTCCGAAATGCAAAATGTTACTCCAGGACTGGTCTGCTTCTTCCCCCAAATTATTTATAGGGAGTGAAGTAATTGAATGCGTTGATCGCTTCACTTATCTCGGAAGTCTCATTACCCCTGGTGGGTCGGTGTCTGATGAAATCTAAGCGCGGATCCAGAAAGCCCGATTGGCATTTGCCAATCTACGGCACTTGTGGCGCAGACGAGATATCCGTGTCTCAACGAAAGGCCGGGTGTACTGCGCAGCAGTCCGCGCCATTTTAATATATGGCTGCGAAACGTGGGCCATGAAAACTCAAGATATACGTCGACTCCAGATATTTGACCATAGGAATCTACGTAACATCGATCGTATACCATGGAATAACCGGATTAGTAATAGTGAGGTTAGACAAAAGGTTCTTGGGAAACACGGTAAATCAGTCGAAGAGGTCATTAACCTTCATCGACTGAGATGGCTGGGATATGTATTGCGCATGCCCGACCACCACCTACCCCGTCGCGCGATGTTGGCTATGGCTGAAGTAGGATGGAAGAAGGTTAGGGGCGGCCAAACCAAAACATGACATCAGTCCATGAAGTCCTTGACTACTGGTCTAAGCCATGTAGGTAGATGTAGACCACCTGGTTGGGGTCCGCGTGATGATCGCAACAAATGGCTGGAGACACTAGGCGATATGGCTCAGAATCGGTCATAGTGGCGCAAGTGCATTCACTCGTTAGCCTTATCTAAATCTTGAATTCTATTGTTATTTTCTGGACATCCTTACTTACTCTTCGCTCTTGTATTCTGTCTATACGTTGCCTCAATAATCTCGTAGTGCTAGTGTGGTATGGCAACTTGAACCTACAGGCGTTTGTGCCCGGTTCTACGTTGCTGCTGCTGCTGCTGATGAGGATGATGATGATATTGCGCAGTACTGTTTGTCTTTTTATATAGACCAATGATGTAATAAGTCATTTGTTGATAAATTCCAGCCATAACATAAAGACAAAAGAACCTCATCGTTCAGTCTAACTGCCATGTTTCAGTTTGTTTGATAGAATTCGATTACTAAACAAACGACTGGTTAGTAAAATCTGCTTATAAGTGATAATGTTTGATAGACCTATAAATCATCAGTAATCTTATTTTATTTTACTTTCGTTTTCTCCATCACTTTGTTGTATTAATGATGGGTTGTATGTAAATGTGGTAAAATTGATTTCTTGTGCCAGAAACTTGTTCTTTTTTGTTTTTAAAAATGTTTGCCACTTGCATTGCATGTAAATTATTGTTGTTTATACTTTTGTGAATATAATTTTTAATTCCGCGTTAATATTATTCCCCTTGATTCTTAGCAATTCGTTATTAGTTAGTTCTTAATAATTCATAATAATCACATTTTTGTTGACACCACTGATTACTGACCAATCAATTCTTAGTGATAAAATATGATCTAGTTTGCTAGTTACGCATGACATTATGTCTACTTTTCATATTAATTAATTAACGGTCCTTCTACATGAACGACAGTTAAATTCATCTTTAATCAATTGATAAACTGTATTAGTATCCAAAGATAAATCTTATTTGAAACAATTTAATATGTTAGGGTTCTTTACTATGGAAGTCAATAATTTTTCTTAATCCCTTTTTTATCTCTGTCAACATCTGAACTAGAAAGAGTGAAGTAGTTCAGACGTTGACCACTTTACTTATCTTGGAAGTCTGATCAGCCAAAGCTTTTTCGAAACATCGCTCGCGTTTGCCGGGGTAACCGGTTAAGTAATAATGAAGTTATACACCAAGTGTTAGAAGAAAGATGTTGGGGTCGGCGTGACGATCGCAACAAATGGCTAGAGACACTAGGCGATATGGCTCAGAATCGGTCACAGTGGCGCAAGTGTATTCACTCTTTAACCTCATCTAAATCTTGAATTCTATTGTTATTTTCTGGACATCTTTACTTACTCTTCTCCCTTGCATTCTGTCTATACGTTACCTCAATAATCTCGTAGTGCTAGTGTGGTATGGCAACTTGAACCTACAGGCGTTTGTGCCTGGTTCTACGTTACTGCTGCTGCTGATGTTGATGATGATGAGAAGAAAGATGGTGAACCAGTTGAAATTGTGAATTTTCATCGATTGAAGTAGTTGGGACATGTTACGTATTTCTAAATACTATCTACCTCGACGGGTAATAATGACTGATACTGAAGTAGAACAGAAAGCTAGGGGTGCCCAAACTAAAACACATCATAAGTCACTAACTTGTTTAAGCTGTGTTGGCAGATGCAAACTACCTGGTTGGAGTTTGCCCTAATGACGTAACTGAAAGTCAGAGACTAGGTGACTCGGAATCGGTTACGTTTGTTGCGTATGCCTAACCACCGTCTACTCCAAAGGGCGATGATGACTGATATAGAAATAGGATTGAAGGGAGTTAGGAGGCAAGCAAACCAAGAAATAGCATTACTCCATGAAGTCACTGACTTCTGGTTTCAGTTGTCGGTAGATGTAGACTAACTGGTTGGGGTCCGCGGGAATGCCGTAACTAGTGGTTGGAAACTGGGTGTCATCGCTTGGAATCAGTCTCAATGGCACAAGTATATCCACTCTTTGTCCCCCCTTAAATCGTGAGCTTAAAGTTATTTCATATCATTCCACGCTTCATTTCTTCCTGAACAATATTGTATATTCACTCTTCTGTCTTCTTTATTATTATCACTGAAGTAACTTCTACTACTAGACTAGTTACAATGTAGAACTTGGTACATGCGTACGTCAGTTCAAGTTGCCATGCCTCAATTAGCAGATAGAGATTAAATTATCGGATCATATCCTAGAGTAGGGGAGGTATTAACAGAGTTAGTATTAATCGAAGGGAATATAACTCGGCGATAAGATTTAAGAAAATATGATTCAGTAAAGAGAAAATTATGATAAGTGTGGTGTAAATCTTGCTTGGCTTTTGAAGCACGGCAACTTGAACCGATGCACATGTGCCAGGTTCTATGTTGATCATACATATATACTGTGTCTCAGGTGAATTCAATCTTTGTTCTTCCTTATATCGTCATCTTAAGATTATTTTATACTGTTTTCCACTAAATAATTTTTTCCTCCCTATGCCTTATTATATATGTCCACTCCTTTCTTACTACTATTATAGTAACTACTACTTTACCGATTTAGCGTTGAGGTGTAACAACTTGGACCAATACACATTTGCCAGGTTTTCCTTTGTACATACGTGCATACATTTCATTTATTTGAACTATGAAGCCTAAAAATATCATTAAATCCCCACTCAAAAATATTAATGGTAAAATGTCATGTCCATAAATTTGTACTGACAAATGAGTTATATTAATTATTATTAAGTACTGTATTAAATAAACTAATCTATACTGCTTTTGTCATTAATATTTATTTGAATTAATTATAACCTAACCGTGAGCAACTGACGTTGCTAAATCCATCATTGTACTTGTTTACATTCCCCGTTATCTTTTTAGAATTCACAATGTCTAATCAGCCGATATCCAGACATCGCAAACAGCATTTTCCACATTTAGAACGTCGTAAATTGAGTGCTCCTGTGTCCCAGAATCTCCCTCTTCAAGAATATGATTCGGATGAAGATCCACTTTATATTTCTAAACATCCGCGAAGTTCTCTAATTTCTACAAATCACAAACTGTTTCGTCCAATTAAACAAACAGATTTAAAAGAAACCAATGGATCTGCTCGTCCCGACAAACGTGCTAGAGATGAACACAATGAACAAGAACGTAGTCGTCGACGTGAACTCGCAGTTATTTACGAATTGATCCGATGTAGTTTTTCTAATGATGATTTACGATATCTTGATCACTGTAATGGTCCAAAGTCAGTTGACAAATTATCGTATCCACAAGTTTTACAAATAGCATACCAGCTAGTACGCGAAGAGCAGCATAATTTAACTTTATTTGAGAAGTCATTAAATGACATCAAAGTAATTGAAAAAGAGTTTGTACGTGCTGGTCTTCCAGTGCCTGAACGACCTAAATGTCCTTATATATTAGACACTTACCGAAAAATGGTTCAACTCGTAGATACTTTACTACGTCATGATAAACTGTAAGTGATGAAAAAATGGTATTTAATGAGTCCATCATTTTGTGAATGTTTTATTTTTATTCCATTAGTCAGTTTATATTTTCATGGTTCATTTATAACCCCAACAACTGCATAATTTCCATGCGAACGGGATATTTTTCATGTCCACCGTATATTGAATAATAAGCGTATAGTACTAAGACATCTTATCATCAAAAAAGTAAATGACTCAAACATTATGACATTAGATATAGTCTAGCTAATCGTAGCAAATTTTTCGTTAATATACTTACTCTCATTTACTATCGATGGTTTAACATCTTTGATCTAGGAAGAAAATTAAACTTGAGACAATTTCAATGACATTTTTATTAAAAATCCCAATGTTATACACGGTTACGTAGATCTATTTTTTTTTGGGGGGGGGTTCTAGGTTTTAGTCTTCTTTTTAGTAAATCAATACAATTGATTGTGTCAACTGTCATACTGTTTTCTAGTTCGTAGTCTTAACTTCAGTTAATTCATACTGCTTATATCTTACAATATAACTGTACTCTCACCAATATTGTATGAATATCCTACCACTTCTCTGTTAGAATCACTAATCCAATCTAAATTTATATATTTGTATGTTAGAAAAAGTTGAGATGCTAATTTGTTTTTGGTTAACTCAACTCCATTCTTCATATCTGAACAATTTTCCTTCTGAAAAGAAAATAATTTTTCTATACGCGCTTCTCTTCTGGCAATGTTTATTGCATATGATTTTCTTCTTTGTGTTTATTAACTTATATTTGGGCTAATTAACGTAAACAATTCTCTACCAACTGGCGTAAGCAGTAAGTTTATCTGATACGGTAATTGTTATTAGTTTGATTTGGATTGTGGCTGACAAATGGAATGCAGGACGCACGTTTCGTCCTATTTTGGATTTTTCCAAGTGGATGTACCTACATCTATTGATGAAGTAGTAAATCTTCATCAGCTAAGGTGGTTAGGACATGTGTTACGTATGCCTGACCACCGCCTACCTCGACGAGCAATGCTGTTTTTCGTGTAGGAGTAGGCTGGAAGAAAGATAGGGGCGGCCAAACGAAAACATGGCACCAGTTCATGATGTCATTGACAATTGGGCTGAGCCATGTTAATAGGTGCAGACTACCTGGTTGGGGCCCGCGTGACGCTCGTAATAAATGGTTAAATACCTTGGGTGATATGGCCCAAAATCGTTGGCAATGGCGCAGGTGCATCCACTGCTTGTCTTCCTCCAAATTCGAAGCTTCTGAACTTATCATAATTTTCTCTTTATTCAATCATATTTTCTTAAGTCTTAACTCTGATCTCTATTCTCTTCCATGAATACTAACTCTGTAACTACCTCCCCTACTCTGGGATTTGATTCAACAATTTAGTCTCTATCTGCTAATTGAGGCATGGCAACTTGAACTGACGTACGCATGTACCAAGTTCTACGTTGTAGCTGTCTGTCTGTCACATCCCAGTGTTGATTTTTACATCGGGGCTCGAGCCCAGTTCGTTTCGTTCCACTAGGCTACTGAGTCGAGACAGCTTGCCAGCCACAATTCAGCCTAAACAATACTTGCGAATCATCGCTAGATCGAGGCGATCCGCTCAGGATGCAAGCATGACAATAAAGACTGATCAACGGGAACATCCAAATACATCAATCAATCAATCAATGCCTGTTACTCCAAGTGGAGCATAGACCGCCCACCAGCATTCTCCAGCCAACTCTGTCCTGGGCTTTCCGTTCTAGCTCTTCCCAAGTGCTGTTCATTCTCTTCATGTCTGTTTCCAATTCCCGACGCAATGTGTTCTTGGGCCTTCCTCTGTTTCTGTGGCCTTTAGGATTCCAAGTCAGTGCTTGTCTTGTGACACAGTTTGATGGTTTCCTCAGTGTGTGTCCAATCCATCTACAGCGTCTTTTCCTAATTTCTTCCTCAACTGGAAGTTGATTAGTTCTCTGCCACAACAGGTTGTTGTTGATGGTATCTGGCCAACAGATCCGAAGAATCCTACGCAGACAGTTGTTTATAAATACTTGTAACTTCTGTAGGGTACTTTTTGTAGTTCTCCAAGTTTCAGCTCCATACAACAGGACTGTCTTCACATTTGTGTTGAAAATTTTGACTTTTATATTGACTGACAGTTGGTTTGAGTTCCAGATGTTTTTCAGCTGTAAAAATGCTGCCCGTGCCTTACCAATCCGCGCCTTCACATCCGAATCAGACCCTCCGTGTTTGTCGATGATGCTGCCCAAATATGTAAAGGTTTCAACGTCTTCCAGAATTTCTCCGTCAAGTGTAATTGGGTTAGAGTTTGTTGTTTTGTATCGGAGGATCTTGCTTTTCCCTTTGTGTATGTTGAGGCCTACTGCTGCTGAGGCTGCTGCTATATTGTTGGTCTTCTTCTGCATTTGATGATGTGTGTGAGAAAGAAGAGCTAGGTCATCTGCAAAGTCCAAGTCATCTAGTTTCGTCGATGTTGTCCATTGTATTCCGAGAGTGCCTTCAGATGTTGCAGTCTTCATGATCCAGTCGATGACCAGTAGGAAGAGGAAGGGCGAGAGTAAGCAGCCTTGTCTAACACCGGTCTTCACTTCGAATGAATCTGTGAGCTGACCTCCATGCACGATTTTACAATGTAGTCCGTCGTAAGAATTTCGTATGATGTTGACTATCTTCTCGGGTACGCCGTAATGTCGTAGAAGGCTCCATAATATTCTCCTATCCACGCTGTCGAATGCCTTTTCATAGTCGATGAAGTTGATGTAAAGTGGTGAATTCCATTCAATTGATTGTTCAACAATGAACCGTAGAGTGGCGATTTGATCGGTACATGATCGATCTTTACGGAATCCAGCCTGTTGATCTCGGAGTTGGCCGTCGACTGGGCCCTTTAATCTGTTCAATAACACTCTGTTGAAGACCTTTCCTGGTACTGAAAGTAGAGTAATGCCTCTGTAGTTCTCACAATTGCTGAGATCGCCTTTCTTTGGTATCTTGATGAGGTACCCTTCTTTCCAGTCTGCTGGAACTTGTTCTTCCTCCCAAATCTTCCTGAAGAGAATGTGGAGTATCTTTGAAGTTGCTTCTATATCTGTCTTCAGTGCCTCTGCTGGTATGTTGTCTGGTCCTGCTGACTTGCCACTCTTGAGCTGTCTGATGGCCATTTTGATTTCTTCGACTGTTGGTGGGTCTGTGCTTATAGGGAGATCCGTGGCTGCTGCTTCGATGACTGGTGGGTTCAGTGGGGCTGGTCTATTCAAGAGTTCTTGGAAGTGCTCTACCCACCTGTTCCGTTGTTCATGCACTTCAGTGATTGGTTTGCCAGCATTGTTCTTGATTGGCCGTTCTGGCTTGTTGAATTTCCCAGCTAACTTCTTCGTTGTATCATATAAGAACCTCATATTTCCTTCTCTTGCAGCTATTTCCGCTGTCATTGCTAGGTCCTCAACAAACTTCCGTTTATCCAACCTGATGCTCCTCATCACTTGCTTGTTGACTTCGGTGTATTCGGCCTGTGCCTTGGCTTTCTCTGCTCTTGTCCGACTGTTATTGATCGCTGTCTTTCTGTTCCTCCTTTCTTGGATCTTGTCCAGAGTTCTAACAGAAATCCACTCTTTTTGGTGTCGTTTCTTGAGACCCAAAACCTCCTGACATGTTGAGGTTATTGTTCCCTTAATCTCTTTCCAGTTGTCTTCCATATTAGTTCCACCTTTTTCTAGTAGATTATGAAATGCCTGAAACTTGTTGCTGAGAATTAATTTGAATTCGTTGCGTTTGTTAGTATCCCGGAAAAGGGCTGTATTAAACTTGTGTAATACTGCTGCTCCAGTTGTCCAGTGCTTCCTCAGCTTCAGTTTCATTTTAGTTACCACCAAATGGTGATCTGAAGCTATGTCGGCTCCTCTCCTTGCTCTTACGTCTTCCATGGTCCTTCTAAACCTCTTATTGATGCAGATGTGGTCGATTTGGTTCTCCGTGATGTGGTCCGGTGAAATCCATGTAATTTTGTGTATACGTTTGTGAGAGAAAATGGTGCCACCTATAATCATTTTGTTGAAGGCACATAAGTTCACGAACCTCTCACCGTTATCATTCCTTTCTCCCACTCCATGTTGTTCCATGATGTCTTCATACCCGGTGTTATCCACTCCGACCTTGGCGTTGAAGTCGCCCATCAGAATAGTCAGGTCCTTGGCTGAACATTTCTCGATGATTGACTGCAGCCTCGCATAGAACTGGTCTTTGTCGTCTTCGTGGCTGTCGTTGGTGGGTGCGTAGCACTGGATGACATTCATTGCAATCCCTTCCTTCTTCGTCTTGAAGGATGCTGTGATGATCCTAGGTCCATGAGGTTCCCATCTTATAAGAGACTTCCATGCATCTTGGGATAACACCAATGCTACTCCTTGTGTGTGTGGGGCGTTTTCTTCTTCGTGGCCGGAGTATAAAAGCACATTTCCCGAGGATAACCGTTGCTGTCCAGCTTGAACCCAATGCGTTTCGCTTATTCCAAGTATCTTCAGGTTGTATCTTTTCATTTCTTCAGCTATTTGCATGGTCCTCCCTGTTTCCCACAGCGTGCGGACATTCCACGTACCTATATTAATGGTTGCTCTGGTTGTCAGAAGAGACATCGGCCTCGTGGCTTCCGAAGAAACTCGGCTTTCACCATGAGGCGTCATAACATACCTTCCAACTCCCAGGGCAGAGTGAAAATGGTTATAAAGGTTGTTACTGGTTAGCGTTTTTTTAGCACATTTGCTGTTTTACGGGATGGGGTTGCTAGCCCCATGCCCAACCCTCCTCGTTTATCCGGGCTTGGGACCGGCAGCAACCCTAGGGGCTACAGGCGGAGTTATCCAAATACATGCTAACTATATATTGTTGTTAGTTTTTGGTTTATTGATTAGATTCAAAAATATTTCTTAAACACAAATTGTTTACAGTGTTTTTGCATACTATTGATATTCACTTTTTGTTACTAGATCTGTTTTCATTCTTATTAGTTAAGTTTTAAATGGTTAACTGGCATTAAAATTTGCAAAGATTTTCAATTTGTTTTCAACACAATAATGTAATTTGTTTTTCTTTATAATTTCTAGTGCTCGATCTGTTGATGGTGTTTATGAAGTGACTCCTGCAGAACGTGCAGCTATAGGCGATCAAGAAATGTCCTTTCTTTTGCCACGTACCCATCATACATCTACTGCAACAGATTATTCTGATCGAATCAGAGGTAGAAGATCATTCAATCTTGCTAACCGATCAAATTATGCCGATAGTTATTTAGAACGAGATGATACTAGAAGTTGTTTCTCTAACTGGTCAAATATATCTGCAGTTCAGTGTAAATTTAAACGATCCTCTTCTTCAGCTTCCCTTGACTACGGTGTAGAAGATGATATTGATTCAAATCTCTTACCGCCTACATCACCATTAAATAATCATCGTAACACTCCTACTAATAATACTAATAGTAGTAGTAGTAGTAGTGGTAGTCAATGGTTAAGTAATCCTGAATTCTTTAAGATTTTATCTAAATTCAAAGAAGATCCTGATAATGAAAATGATTTTAAAACACCAACTGAAGAAATTGACGAAGATATCGATGTTGATGGTCTTTTGTTAAATTTCACTTCTAATCAAACATTAAACTAATTTATCATTAATCAAATGCGTTCTTGTGTATGTATATAGAAATTTATATATTTGCTTCTCTTCTCTTTTTTTTTTAATTTGTCATATCGTGCCTTTTTATATCGCTACTGTAGTTTTCACTTCAAGCATATATATATATATATATATATATATATATATATATATATATATATATATATATATACATAGTCTCTGTGAATGTCTATTATATTTTATTATTATTATTGCCGGTTACAGTATTACTATTGCTATTTTTGTGTATTTCTTTTATTGTCTTTTTACAAATCAACAATTTGTATGTACTTTATACACCTATTCAATATTATTAATCTTCAATATTCCAAGTATATTCAACGAAAATAGTCTATCAACTGATATCCTTCATTTATATCTTTCCTCTTAGAAGTAAATTACAATAATGACAATAGTCAGTTAATAGAATTGATTGCTGTGTTTATAATGTATTACATATACACACAAACTCACACAAATTTATTTCTGTATACATATTCATGTTTTTGCGCCAATATTGTGGATCAAAGTAGGTTGTCTGTGTCTTCTCTCTTTTCTAGCTACCTCTAGCCTACTGTTTAGTTAAGCATATTTCTGTAAAATAATCAATCATAAGCAATGCAGGACCTGTATCATCTGTGCATTAATCCAACCTACCACATTACATTAAGATGACTATCCAAATAGTAGATGTAGTAGACGCCGGTAATCGTAGGAAAATTGGACATAAGAAACATAATTTTAAGAAAAAGCTCAGAATTTGAGAGTAAACAGCTTCTAAGCCGTGTCAACCAACTTTCATAATCATTAGTTGCGATAATCGTATGGATTACAGTCAAAAAATCTCTATCTAACAACACTACGTGGATTGACTGTTAAATAATCGATAGTTTGATGTCACTTTCCTACTCAACCACCTCAGGCTTCTTTCCATCATCGTACATAGTGCTAGATGGTGATAGGGTGTACCTATAAAATGTCCAAACTACCTAAATTGGTGAAAGTCCACTGCTTATTTGGTCTAGGTAATCATTTATCATCGGTGATGAACAGAGGTTAGTATTCACAGTATTTACATGCCCATTCTTGTCAGATGCAGATGTGAAACCTCCATTGTAATTACCGAAGATAGTGTTAAGTCATTTGTTTATTGTGTTTATGTCTAGAGTTTTCGTATTTGCCTGCAAACATGCTTCCTTAGATGCTAAGAAAGACGATACTATGGACAAAGAATTTAAACATAGGTATCAGTACTTTACTATATGCATTACTTTAGGTCAAGTTACGTAGTGGATGAACCAGTCCTACGCCAAACGCAGTGTACGACATCTCGATTTTATCTTTATTTCATAAGATACTCCAAAGTCAAGTATAACCATCAAAACACTTATCTGTATCTCGTATCTAACTAACGGAAACATGTACATCAAAATATAAATGGTTGTAATTGGGCGTTGTGAAGATGGTTGAGTGCTAATTTGATACCAAGAATCGGTATGAGTTACAACCAGGAAGCAATCGAGAGTAGTTTCGCCACAATCCGAGTCTCCACAGCACTACATTTCCGAGACTCTATCAGATGGTGAAAAAAATTTGCCGATTTCGTACTTCTAGATACGAATTCAGTTTGGTTGAAATGGCATCAATAACGTGAATAATTAATTAACTAAAAATAAGAAGATATACGACTCTTTTCAGTGTACATACGAGTAATGATAATTCACAGTAACTAAGACTTATTGTACTGCTTCATTGAAATCAGTTTATATTCTAAAAGTTTATTTACAATTAGTACTACCTGTTGATAGATCACCTTATGTACAATCTGACATAATTCATTCAACATTTACTTATTTATGTAGAATTAAAATCTAATGATTAATGAGGTGACATCATAATCAGATTAATCAATCAATGCCTGTTACTCCAAGTGGAGCATAGACCGCCCACCAGCATTCTCCAACCAACTCCGTCCTGGGCTTTCTTTTCTAGCTCTTCCCAAGTGCTGTTCATTCTCTTCATGTCTGTTTCCAATTCCCGACGCAATGTGTTCCTGGGTCTTCCTCTGTTTCTGTGGCCTTTAGGATTCCAAGTCAGTGCCTGTCTTGTGACACAGTTTGATGGTTTCCTCAGTGTGTGTCCAATCCACCTCCAGCGTCTTTTCCTAATTTCTTCCTCAACTGGAAGTTGATTAGTTCTCTGCCACAACAGGTTGTTGTTGATGGTATCTGGCCAACAGATCCGAAGAATCCTACGCAGACAGTTGTTTATAAATACTTGTATCTTCTGTAGGATACTTTTCGTAGTTCTCCAAGTTTCAGCTCCATACAACAGGACTGTCTTCACATTTGTGTTGAAAATTTTGACTTTAATATTGACTGACAGTTGGTTTGAGTTCCAGATGTTTTTCAGTTGTAGAAATGCTGCCCTTGCCTTACCAATCCGCGCCTTCACATCCGAATCAGACCCTCCTTGTTTGTCGATGATGCTGCCCAAATATGTAAACATTTCAACACCTTCCAGAATTTCTCCGTCAAGTGTAATTGGGTTAGTGTTTGCTGTTTTGTATCGGAGGATCTTGCTTTTCCCTTTGTGTATGTTGAGGCCTACTGCTGCTGAGGCTGCTGCTATATTGTTGGTCTTCTTCTGCATTTGGTGATGTGTGTGAGAAAGAAGAGCTAGGTCATCTGCAAAGTCCAAATCATCTAGTTTCGTCGATGTTGTCCATTGTATTCCGAGAGTGCCTTCAGATGTTGCAGTCTTCATGATCCAGTCGATGACCAGTAGGAAGAGGAAGGGCGAGAGTAAACAGCCTTGTCTGACACCGGTCTTCACTTCGAATGAATCTGTGAGCTGACCTCCATGCACGATTTTACAATGCAGTCTGTCGTAAGAATTTCGTATGATATTGACTATCTTTTCAGGTACGCCATAATGTTGTAGAAGGCTCCATAATATTCTCCTATCCATGCTGTCGAATGCTTTTTCATAGTCGATGAAGTTGATGTAAAGTGGTGAATTCCATTCAATTGATTGTTCAACAATGAACCATAGAGTAGCGATTTGATCGGTACATGATCGATCTTTACGGAATCCAGCCTGTTGATCTCGGAGTTGGCCGTCTACTGGGTCCTTTAATCTGTTCAATAACACTCTGTTGAAGACCTTTCCTAGTACTGAAAGTAGAGTAATGCCTCTGTAGTTCTCACAATTGCTGAGATCGCCTTTCTTTGGTATCTTGATGAGGTACCCTTCTTTCCAGTTTGCTGGAACTTGTTATTCCTCCCAAATCTTCCTGAAGAGAATGTGGAGTATCTTTGAAGTTGCTTCTATATCTGTCTTCAGTGCCTCCGCCGGTATGTTGTCTGGTCCTGCTGACTTGCCACTCTTGAGCTGTCTGATGGCCATTTTGATTTCTTCGACTGTTGGTGGGTCTGTGCTTATAGGGAGATCCGTGGCTGCTGCTTCGATGACTGGTGGGTTCAGTGGGGCTGGTCTATTCAAGAGTTCTTGGAAGTGCTCTACCCACCTGTTCCGTTGTTCATGCACTTCAGTGATTGGTTTGCCAGCATTGTTCTTGATTGGCCGTTCTGGCTTGTCGAATTTCCCAGCTAACTTCTTCGTTGTATCGTATAAGAGCCTCATATTTCCTTCTCTTGCAGCTATTTCCGCTGTCATTGCTAGGTCCTCAACAAATTTTCGTTTATCCAACCTGATGCTTCTCTTCACTTGCTTGTTGACTTCGGTGTATTCGGCCTGTGCCTTGGCTTTCTCTGCTCTTGTCCGACTGTTATTGATCGCTGTCTTTCTGTTCCTCCTTTCTTGGATCTTGTCCAGAGTACTAACAGAAATCCACTCTTTTTGGTGTCGTTTCTTGAGACCCAAAACCTCCTGACATGTTGAGGTTATTGTTCCCTTAATCTCTTTCCAGTTGTCTTCCATATTAGTTCCACCTTTTTCTAGTAGATTATGAAATGCCTGAAACTTGTTGTTGAGAATTAATTTGAATTCGTTGCGTTTGTTAGTATCCCGGAAAAGGGCTGTATTAAACTTGTGTAATACTGCCGCTCCAGTTGTCCAGTGCTTCCTCAGCTTCAGTTTCATTTTAGTTACCACCAAATGGTGATCTGAAGCTATGTCGGCTCCTCTCCTTGCTCTTACGTCTTCCATGGTCCTTCTAAACTTCTTATTGATGCAAATGTTGTCGATTTGGTTCTCCGTAATGTGGTCCAGTGAAACCCATGTAGTTTTGTGTATACGTTTGTGGGAGAAAATGGTGCCACCTATAATCATTTTGTTGAAGACACATAAGTTCACAAACCTCTCACCGTTATCATTCCTTTCTCCCAGTCCATGTTGTTCCATGATGTCTTCATACCCGGTGTTATCCACTCCGACCTTGGCGTTGAAGTCGCCCATCAGAATGGTCAGGTCCTTGGCTGAACATTTCTCGATGATTGACTGCAGCCTCGCATAGAACTGGTCTTTGTCGTCTTCGTGGTTGTCATTGGTGGGTGCGTAGCACTAGATGACATTCATTGCAATCCCTTCCTTCTTCGTCTTGAAGGATGCTGTGATGATCCTAGGTCCATGAGGTTCCCATCTTATAAGAGACTTCCATGCATCTTGGGATAACACTAATGCTACCCCTTGTGTGTGGGGGGGCGTTTTCTTCTTCGTGGCCGGAGTATAAAAGCACATTTCCCGAGGATAACCGTTGCTGTCCAGCTTGAACCCAATGCGTTTCGCTTATTCCAAGTATCTTCAGGTTGTATCTTTTCATTTCTTCAGCTATTTGCATGGTCCTCCCTGTTTCCCACAGCGTGCGGACATTCCACGTACCTATATTAATGGTTGCTCTGATTGTCAGAAGAGACATCGGCCTCGTGGCTTCGGAAGAAACTCGGCTTTCACCATGAGGCGTCATAACATACCTTCCAACTCCCAGGGCAGAGTAAAAATGTTTATAAAGGTTTTTACTGGTTAGCGTTTTTTTAGCACGTTTGCTGTTTTACGGGATGGAGTTGCTAGCCCCATGCCCAACGCTCCTTGTTTATCCGGGCTTGGGACCGGCAGCAACCCTAGGGGCTACAGGCGGAGTTAATCAGATTAACAATTCTCTTATAAATTCTACATCAAGGCATGTCATCACATCAACTATTACTCAATATCATATCAGTTGATTTCGCCATACACAACTAATTCACTCATGTACTTTGTACTGATTGATATTCAACATGTGACAATAAGCGATCAAGCTAACTGTAATGATAGTGAGATGATTGAAAGTGATAGTGTTTCATCAATATGAATTGTGACAATGCAATAAGATGACAAAAAAATTTATCCAACTACTATGTGATACATATTACTACAATACACATTACAAACAATCTCATCATGCATACACTTGTTAAGGCATTCATATACAAACAAATAATGATGAACATCTAGACAAATTAGAGTATAAGCCAAGCCATTGTAACAAAGATAATATAGGGAGCACATGTGAATCACACTGTACCATCAGGGTAGGTTGATTGAAAGTACACATTGTTTATGAACACAGAAGTGAGGAAGAGATGAAGAGGTTAGAAATTTCATACACAGTTAACGCTTCAACAAATCTTAGTAGACGTCTTTAGTAGAGCACTCTTATACAATACCACAAACGATGATTTGATATGAATTATGTGACGTAAGTATGAAGTAAGTGCTTAGTATTAGATGAGGAAGATTGTTTATCCTACACTTTTATTTTGTCATTCGAGTTCATTAGTTTCTGGAGGTATTCGAGATATGTATATTCAGCTACATTTACATGTAGAACATGATTCCATCTCTCTCTTCTTGTATTATTATCAAATCTTATCCAACTGACAAATTATTGTTAATTTGTGAAAAGTTCGAATTATATTTGATGATGATAAGTTGGTTAAGAATTGCCGATTGACGATTCATTGAGAATATTTTCATGGTTTTACTACACTAGCATTCTGTTAATCATTACTTGAAGTCATTACTTGCAGCAAGTTGATCGAAATATACACTAACTATCCATTCATCTAATCCTGTCGATAATTCATCACCAATCAATCAATCAATCAATCAATCAGTCAGACAATTAATGCTTGCTACCCCATGTGGAGCATAGGCCATCGACCAACATTCTCGAAATAACTCTGCCCTGGACTATCATTCTCACTTCTTCCCAGGTACTCTTCATAGATAAACGTTGTTGCTAACACTGAGTATAATAACCACCACCCACCTCCTACTCCCAACATAAACATAGTAAGCAGTAATTGTTGATATCCGATGATAGAATATCAACGAAATATATTTGAAATAAATTAAATGACTAGTAGTAAAATATAGAAGAGATAACTCGTCGGATGAATGTATCTCCATTGAGGTGTGTAGATGAACACAGTTACTTAAATTCAGGTGAATTTAATTGATGAATCCCAGATACGATGACACTTACCACCAACATTTAACTACTGGTCATGTCTCGAAATTCACTAAAATCACCCAACTGAACAACACTGTGAAAATAATCCTCTCACAATGCACATTAATTAATCGAATCTCATCGAATGAAATCCATAATACCAAAACTGGATAATTCACATCTGAATATGTGATAATCACGTTTGCATTGTTTCTGACGTATGTAATCGAAGAAATCCATTTCTCCCACCATCTTCATGATTCACTTAGTGGATATACTTGAATCGCAGTGTGTATATACACATCACGAATTGAATACAATCCATCCTCTTCAAACATCATCCCTTGATCCTCTGATTTCCTATAGAAATTATCTCAAATGTAGTTTAATTATTAATTAGACATCATGGATATGAATTCGGTAATAACCAAGTTTATAAAAAGTAAAATCGATTGTCGTTGGTTGGGTACCAGTGATAACCTGGAGCAGTGGACAGCTGTTTCATTCTTTTGTGGAACTTTTCAGTAGTGCATACCCTCGACCAATCACTGACGAATGCCAACAACTACATTCATTACCGTTTTCCACCTCAATTTATTTGTAATATTCAGCTAACTAGCGACTAATTTCAAGATGTCCTTGAAGTTCTAGTGAGAAGTCGTCACTGGCGAAGTTCAGAATCTTCAAAATTGAGACACTTATTAATAATGACAAAGGATGATGGTCGTGCTTTACCAGAAACTGATGAAAGTGGATTCCTGAGAACCGACTTTGATTGAGTTGTGCAGAAGTTTAGGTGTTCGGCAACCTAAAGGCTGTGGATATGCCTCCCTAGTAGTGTTGTGCGTGTACACTGCTATGGAGTTCGACACTACGACAAAAAACTGTCCAGTGCTTCCCCCCCTTAGTTTTCACTGGTACAAGGCCAATATCAGTTTGTGACAAATATAATCAACTAGACGTAATTTAATTTGTTATGTAGTTTATACCATGCTTATTACCGTATATTAGGTATAAGTGAAGGCGATATTGTTTGTTGATGTGTTAATTACATTTTTTAGATTTCACAAATGTACTACCATTAATGGAAAGTTTCATCAGAAAACAGTTAATCAGAAAGGTAAAAAGTACAACTGATATTAATTACACTCTTCATTATTGAAATGGACGTTTAGCCCATTCGATTTGCTTCTTTGTTTTCAACTTTTCTACTTAATTTGAAGTGATTTTTGACAAAGAGGTAATTTTAATTCGCCATATGTATACATCAGAGACTGATTGAGGTAGTGTGACACTAAAACCCAGAGAACACTGGACAGCCACTTTGTCTTAATTTAAGAATCCTTAGAAGTAATGTGTACCAGTAACTGTCCTGAGAGTGTAACTCAGGTTTTTCAGTTCTTGCAGAAAACTCATTTCCTTCAGGTTTACCAATATGTATTAAAAACTAAATATTACTGATTTGTCAAAGGTATATCAACAAATACCATCAGTTCACTAACTCAAAAGTGAGTAGATGGAGTTTTATTATTTGAGAGATTTAACTGACAACTGAAATCTATGTGATGGCTGCCTGCAAAATGATACAGGCATCTGATGTTGAACGGTAACTTAGTAAATAGGTCACTCAACATTTTGCTAGAAAGGCTTTATAAATAATGAAATAGGTGTATTTTTCACTTTATTTGTCATTATAGGTATATCAGTCTTTGTAAAATTTTGTATGACGATGTCTCTGAATGGATTTAGAAAGCTGAGATGGCATTTGCTGACTTACATTACTTTTGGTATGGATGAGAAAGGACAGGTTTATTGTACAGCAATCTATTGGTGGCGATGGGACACAAACAATTAAAATAGAAAGTACACATAGGCTACAGGTCATTGATCAGAAGTGTTTGATAAACCTAGCTTACATATTATGAAATGACCGTGTTAGCAATGCCGAGGTTAGTTACGAAGTACTAGAGACAAATATCAAATTAGTTCATAAGTTTGTAAAGGTTCATAGAAGAAGATGATTCCAATAGGTGTTACACATTCCAATCCACCTCGATGCACTAGATTGGTTGATGTAGGAAGACGACGAAAGAAAGGTAGACGCGTTGGTCAAGCCAATATCTGTCTTCAGTCCAAGAAGCCTATGAATTATGATCTGCAATATGCTAGTAGGTACAGACTACTAGATTAGGCTCAAAAAATACTCATGATTAGCGTTCAGCAACATTTTGAGATACTGTTGAAAGTCAATTAATGAATCAAGTGTATTTACTCTGTCTCCTTACATATTTTACATTTCTTTATTCTTTTACGTATAACTTTTCATCCCTTCTTCTTGAACAATACCGTATTAATAATTTTGTTAATTTGATCTCTCCGCGTTTATTTATCATGGGAACGTCAGATAACTCATGAAGGTATCATGCTCAACGATGTTCATAGCCAACTAACTGACATATTAGCCTCATAGATACACTTAATTCCACCTATTCTAATATGAATAAGTGTATTGTATCATTAGTTCACATATAAATAACGTAGATTAAAGTGGAATACATAATTCTTTATAAATGAATTGCATTAAGGCAATACACTGTATGTAAATATAGGAAATTAGATGTAGTATCATGAATAGCAAACTATATTACACAGATATTGAATGTCTGAAAAAGATTTGCTTCACAATGTATCATAGTTGATCACTGGTAAAAGTGATTTTACTTTAGTATTAGGATGAATTTGTATATTCCAATTGATTTGTTATAGACTGAAGCTAGTCAGTCTCTGAGGATGCACATATGGCAACAATGACTGACTAGCTTCAATCTATAACAAATCAACTGGAATATACAAGTTCATCCTAATACCAATGTGCCCATTGCACAAATATGATTGTTTTGACTCAGTAATGGTGAACGCGGTGGCGTTCAACACGAAACGGACTGCATTCGAATCCCACTGTGAACATCAGCAATGGGATGCAGGTACATCCAGCTGATGAATCCCAAGTAGGAAGAAATGCGATTCTTGGATTCCACTTGCCAGTCACAATCCAACCTAAGTAATGATTTAACTTTGTTTCAGTTATCTAAAAATTAAAATTAACATTTAATTTGATATCACGAATTGGTCTTAGTAGAACAACGATTAAAAACTAGGAATTGGCACTGGAGAATTGTTTCATCGTAGCGTGAGACTCTTCAGCAGTTCTCATCCACTACCCCACCACGAAATCGAGTCCAGGACATTAGCTTCTCGTTAAACTTTTGATCACCGGACCACTTAGTCGGGAATCATCTAACGGTTGACATTTCTGACTTCAGTCAATTTGCGATATATTTGGGCGACATTATCCAATATTATTGGTGGGTAAATTCCTCATACTTGACACACATGGACTCTATTGGTCAAGCCTCCCGACTAGAACTGCAGGAATCACCTTGAAAAGTTAATGACTAGTGAGCTGATAGTGATTGTAATTGGGTTTTATGATGATTGTTGAATATTTATTTTACTAAATTCTCGAGATAATTGCTCTAGTTCTAGTAAAAAGACGTGGACAGTGGAGTTCAACTTTGTCGGGTGTAAAGCAGTCACCCAGCGATGGCAATGGATGAGGTCACAAAAACGTACAACGAATGGGCTGAATTACAAATATCGACCGTTGGGGGACCGATTCGGCGATCTAATAGTTAAGCGTTCCCCGCGTAGCCAGATTGTCCTGGGTCCAATCCCTATTGAGGTCGTGGACGCGCACTGCTGAAGAGTCCCATACTAAAACAAAACAGTTGTCCAGCTCCAGTTCCTGGTGAACATCGCTTGTCCAATTCAGATCAATTCATGATATCAAATTAACATTCAACAATCTCCACAACACTCAATATAATTAAAAAGCCTACTTAAATTGATAAAAAGTAATTAGTCTACAAATTCGCTATGAATACATGATAATGATTATTATAGAGAGAACTTTGAGATTATCTTCACTATGTTTCATGAAGTAATAGATGTCCTGTGTTCGAATATGCTTTATACTTTATATGAAAGTGATTCATTGACTTTGACCTACGAAGTTGTTATTTATTATTAAATCAGACAGTTGTTAAATGATTCACCGAGATAATGAGAAAAAATAACTTGAAGGAACTAAGAACTATCCGACTAATCACTGTTTAGCACAATTTCCAGTAGATTCATTATTATTTTTTATTCCCTTCGTGAATTTAAATCAAACTTTGGGATTTATCCTATAGGTGAATTAAGCAACATCATACTCTTGAACTGGATAAACAACTGTGGTGATTACCAATAAGCATGAAACTATGAATACACATAATGTTTCGTCGATATTGACATATACATGTGTTAGCTGTACATGTGGAAAAAGCTATAGTGGGCTTACGACCGAACGATTTAACCAAACAACTTAACGTATGTCAACCATCTTCGTTTCAAAATGAGGCGGGTGAAATTCATACATAGGTCTGTCTTATCACAGTTCATAAACAGTGGACACGCAATAAACAGAACTAAAGCATTATCAATGGTATACCGCATAGAATCAAAGTTTGCGGATGGGGTTCGATTTTGTCTTTTACACATCAGTGAAGTCATGTGAACTGAAGCTAATAACTTAAGTCGATGTGTTACATCACTCTCCATTCCATTATCAGACTTAATAAATAACTTACCAATTTATTTACACCCTTTGGTATTTGTATGTTCTTACTCCACCCCTTTCATACCTCGAGTATAATTCGGTCTACAGAAATTAAAATAATAAAGGTGTGAAACAATAAAGTATAGCGAAGCTGTTATTGAACTCTTCAGCATTATATACTCATAAACCATTTAGTAGAAGAATGTAAAACATTAAGGTTAGACATGGAAATCTATTACTGACACTAATCTGTGACGAATATCGTCTGTATAATAAAATAATAATTTTCACCAAACATTTGTATCTAACACACTTATTGCTTTATAACTTAGAAGTCATTTCAATGAATCCGAGGGTGATGAATCTGATTCAACGTTTATAGACTGGCAATATGAAGTGTAACTTCATACGCAGATCAATTAAAAAAGATTGATTACCTTCGTGAAATGTTCTACTGTAAACTATTTCATTATTTTGGATTGTATACATAGTGAACATTTTATTCCTATTGTTATTCAGTAGTTCCCTTTGATTTGTCCTCTTGTTTAACACATTAACTATAAGTATATCACCTCATGTGTATGTGTCACTCCACTTCACAGTCACTATTACTCCTATTTTGTATTAATGTTAGTCGCTTAATTGGTTAACCGACTAGTGGTATGATTTTGTGAATATATATATGCTAAAAAGAATGTTTGAAATACAATACGATTCTATCTAGTTGATTCATTCATGCTGTATTCTCTACTTCCCGCTTAAGACGCTTAATTGGGCATACGGCAGACATACAATGATCCACTAGGCACTCATTGGCGTTGATATTCAGTAACAGCACTTTTATACATACCCATAACATAACTACAACACTATGAGTATACATTTCAATATAAGCACATTTATACAAGTTGGATGTAGGTGAAAACAGTGTGAAATGAAACTTGTCGACACAAATAGTAATAATAATGATATAATCATCATTAAATGATTGAATCTGTCACAGATTGATTCTGGCAGGGTACCATCAAAAACCAGTTTCCATAGAGAGCACATAGGTACCAAGTGATTTAAACATCAAGCATGGAGTCGTATTTTTGCTACAGTCGATCAGTTGATTTAAAATAACCTATTCGTTGAAGTGATTGACTTGGGATACGACATACTAAAAACTAACAATCACTATCTCTTTACAAACTGATCGCAATTGATGTCATTGTAATCATCAATCAACTGACACTAATCTGTGACGAATATCGTCTGTATAATAAAATAATAATTTTCACCAAACATTTGTATCTAACACACTTATTGCTTTATAACTTAGAAGTCATTTCAATGAATCCGAGGGTGATGAATCTGATTCAACGTTTATAGACTGGCAATATGAAGTGTAACTTCATACGCAGATCAATTAAAAAAGATTGATTACCTTCGTGAAATGTTCTACTGTAAACTATTTCATTATTTTGGATTGTATACATAGTGAACATTTTATTCCTATTGTTATTCAGTAGTTCCCTTTGATTTGTCCTCTTGTTTAACACATTAACTATAAGTATATCACCTCATGTGTATGTGTCACTCCACTTCACAGTCACTATTACTCCTATTTTGTATTAATGTTAGTCGCTTAATTGGTTAACCGACTAGTGGTATGATTTTGTGAATATATATATGCTAAAAAGAATGTTTGAAATACAATACGATTCTATCTAGTTGATTCATTCATGCTGTATTCTCTACTTCCCGCTTAAGACGCTTAATTGGGCATACGGCAGACATACAATGATCCACTAGGCACTCATTGGCGTTGATATTCAGTAACAGCACTTTTATACATACACCATAACATAACTACAACACTATGAGTATACATTTCAATATAAGCACATTTATACAAGTTGGATGTAGGTGAAAACAGTGTGAAATGAAACTTGTCGACACAAATAGTAATAATAATGATAATAATCATCATTAAATGATTGAATCTGTCACAGATTGATTCTGGCAGGGTACCATCAAAAACCAGTTTCCATAGAGGAGCACATAGGTACCAAGTGATTTAAACATCAAGCATGGAGTCGTATTTTTGCTACAGTCGATCAGTTGATTTAAAATAACCTATTCGTTGAAGTGATTGACTTGGGATACGACATACTAAAAACTAACAATCACTATCTCTTTTACAAACTGATCGCAATTGATGTCATTGTAATCATCAATCAACTGACATTCATCTTTGCTTGATGACAATCTGATACACTAATAATCGAGTTTCTGAATTTCTTCCATCAAATCAAAAGCAACAGAAATGTAGGATGCTTCATAATAAATAATGAAGGAGTGATGGGAACAACAATCAATGCTGTTTATGTTAATGTTCATTATTTATTGTATGTATATTTGATCCGTAGATGTGAAGGCAGGAATTGATAAAGCAGAGGAAGTAGTTTTACAATTGAAGATTATCTTAAACTGAACCAAGCTGTCAGCCAACATCAACGTCACAATTTTTAATTCAGACTTTAAAACAATTTGATTGTATGAGGCTGAAACTTGGTGAAGTATAAAAAGTTTCATCCATAAAATATAAGTATTTATAATTAGTTGTTTGTGCAAGATACTGCAAATCCGTTTTCGAGACACCATCAGAAATAATCTTCTGTGGAAGAGAACTAATCAATATCCAGTTGAGGTGGATAGAACACATATTGAAGAAATCACCAAAGTACATCACTAGACAAGTACTAAAATGGTATCTTCAATTCTAAAGAAAAAGAGGAAGATTGAAGAACATATTTCTTTGGAAATTAAAGGCAGATACGAAGAGAATGAACAGAACTTGTGAATAACTGGGAAGGAGATTCTAGTACAGAGTTGGTTGGGGAATCCTGGCTACCGGCCTATTTCCTATGAGGGGTAACAGGCACTAGCTGAATTGAAAACTTTGATGGTGCATTAATTAACAAGTATTTCTTCATTCTTTTCATTTTTTTTTCTTAATTGTTTTATTGCACAAAAACACATTAATTCACTGATTTCGGTTTATATTTATAAAGCAAATTTATAGACAATGCAAGCATGTTCTGAATGCGTTTCTCCCTCTCTATCTAAATGCAAACTATTGCTCCAGGACTGGTCTTCATCAAAACCACTGGGCTAAAGATAAGGAATGTAGTAGTTGAGCACGTCAACTACTTTACGTGCTTGAGAAGTCTGACTAGCCCTAATGGGTCAATCTCTGACGAAATATCAGTGCGAATTCAAAACTATCGTTTGGCTTTTGCCAACTTACGTCACCTATGGCGTAGACGAGATATTCGTCTCTCAACGAAGGAAGGAGTGTACTGCACAACAGTTCGCTCTGTCTTACTGTATTGGAGTGAGACGGGGCCATTAAGAATAGACGACAGTCGAAGGTTATTAGTTTTTGGCCATCGATGTCTTCGGAACATAGCTTGCACCAGCTGCCATCACCGATTAAGCAATAATGAGGCTAGACGATGGGTGTTAGGCGAAGGTGGTAAATCAATCAATGTGGTTACGAATCTCCATTGACCGAGGTGGTTGGGACATGTGTTGCGTATGCCCAACCATCGTCTACCTCGAAGCGCGATGTTAGCTGATATAGGAGCAGGATGGAAGAGAGTAAGGTGTGACCAAACTAAAATATAGCATCAGTCCATGGAGTCACTGACTGCCGGTTTGAGTCGTGTCGGTAGCTTCAGACTACCTGGATGAGGTCCTTGCGAATGCCGTAACCAGCGGTTAGAAACACTGAATGACGGCCCAAAATGGGTCACAATGGTGCAGATGCATTCAACCATTATCGTCCCTTAAATCATGAGGTTTAAATTATTCCATAACTTTCTTCCTACGTTTCCTGAACTATATTCTATATGTTCATACTCCTTGTTACTATTATTATTTTATTTTGTGGAATTAACTTCTACTAATGGTGGGGTGGTGTTATTCTAGCGGTGCCATAGCAGTATGGTAACTTGGGCCGATGCACATATGTGCCAGGTTCTATGTTGATTATACAGGCATACATATAAAGTAAATTATATTACATTTACGTGATAAACTATTCAGATTTGATATACCTTACGTCATTAGAAATACACATGAAGTACTGTTATTCATATTCCTCTTATCACTAGATCTCCAATGTTATTGGCAATAGGAAACAGTTTATCAAGCATCCATTGATTGTTTCTAAAAGGTATCCAAACCCAAACTGAATTCCTTGAAGTATAACGTGCGAATATGAATAAAGTATTCCTCCCAATTTTGATGGTTAATGCTTTCTTAAGTTTTACTCGCAAACAAAAACCAATTGTTACTAGAAATATATGTTTATCATATAAACATTAAGTATCAGGTGTAATTAACGTTGAATTCTAATTGGGTGCTGTGGAGATTATTGAATGTTAACTTAATATCACTAATTGGTTTGAATTAGACAACTGTTGACTAGCAGGAACTGGTAGCCAATAGTCCTACTATAAGACTCTTCACTTATTTGTATCCACGACCCCATCAGGGATTGAGGCTCAGTGGTGAACGCCTTACTTAATCAATAATTAGCTAACTAGTAACTAACTTCTAACTACTAGAGTTCCAGTGAGAAGTTTAACAATATCGGATGTGAGCAGTTACCCACCAATAGAAATGGATGAAGTCACACAAAATTTTAAATTAGTTGACTAAAAATTTTTTACAATTAGGAGGTTTGTAGAGATAGTTTAACTTTCAATTTTAATATCACGAATTGATCTGAATCAGAGAACCATTAATCACCTAGAAGCACTGGACAGCTGTTACTCCATATTCAAGTTCACTAGAATAACCTTTAAATTAAATTTCAATTGACTAAATAAAGACATGGTTAAGACAGTTAATAACTCAGCATTTGCTCATTTATAGCGTCAACCAGTCGTGTTATTAACTGTCTACTGAACTCGGTAATACTCTAAGTTATTCATACAGCGAAGGCAATCGTTGTTCGAAGCAAGAAAAAACCGGGCCTCTAAGTCTAAACGAAATATGTTAAACGGCTTATTTTACCATGGCCAACATAAGACCAACACAAATCAAGAAATGTAAGTTAATTCAGCTTACTTAATGTATATGTTGATTTCACTGCTCTCCTCCCCCCCCCCACTCTCACTGTATTTTATATGGTAGTAACTTTTGTTCTCTCTTTTCTTCAAATATTATTGTTTAAAAATTCCCACAGACTAGTAATTAAAAACAAAGACGTTTGAACGAAGAATATTCTCTTCGAGATAAATGCTGTGATCAGGTTCTACATTTATTAGTTCAAAATTATCAGTGACAAACAATAGCCAGTTCTGAGGCGGGTATAACATCATTTAAATGATGTAAAGGATAATTTGGATATTAATTTTGTCTCTTCAGATTATTTGTAAAATATGAATGTTAATGTTGAAATAGTCATCATCATCATGTAACTGGTGAAATGTAAACGACAATTGAAATGAACAACAAGCTTATTAATATATATATATATATATATATATATATATATATATATATATATATAGAGAGAGAGAGAGAGAGAGAGAGATGTCTCTGTATATGGGTGACCTAGGAGATGGGGTGGTGACAAAATGCGATTAGACAAAGACTGAATCCTATTTAAAATCTAACCGAATAGCTAAGAGATTACAAAATGGAGTAAGTGATGATCAAAATTCGTCAATTAGTAACAATAACAATAATAGAAAAAATTATTACAATCAGTTGATTTGATCGGTCTTAAAATGTTGTCAAGTCAATAAAATTAGGAAAGAAGATAACGTGATATGCAAATTCATTCTGTGTATCTTGATTAATAACAATAATAACATTAATAATAATAATAATAATAATAACAGTAATAATAATAATAAATATGCATATATGTGAACAAAGAGTCACAAGACAAGCACTGACTTGGAATCCTAAAGGCCACAGAAACAGAGAAAGACCCAAGAACACATTGCGTCGGGAATTGGAAACAGACATGAAGAGAATGAACAGCACTTGGGAAGAGTTAGAACGGAAAGCCCAGGACAGAGTTGGCTGGAGAATGCTGGTGGGCGGTCTATGCTCCACTATGAGTAACAGGCATTGATTGATTGATTGATGTGAACAAAGAGAGTAGTATTTTGACAGGGTACAAATACGCATATGAAGAGGGAAAGACACATATGCATTACTAAATTTAAATCGTCGTATTATTAAATTGGAGAATGGTTTAACGAATCTTGCGTCGGCCATGACAGGAGAAGGGGTTGAACGTACTTCTTCTGTATGCATAGCTCTGGCCTCATGATCCGTATACCTATCGCTTCTGCCGTTTTAAGGACTTTGAGTCTAACTGATTTTGGCACATAGCTATTAACACAGAATACTATTTTAAATGACTGGTCTATGCTCGCCGTATGACCTGTTTCGATTAGGTGTGCTAGTATTGAGCTGTTGATATTTCTGACAACTCCTTTGGTTAACCAAACTGGAAGGTGCTCCCGGGCACGGAGAAGTAAATTCCTTGAGCATCTGCCAATGTAACTTGCTCCACAGGAGCAGTTGAACTGATAGATACAAAATGAAGTGGCAAGCTTAGGTAATTTATCCTTTATCTTCGGTATAACCATAGGGCGGGTAGAAAATATCAGTTGTATTTTTGCAGCGTTAAATGTTTTTTGGATGGAACTGCGTAGCCTCAACGTCAGAATTTCACTAGGCGCGTCCTCTCTGAATGCTAGTCTAATGAAAAGAGACTTTCTGTTTACGGTTTGAAACCCCTTTCTATTTGTTTTGGAAATGGCATGTTTATTTATAAACTTTGCGGGGTAACCGTTCTCCCTGAGGGTTTTATGCAACGATTCTGTTTCTTCATCAACCACATTAGGAGAGCATATCGTTATGATTCTTTGATGTAAGGTTTTCAATAAATTCCTTTTATACTGTATAGGTATAAAACTAAGGAAGTTTGTGTATTGCCCTATCCATGTGGTTTTCTTGTTCAGGTTTCTTCTTAGCGAGTCATCTGTTCTTTTTATGAGCAGAACATCTAAAAATGCTATTTTACCTTCCCTTTCTTCTTCGCATGTGAATTTTATAGCCGGGTGAACCTCGTTAAATTGTCTGAGAATGTCAGACGGATTAATATCTTGTTTACAAAGGAGGAATGTATCATCCACGAATCGGCAGTAGAAAGGTAATTTACTTATGAGTTGTACCAGTGGACCGTTTTCTAGTTTGGCCAGGAAGATATCGGCCAGCATGGGACCCAGTGGAGAGCCCATTGCTACTCCATCCACCTGTCTATATATGTCGTTGTTAAACGTGAGATGTACATTCATTGTACACTTCAGTAATAATTCTTTAAGCGTGCCTATTGGGATGGTGACGTCTATTCCGGTTTCTACGACTTGGTCGCATATATATTTAACAGTCTCAATTAGTGGAACATTCATAAATAAGGATGTGACGTCCAGAGATAGCATACATCGTTCTCTTGTACTCAGTTCCTTGACCATGTCCACAAATTGAAAGACATCTTTGACGCCGTGTTTAACTATCTGTTTGCAAAGAGGTTTTAGTAGATGTACCAGCCGTTTCGCTACGCTGTGATAAGGTGAGTTTTGCATATCTAGGATTGGTCTGACTGGAACGCCCGGTTTATGTACCTTTGGTAAACCGTAAAGCCTTGGTGTGCGTCTTCCTAATGGTTTAATCGTTTCGTATAAGTTTGATGGGATTAATTGTTGGTCTTTCAGCTTTTTTAGAGATTTTGTGAAGTCCTTCTCTATTTTGCTAGTGAGATCTTTTTGGCTATCTAGTTTCTGAAATTTTAGGTTATCTTTTAGGATATCATTCATTTTTTCTACATAATCTTTTTTATTGAGTAAGACTACTCCATTTCCTTTGTCAGGTTTGGTAATAATCAAGTTTTCATTATTAATAAGTTCGTTAATGGCATTCCTATGTTTCTTCGTTAGAATGCTGCTATAGTTGAATTTAGAATTCTTGTATTGATAACAGCAGTCAACTAGGCTAGACTTAAAGTATTTCAATTCTTCTTCGGAAGTTGGAACTAGACCGACTGTCTGGCTATACAGATTTTCAAATTGAACATCGATGTCTACGTGATTTACGTGGTTACGCGTGTCACAAAATTTTAGACCTAACGCTAACACTTCAAATTGTTCTTTACTTAATTCAATCGTAGAAAAATTATGGACATACCTTTTAGGTTCCAATGGAAATTTGTTCTCGATTGGTTGGTTTTCCAGGCTGCTGAGTAACTTTATACGCTTTTTCTACTCTTTATGTTTAGAAACTTGTGCAACATAATCCATGGACTGGACCTTAAGGTTGTCTGGTAACTCATCAAGAGCGAATTGACTACGGTTAACACCTATTTCCATTTCCTTCGTATCCGATTGTAATGAGTCGATTTGGTTCAATGCATACCTCTTCAATGTTTTCCGATTAAGATATACTCCATTACGACGCAAAGATTTATAGAAATGTTTAGGATAGTGTCCTGATTCGATGCAATCATTTAAGAATCCCAATGTAGCCATATTTCCCGTGAACTTTGCGTTATACTTCAGGAACTCGTTGAGTACCTTCAACGCAATGGGCTTATTACTACTTATCACTACTCATATCTTACTAGTATTATTTATTCCATTATCACCTGACAAGATTTAATGAACAATCACTTCAGTTTACCACTTCATATCATTTAATAAGTATTACATGTAGTCTTCCATGCTTTGAGTTGGATTCATATTATTGGTTTATAACCCACGTCTTCCCCCCCGTCCCAATATGTATTTATTCTAATGAGGATAATGACTATGATCACCTTAACAACAATTTTAATTGACGCATAAACTATTTTACTTGAGATGGTTTGTGTGAGATTGGTGTTAAATTTAATTGATTGAATTCTTCACAGATTGATGTTGACAAGGCAGCATTAGAAATCAGGGATCACTGGATAGTTGTCTCGTAGTCATACGGGAATACTCAGTAGTGTGAATACTAGATTCCGCTCTATGTGCTTTAGGTTGGCGAATACCTAGTACTCTGTATCACTGGATCCGTATACAAGAGTAGAATTTCCAATTCCATCAGTTTATGGTATAGCGCGACCACTATTGATTGTCATGGATGATAACTGTTTCACTCCCTACAAGTCTGAACTTCACCAGTCAGGACTTCTCACTATAGTTTCAAGAACATTCTGAAATTAGTCACTTATCATCTGATTATTGTAATTAAACAGGACGAGAAAGCTGTACAGTGCTCCCTGGTTTTCAATGGTACCCTGTCAGAATAAACTATTTATTTTGGTGACTAATAATTCGTAGATTCATCAACTATAATCTAACTGCAAAGATATTTTCATTTTACACTTCATATTGAATTATTCATTAGTTTGCATTTGTAACTATTGTAGTAGCTGATGAGAGTTTATCGAAATGAAATATTCTTCATTTACAAGTCAACTTTATTTTACATATAAATGGGGAATGTCTTTTTAGACAAACATGATTACAGTTCAAGTTAAAGTAAATGTAAACGAGAAAAGTTCCATGTTTTTCTTCCATTTTTCATACTCATCGATCTCCAATGATGAACATCAAACTCATCTTGAAGTGATCATTATGTAAGTAAACGACAGTAGACCATAGAAATCATTGATTATTTATGAAACGTTGTCAATCAATCAAGCAATGCCTGCTACCACTGACCAGCATTCTCCAGCCAACTCTGTCCTAGACTTTCCTTTCCACTTCATCTCAAGTGCTCTTCATTCTCTTCATGTCTGTCTCCGATTCCCGACGGAATACGCTCTTGGGTCTTCCTCTTCCCCATTAGCCTTTAGGATTACATGCTAGTGCTTGTCTTGTAACATAGTTTGGTGGTTTTCTCAATGTGTTTGCTATCCACCAACCCCCCAGCGTTTTTTCCTAATTTCTTCCTCGGCTGGATTTCGGTTGATTTGTTCATTACCACAGAAGGTCGTTGTTGACGGTATCTGGCCAAATAAACATTGTACTTGATGACAAATCATGGTTCCCCGTTACTACAACAGTTAATAACGTTAATTGAAAGTTTGTGAAGCAACAAAAGGAATATTCATTACGAACCCATGATTAACACTACTAACGCTATCACACGATAAATACCATGTTTTGTTGTTTAAATTTGTGACAGATCGATGTTAGTTGGATACAGCTGGAAAACCAGAATACATTGGACAGCTGTTTTGTCTCAGTGTAGGACTCTTCAGTAGTGTAAATCCCTAATTCCTCCAGGGAATTGACTTCAGGGTCTACAAATTTGTGAACGCCAAAAGAATGATTTTATGGGGCAAAAATTAAGAATAGTGTCACAGTTAGAGTTTCTACCTTCTAGATTGTCAACCAATCACAACTTAATTAATGTCAACAACAGGGAACTACAAATTTATACTACATTGCCAGTGATGTCACATAAATGTACTACTTACTACTTTGAATGGCCAATGCTGAGTGAGCCGTGGGTGGTTATCAATTTTATGTTTAGCTAGCCATAAAGGCTAATCAAATTCTCTTGGTTACAAAGAGGTTAGTGAATAATATAACTCGTCTTATTAATGTCTTGAAGGTTGTTGGTCAACTTAGAACCTAGATTTCATACTACTTTGTATTTATCAGTATGATGCATAATTTTTAGAAAGGGACAGAATCAATAACTTCTAGAAGGTTGGAACTCACTTCACTTAGTATTCATAGGACACTACTAATACTACTACAGTGTCATTACCCGGATTATTTAATAAATTATGTTTTAAGTATAATCTGTCGTTTAAATCGACACATTTACACACAAGGACGCCAAATCTTTGTACATGCTAGACTAATGTCGTCTTCTAGTCTTAAACCATGTTATTCTATCGGGATAATACAGCTGCCTGACTTACGTGAACTTATGCTAGGGCCATATCATCCATTGGATCTGTAACGTAGCCCATTCTAATCGTAGTGTCTATGCATTGCAGTTTCTTCAGTACTGGCTAAATAAAATTTAATCTTACAAGAGACAGATCATACAGAGACAGATGTCAAGTAAATTACCACCTCGACATACAGAACGCCGTGTTAATTTCGAATCTAGATTGTGGGTGTGAGTGATATTATCGTTAACGTGATGCAATAATTTACCTAACATCCGATAACCGATACGTACAATGTAACTTCGTTAGTGTTTAGTGTATTCACACTAACTTTCTACGCTTATTTCATAGATTCTTCCAGTTGGCTTGACAATGTAGAAAAAATATTATTAGTTCAGGTTGATTTATTTTAAGAAGACTTGTTTTAATTCATTGTTACTAATCAATACATACAGATTCCGACTAGGTACCAATGAAAACTCAGGAGTACTGGATATCCGTTATGTCCTCATATAGGTCTCCACACTGACAGTTTGAACACGTGACCCCTATAGTCATCAAACTTAAGACTATCAGGTTACAATTTGACTGAAGAGGAAATTCCTCAAGTACATCCTGGGCCATTAGTAATGGAAGTTTCAGAATAAACTAAAGGTCTTTGGGTTTAATCCTTTTGTAAAATCGTGAGCGTAAATTGCTGAGCTGTCCCATACTAGGACAAAACTATTCTCCATTGTTCTCTGGTTTTAAGTGATACGCAAGTGAGACTAATCTCTGATAACTATAAACAACAAGTAATGTTAATCATCAAAGAGACATAACAGTTAAACTGTGCATCTTAGAAGTTTTGATTAACGGTGCTAAAGGGAGAGTGGGTTTGACACATGCAACTTAATATAGAGAGACTTCATACAATTTGTTCCCTTGATGGATTTTTACAAAATAAAAACAACAATCATTGTTTGAGATCAAATAACTTCATTTCTACATTTTGTGTAATCCAACTCTGTAATACACACGTACCAAAGTATATAACTAAGTAAAATATTATTGTACTAGTGAATGTACTGGTGAATGTTACTTGAAAATAATAATCATTTCATCAATGTCGGGTATGAGGTAGTTATCCACCGATGGTAATGAATAAGCTCGTGTAAATATATCACTAATTGATTGAATTAGGCATATCAACCTTTGTAAACCAGCTCAGTAGCCTAATAGTAAGGTGTTCGCCATAGAGTTAGAAAGTCCTGAATTCAGTCGATAGTGGGGTCGTGGGTGTACAGTGTGGAAGAATTTCGTACTAGAACAAAACAACTGTCCAGCGCCAGTTCCTCGTTTCTAATAATTGTCTAATTCAGACCTGTTCATAGTATCAAATAAACATTCAATAATCTCTACAACATCCAATTACAACAATGAAATAACCCTATTAGGACCTGATAAAGGTTCTATCTTTATGATGAGAAACTAACAAAACTATTTATCATAAATGCATAAATGATTAGATGATAATAAGCATTTCATTATGGTGGTAAACAAAACAAGGAAATGACAAAGAGAACTGAGACAAAATCTATTCGGCTTTTTAATGAGCTGTTAGAAGAGAAACTGATGAATGGGACAAACATCTACTTGCCAAGATTGTGTTACCTATCTAAGTTATTAACAAATCGATCTTCTTAGTAATCAATAACACATCGTATCATAGGCTCACTTGATCACTTGCTTAATTGATTCAGGTCGTAGAGAGATTAATAATTCCCCTCCCCTTCATCCAAATACATAGGTCTGTAGGCTTTCATCCTTACTGCTTACCATGTTCGTTTTAGTGAACACAACTAGCTGATGTCGTTTGGTCGAGCATTAAAGCCAGATTACAACGCGACACACTGTGGAGAGTAACTCCTCGTATAATTAACCAGTATAGACGTTATAATCCAGTTTCTGTTCTACATATGATCAACTATATCATTGTGGGCACTGATCACATCCTATCGTTTTCTACTTATCAGTACATATGAATTCAAACGTTAGAAACTAGTGAGCTAATAATGATTGCAAATTTTAGGCAAAATTTAGTCGTTTCAGGTGATTGTAATTGATTGTTGAATTTTTAATTTGGTATCATGAATTCGTCCGAGTTAGACAACCTATGACAACTGTTTCGTCTTAATGTGGGACTCTTCAGTAGTGCGCATCTACAACCCCATCAGGGGTCAAACCCAGAACCCTCTGGGTCCTTGGCGAACGCTTTAATATTAAACCACTGAGTTGGCTCTTAACGGTTGATATTTTTAATCTAGTTAATTCACCATACGTTTGTGCGACCTCATCCACTGTCGTCGGTGGGTAACTGCCTCACACTAGAACTCCAGGA
The DNA here is from genome assembly GCA_034768735.1 of Schistosoma mekongi. Classification (NCBI taxonomy): domain Eukaryota; kingdom Metazoa; phylum Platyhelminthes; class Trematoda; order Strigeidida; family Schistosomatidae; genus Schistosoma; species Schistosoma mekongi. Next base: position 87,533,983 of record CM068306.1, on the reverse strand, counting down.
ATTACCTAGAGAAATTAGTCACTAGTGAGCTTATATTGATTGTAATTGGGTGTTATGAAGATTGTTGAATTTCTAATTTGATAAAATGAATTTGTCTAAATTAGACATCGATTGACCACTGTCGCTGGGCAACTGCTCCGTCTTAGTATATTGTTTGATTGTGTAGCCTTCACCAACATCCTAAACAACACTTGGTATTTTCTCGAAGTTCAAGCGAGAATCTTAATTGTTCCATAAGAAAATTGGCATACACTTAGTTTACCGACCTATAGGTAAGACACATCAAGTGAGCAAAATAAACGAATGCTTGAAGATAACTATTCAAGCACTAGATCATCATTACATACTAAATACTTATGGAATAATCAAAATTCTCACTTATATTTGAAGTTACCACTGAAAATATTGTCCGAAACGACTACAGCAACTCTGAAATCAAAGCAACCATCTCAGTGAACCAAACAACCAAAGGTGAAGATTGTATGAAAGTAGTAACTGAATGATACTACGATTGATTGTCTAAAGTGATTATGACCAAATGGTAATCATTCACAAATCTGAATTCTCTTCAAATGAATAAATATCAGAAGGCAGTAACTGGTTAACAACGATGAGTAGTTTTATGCAGTAAAATAACACACATATGGACTGAACATACAACATACGATGAACATGATTGACATTCATTTAATGTTGATCGCAGATTAAGTTAGTCCATCATATCACATTCATTGTTGATTATAATCTGGTAAAACATTAGAGATTGAATATTGATGATATCCAGTATTTTGTAATTAATCTGTGGTCATTTATTGTCAGTTGGATGAACGGTAAAACTATACTTCAGCCATCAATCAATTAGTAAAGTAACTTTGATGTTTACTCGAAATTCAGGACGCGATGACTGCTAACTTGTATCTTACTGAGAGCTGAGTTAAACTACTTCATATTTGATACTACGATGACAATGTTCATTCTTTTTAAGGCCCTGATTAACTGTACATGCATGTTTGTTATGCGTTTCTCTCTTTCTAAATACGAAATTGTTACTTCATGACTGTTTATGCTATCTGGCCAACCGACCCCATGTACCTTACGCAGACAGTTGTTTATAAATAGTTGTAGATTGTGAAGGATACCTTTTGTAGTTCTCCAAGTTTCTGCTCTATACAATAGAACTGTTTTCACATTTGTATAAAACTTTTTACTTTAATGTTGTCTGACAGTTGGTTTGAGTTCTAGATGTCGAAGGTTCTTGCTTTTCGCTTTGTGTGTGATAAGCCTACTGCTGAGGGGGCTGATGACACTATCCGTCGACAACTGCTTTTGTTGCTGAGTGTGGGACAGAAGAGCTAGGTCATCCGCAAAGTCCAAGTCATCTAGTTGCATCGATGTTTTCCATCGTATTCAGAGAGTGTCTTTAGATGTTGCAGTCTTCATGATCCAGTCAATCACCAGTAGAAAGAGGAATGGCGAGAGTAAGCAGCCTTGTCTGACACCAGTCTTCCCTTTGAATGAATCCGTGAATTGATCTCTATGCACAATTCCATGGTGTAGTCCATTTTAATGATTTCGTGTGGTGTTATCATCTTCTTCAGTAAACTATAATGTTCTCCTATCTACGCTGTCGAATGCCTTCTCAAGGAAATTGATGCAAAGTGGTGAATTCCATTCAATTGGTTGTTCAATAATGAACCGTAGAGTCGCGATTTTGTCGATATGTATACACACACTAATAGATGAAAGTGGGAATCCTACCATTGGATGCCTGTCGAGTAGCGCAGAAGGTTGGCGTTTGTCAACCTGAAGCCTATGGAGTTAAATCTAGGATGAACACTGCTGAAGAGTCCTATACTAGGATGACACAGGTGTCCCGTGCTTTCTGGTTTTGAATAATTCTGTTAAAGTTCTTTGTTATGTCTGTAGTGTTATTTATGTTGTTTATTTTAATGGACACGATTAGCTGAATGCACTCAGTTAAGTATTACCACCAGATCATGACACAATGCACCGTAAGAAGCAACTCCTCCTCTAGTCAACCAGTATAGACATCATTATCTTATTTTCGCTTTGTTTATGATTAAATATATCTTCCTCTCCATCCATTACTGCATTCTAATTTCCACCTATTCATACGCATGTGCTTAATAGTTATAAGCTACTCTAATTAAACGACAAGTGTAATGTAATCATATCAACTAATAATATCAACTAACCTCAAAGTCAGACTCTTCAATTCGAACGTAGAGACAGTTCTCCTGTATGCAGCTGAAACTTGGAGAATTACTGCAAATATCACCAGAAGGGTACAAATATTTTTAAACAACTGCCTACGCAAGATATTGAATGACCGTTGGCCGGAAACCATCGGCAACCGTCTACTATGGGAGGGAACAAGCCAACTTCCAACCGAAGAGGAAATTAGGAAAAGATGTTGGAAATGGATAGGATATACATTTTGGAAATCATCAGAGTGCATCACGAGACAAGCATTAACATGGAATCCTGTTGGGAAATGGAAAAGAGGAAGGCCAAAGAACACACTGCGTTGGGAATTGGAAGCAGATATTATAAGGTTGAATAGCAACTAGAAACACTTGGAAAGGATTGCTCGGGACTGGATTCAATGGAGAATCCTGGTGAGCGGCCTATGCTCCTCAGCGATGAGTAACGGGCATAAGTAAGTAAGTAATGTAATCATATGTATGGTATACATTATGTCATTTTCTTCAATACAATTGTAATGTAATAATCCCAAAATTAGTAGAATTAAACTAATGTAACACTTTATGGAGATTCTTTAAGCGACTTTGATTTATCTTACTTCTGCTGGCATGTGATTTCAGCTATTTGAAGCCTGAAACTTCAAGATATTCTCCTACAAAGATACGTTACAAACACAAATTCATTCAAATTAAGAAGTATATCCTATAGAATCATTACAATTATTCCAATTGTGTTAGTGAGAATTGACACTGAAATCAAATTAGTCTGGCATTATACTTTAGTCCTACTCAATTGTACTTTATGATAGTTATTTGAAACATTTGTTCTTTTTTTTTCAGTTTGTTAACTTTTATTCAAACTTTTCTACATTATTCTAATATACCTATAACAATAACTTTCAAATGCACATTCAACACTACTGAATAAATGTTCAGTAGTAAGACTTTTCTTGTGATAATCATAGAATGTCAATAGTGATAACTTTCTCACTTTTGATATGTATCAAAATTAAACGGTAATGACCTAATATTAGAAGAACTCAAGGAATATCTTGAAGTTGGTCACTAGTTAGCTAATTATTTTAAGTGAGTTAAGATAGTTTTTCAGAGATTGATACTTAATTTTGTTGTCTGCATCCATCACAGATCATCATAGGTTTCTAGAAGTGGAATTTCTACTAAAGGTGCACCTGGTATATGACCAAGTTACGCTTGGATTATTACCAGAGCAACTTCTAACGATTGAACCCACTCTAACGAATGAGAAGAAATCAGAAGGCAACGAAGGATGGAAGAGAAGTTATATTTGATCGTGAATGGAGCGGCAATGGGATAGCAACGTCTAGGCTGGCAAACTAGAGAGATGGTTGCTTGTTACGGTACGATGTGTCGTGATCTGGTCGTGATGCGTGACCGAGCGCCTTCAACTTAGTAGTGTCCGCTAAAACAAATATGGTCAGCATCAATGTCGAAACCTATGTAGCTATTTATTTTGGGGATTATTTACCGCTACACTACTACTGAATACCGGTCAAGTGGTGTTAAGTACTAAGCGTTCATCGCGTAATCTGAAGGTCCTTGGATTGTGTCATTTGTCTGACTTCAGTACAAGGTTCAGTTTGTATAGGTATTAATACAAACTTTCATCAATTCGCATTCAAATATGTTTTTTTGTAGTTTACATGACTTTTATGTAATCTACATATAGTCAGTGAACAGAGGACTATAACAATTGAATACCTTAGTTTCATGACTTGCCATAAAACTGACAGCTTGAGATGTCAAACTCCTTTACTTTTTTGTTAAGGAGAATAACAGATGTCTCAGGTATGTTGTATTGAGTTTTAAAAATGATTTTCGTCCTAACCTATCGCTAAGTAAATCAGAGTAATTCATATGACATAATGAGACATTTTACAAACGAAGAGCATAAATTAAAACAAGTAGAGTACATTCGAAACTCTTTTAATGAATCAAGACTATACAACCTTTGAATATAAGGATTTCCAGGATTGTATAAACATTGTAGGTAATGCTGAATTGCAATCATTAAATTATTCACGTCTTATAACCTACCTACTAATAAAAGGAAATAAGTAGTTCATTCACCAATTTTAAGGATGCATTTGTTTTAGTCGTTTTGCAATTAGTATGTGTGATAATCAAATGATAAAAAGTATTTTGGTTCGATTGTTAGAAGGTACTCATTAAAATTAACTTTTATGAATATTGAAGTTATTTTCAAGTCATGTATACAATCGTTTATCATTAATTCCCATATTAGTGAAGATGTTATTTGAAGTGGTGTTAATCGGTAGTTAACTTGTTTATATTCGCCACAAAGTGATCTTTTTAGCATCACTAAAAGCCAGAGAACACTGATCAGCCGTGTCGTCCTGATGCTGGACTCCTAAGAAGTGCTAGCCCTTGGTACGACCAGAGAATTGAATCCAGAAAATTCAGGTCCCACGGCGAACGTATAACAGTCGGCACTATAAAGCCGGGACGAGTTTAATGGTAATATTACAGCTTCGATCACTTTATGACATAACTCAGTTATACAGTACTAGTAATATTTGTTTCACTGTGTATACAGATGAACTGAACTAGTCAGGTCATTTTCACTCGAGCTGTAGAAAAATCTTACAGTTGATCACTAGCGAGCTGATAATCATCAGTGGATAAGAGTGGATTTTGTGGAGATCGGTATTTGATTTATTGTTTTATCATTCGTCACGAAATGCTCACGGTTAGGTACTCCTGGAAACAGGAAAACAATAGATAGCTAGGAGGCTATTCAGAAATGCTGACGGTTAAGCGTTCATCGCAAGACTTGAAGGTCCTTGGCTCAATTGCATAATGGGGTTGATTATGGGCACTGATGAAAAGTCCTATATTAGTACGAAAAAGCTGTCTAGTACACTCTAGTACCCAACAGACATTAACCAATGACAAATAACAGAGTTCGTTAGCTTTGTAAAAGTTGTCTATACGCTACTTGAAATAGACACGATATTTGCTCCGAAGAAGAAGTTCAGAATAAAGTCGGGACCACTGGAATTAGACCAGCTAGCTCGATAAATGCAACTTAACCAAATCTATATGCACTATTTTGTGATGAAACTTTCACATTATGGTATCTAACATCAACAACCTACAGTCTTCTGCCAATTTAAATGCTTTCCTGTCAGATTCATGTATCAAATTTACATTCGTATCCTATTAGATAGGAATGGCTCTGTTTTTTTTTCTACTGAAAACTGCCTAAGTCTCAGTAAACAATTCCAATACACTTCTGTTCTAATTTTGTTATGGCGTAAAGAAGGAAGGGTTTTAGTTAGTGTACGCGAACGCCAAGTGTGCGTAGTTGATAATGCGCGACTGACCTAAGCCCACTCACCTCCCCCTCCAGGTCGACAATAGAAGAACCAGAATTGGGAACCGGAAGACGAAGAAAGCGAGATCGTATTGTATTTTAATCATGCCTTTATATATACATAAAACGAGACCACACAATAAACCAATCACAAATCTAACATTGATACAAAACAAAGGAATGAGTAGCAGTGAATGGGCACAACTTGTAAACAATTAAGTAAACGTAGTTCGTAGTAAATTAGAATATACTAAGAGTAAATGTACTAAACGAGAGGACCGGGTAAGGGGAACGTAACAGTCTTAGAAATGAAATGTTTACACTGTCCATAGTTATACAAATTAAAACAATGTTCAACAGTACAGTTCTCGAAGATAGTCAATCTTCCTTAGGTGCCCGGCATATCAAATTTCTTTACATAACAACTAATAGTAAATACAGAAATTTTACAGGGAATCAGTTGTAAACTCTTAATGTGATATTCAACAATGTAAGTTTTAATCTCATAGAGAGCATATATTTCGATGATGATTGCTAAGTAGCAACTATCTGACATTAAATATAATGCTCTATAGTACTAAGTAGGTTACAATACGATTAAACATCAACTTAATCAATAGGATTCAATCAATCAGTTAGGAACAAATAACAGTATAGGTTACTACATGATAATAAATATGTATAATGTTAGTTTCATTTATACAGATTGATTGTGAATACTTAAGCTGTGAACACCACTATAATAAAAGAATAAATGTTGCATAATCTGAGAGAAGAAGTGGATACTTTCATCATCAATGAACAAAGAGTATCCGATGCATATGTAAAGACAAGGATTGGCAGGGCAAGGGCAGCATTCCTACAGTTGATGAACATATGGGACTCAAAACAACTGTCAACAAACCTCAAAGTCAGACTCTTCAATTTGAATGTCAAGACAGTTCTCCTGCATGGAGTTGAAACGTGGAGAACTACTGTAAACATCCTCAGAAGCGTACATGTATTTTTAAACAACTGCCTACGCAAGATATTGAATGTCCATTGGCCGGAAACTATCAGTAACAGCTTACTATCGGAGAGGACAAATCAACTTTCAGCCGGAGGGGAAATTGGGAAAAGACGTTGGAAATGGATAGATCATACATTGCGGAAACCACCAGGGTGCATCACAAGACAAGTATTAGCATGGAATCCTGTTAAGAAACGGAAAAGAGGAAGGTCAAAGAACACACTACGTCGAGACATAGGAGTAGACATTGAAACGATAAACAGCAACTGGAAATAGCTGGAGAGGATTGCCCAAGAGAGAATTTAATGGAGAATACTGGTGAGCGGCTTATGCTTCTCTGTGAGGAGTAACGGACATAAGTAAGTAAATTTAAGAGGATGAGTTATTACTAACAACTAAATGAATAAACTATAACAACTACATAGTAGTGAACTATGTTGTTCTGATAATTTAACCAAAGCATACAACCCTATATAGTTAATTTTATTTATGATGATTACTTAATCTAAGTGTTTCTAAATATCTCATTTACTTACAAAGTACAGATTTGTGTACTTTCCTTTAGACTATACTTTAAATTTAATGTTAAGTGATACCATTCGACTACCTAAACCAAAGTAGGTGGTTGGATTCGAGCATTTAACATAGCAACTAAAAGTTAAGCGTCTTAAACACTCTGGACTGGAGTAAGATACATAAATACTGTATCAGTGTATAGCATTTTTAACGGTAATGATATTTTGTCTGCATAGATATGTTCAACTTCATTATGAATTAATATCAATTGAAGATAAAGAGGTGAACAGTTGTTCACCTTTGGTTTGGTATTTCTTTACAGTGTATACCTATAATATTAAATGTTATTTAACTCTAAGATTTCAGATCTTATGTTTAGTATGGAATCATATCTCTGATGAATACTAAACTACAACAAAACATTCGTTGGTTATTTCTAGTAGCTTCTTAGTTATCTACACAATGAATGATTGTACTGAAGATTGTTCTTATGTTTAATTTATTGTTTTTTTTAGGCAAGGATATGGTGATATTGATCTAAGGTCTTTATAACACTAATTATATTATCTAATGTTCATGAAAATAAAGTGAATTACATCTCAAAGTTCAATAATGAAACATTTAGAATAGTTCTTATAAAACAATAATTATGCAGTTACTTTAGATTAAACAATAGTGGATTGAATTGAGATGGTTATTTTTGTGGAGATATGTGTTTTTATTTGATAGAATATATAATAGATTGGTGTTAGCAGTATACCAACAAAAACCAGGGAGCATTGGACAGCTTTTCATTCCAATTTACACCACTTGTGCCACAGGCAAGATATCCGTCCTTCAATAGAAGGCCGGGTGTACTCCACAGCAGTCCGCGCTGTTTTGACATGACTGCGAAACGTGGGCCATGAAAACCCAAAATATGCGTCGACTTCAGGTATTTGACCATAGGAATCTTCGCAGCATCGCTCGTATATCATGGAACAGTCGAATAAGTAATATAGAGGTTACACAAACGGTTCTTGGGAAATAATTGTAAATCGGTCCAAGAGGTCATTAAGCTTCATCGACTGAGATGGTTGGGACATGTGTTGCACATGCTCGACCACCGTTTGTCTCGTCGCACGATATTGATTAAGGTTAAAGTAGGATGGGAGAAGGTTAGGGGCGGCAAAACTAAAATATGGCATCAGTCACTATAGCCTTTGACTGTTGATCTAAGCCATGTTGGTAGGTGCAGATTACCTGATTGGGGTCCACGTGACAATCGCAATAAATATCTGGAGACACGGCTTAGAATCAGCTACAGTGGCGCAAGTTTATTCACTCTTTCCCTTAATCTAGATTTCAAATTCTATTATTCTTTTCTGTACACCTTTACTTTACTCTCCTCTCTTATATTCTGTTGTTTTGTTACCTGTGTAAATTTAATCTCGTAATGCTAATGTGGTATAGTAATTTTAACCTATGAGCGTATGTATGCGATGCTACGTTGTTGATGAATGAAACAAAATTATAATATCTTTATTTTGTATACTCATATAATCAATGACAAATGCAAAATAAAATTGGGATTAAATGTGAGAAAAGCATTCTTTCTCTTGCTTCTCTCTTTCTAATTAACTGAATAATGAAACATTGAAAATCATGAAAAGAAAAATAAAATTTAATGTGAACAATAACTTTCAATAGAAAATAATTGTATAAATAGAAAGTGTAAATTATAAAATTCTTTTTTTTTTTTTTTTTAAAATCATATTCAATACAAAAATGAATCTATTATGAATAACAAACATTTTAACTAGATACCAACAACATGGATGAATTTATATTAGTTGGATAACAGTCAACTAATGGCATAATTGTAAGATATGCATCAAAATTTTGCCATAACAACGTATAAGCGATATGAAATCTATTAATAAGAAGAAAAAAAAAGAGAATGAAACGGAAAAGTGTAGTTTTTAGTTAGAATTGAATTATTTATTGTAAAACGAACATGATGCATTTGAAACAGAGAAATATACTGGTTATGATGAGGACTAATACTGTCTATAAAGCGTATCTACAAAAAGTGAGTCTATTTCCTACTGACTTCTCAATAATCAGTACTTTTGAAATGCCATTAGTAGTATGAGAGAGATAACGGTGACCGTACTAGAAGAAACTGAATGATAAGCCATTACGCTGATATGAAGCTGATAATCGCAACGAATATGAATTGTGACTTAATTTTGCAAACGTTAATTGGTTGACTCAGGAAATGAATGACGGAAAGTGAAGGGGATCAGTTTATGATATGGTATCGTAATATGGAAAAAGCTGCACAGAATTGGCCCATGTCAATATGTCACAACTCCCTAAGTGGTGTCCTATAAATAGCACAGTTCAGTGGTTTGAGATGTCAGATATGGCTCAGAGTAGAGAGAAGTGACGATCCTGCTATAGACCGTTTCTCTTTCTGTACCAAATGAAGAAAATCCCCAACTGAATGAGTTTTCTTGGTTGTATTTTTTAATGAAATGTCTCTCCTATGTAATTTTCTTGTCGTTTTGTTAAGTTTTACTTCTGCAACTGTGACATGTCTTACCTCTTTTAATAACATTTTGGAGCGACGGTATTATCCACATATATGCTACATGTTGGATATAAATTTCAGTTGAAAATGCTGTTTGTTTCAAATATTACATATTGATAGGACTGCTAAGCTAATAACATGACAGTCTTAAATATAATTAACTTAGAAGTCATACGTGATAAAATATCCTGTCCATATTACGATAATCGACACTATTATGAACTGAACTCTAAGGACACAATCCGTAATTTTAGTTTCCACAGTTATACTGGGTTTTCTTTGCATACATCAATACAAAATACCGTTACTTTCTTTGTTTTACGTCTTTATTGATTAATATAACGATAGTGCAGCTGTCTCGATATTTCTCGTGCATGCAGTCAGACCAAATGCTAGGATACCACAGATACAATTGTTGACTAAAGATTTGTCTGCCAATGCCAAAATGTGAAGTAATATTTAGTCAACCATAACTAATGTAAAGGACTTGATACAAATGTGCATTGATTAAAGTTGGCAAACTGTAAATAAGCACAGTAAGGTAAAAAATCGACAGAAAGTAAGTAATGCTAAGTTTTATGAAAATGTGGATGTGGTGTAAGTTTTTCTATCTTTTTATTGATAAGTCCGTGAAGTAATAAGGAGCTTTAGTACTCCATACCACAGTTAAAATTATTTTACTTTCATACAGGCGTCTGCGCCATTTTTCACGATGATCCAGCGTCATAAAGACTTACGTTTTTCATTAGGTTTAAAAATGAATTCTTAAGATAACTAGTTTGATCTGAATGCAAGAGCAAACTAACAGCCCATAAACAAACTAAATGTGCAGTAATAGAGATTGGAAAAAACTTAAAAAAACCCACTTAATACTACTCAAGACTGTTGAATTAAATATAATAATCTTAAATAGCAAGTTGACAATGAAATAATGGAAAACAAAAATAATAATAATAATGCTTACGTAAAAGTTACGTATATATCATGAAAGTAAGGCAATTTCATAAGACATAATTTACTAAAAAGTAAATGAAAACATAGATTTATGATAATTATTTATACAAAATTGTGATATTTTCTAATTAAACTGTTATATACCAAAAAGAGGCTTTTAGAGTCTATTCGTTTTTAACGACACTGTCGAGTGATGTTCTGAAATCCCAGCTCTATTTCTACTAAAATACAACATATATTTGTCAAAGATCGAAGTTTTTTAAACGAAATGTTTAATGCATGCATACACTGACTGCAATTAGCAGAAGAAATATCATCTTATACATAATTAGTCTGTTTACTTTCAGGGGACACTCGTGTTTTTGTGATAATTTCAGATTTTGCTTAGCGTAGTAAGGGTGGAAAAGAGATTTGTTTATAGATTCTGAAGAAGATTGATGTGGAATGAATTCATTGAATACAGTCATATCTTTAAGAGATAAATTATCATGAGCGTATTTCCTCAATTAGTTTAATTTTCTATGACCAGCCAGAAGTGACTGTCATGTGAACAACATGCAGTGAAACGGGATACAACATTTTGTACACAACAGTCTCTCCTACGAGAACAGGATGATTTTCACTGCTTTCCACTGAAGTTACAAAGATACCTTTACATAGAACAAGCATACGCTAATATTTCTTATAACGGAGCTTCGAAACAAAACTATTAGACAATTACTTCAACGCTGAGCTTCACAAATTTCACTCTGAATCACATGCTATTAATATTGATAAATAATTGAAATGAACTAAACAGTCAACGGCTAATGAATCATATGAGACGTTTGTGAAATGTTTGATCGTGTTAACTCTAAAATATTACGCAACTTTTTGGATAGAAATTCAGATACGCAAGGAAGAAATTCAAAAACAAGCGGCAGCGAGATATGATCCGTTGGATTGGAACTGTATGCATGTAATTATAGAACAAAACACTAAGGTTAGATCACAGAAACGGCAAAGAAGTTAATGTCCTGAAACAGTGACAGAATATTGGGAGGTTTGGGACTTCGGCTGACAGACTCAAGTGGGTACCACTAGCTTAGCGAACCGAAATTTTATTATGAGAATAGCCAGAGTAATTAAAAAAAGAATGCGAAAAATAAAGATAGGTACTATTAAGTAAACAAAATCTACGGTGAATATGAACTGAGGTACTAAATTTGACGAAGGTCAGCTTACTACACCAAGGACCAGTAGTAAAATAACATAATATATGGTCAACTATATGTTAACCAGTTAGCTGAATTAGATTGACTTTATCATAAGTACCAAATTTGTCCTAATACCAACAATGACTTATACTAAAATATCTATAACAAACAGAAATACACGAATTATCTTACAACCTACATGACATCAAAATGTTTATGCTCGAAGCGTAACTTGGTACTGACATTCAGCAGAGTTTCGGAACGAAGTGGTAACATCTGGATGGAGTTGTTTACAGTCTCTTGTAAATCCACTGAACGGTATTTCGGGGAGACAATGATCTTATTTACCGAGGCAGGAACAAAGTTCGGATTTGAAACATTAATCTGGTTCTAGGAGAAATTAAGAACCTATGTAAACTGAACGTACAATAACGGTGAGATCTATCACATTATCTTGCATATTGGCGATGGCACTGACAGTAATTAACTTGTAAACTGAACTTCGCAAGTATATTGTTCGTGGAAAGAGAAAAATCAACAAAAGTGTAAAAACTAAGGAGCAAGTCACTACAGAAGCAAACAACTTAAGACAGATTCTACGCGGTCGGAGACGACGGTCTGTCAAAGGGATTAAAGCCACATATTCGGCCCTGGAATCTATGAAATTTTGCAAGAGTTTTATTTTAACTACCTCTTCTCACATAGCCTGCTCCAGTACATGTTGGGCAAGCAACCTGTGGAGAAATTACTTCATAATTCGGCATATCAGGTGACCTCAAGTCTCTTAAGCAACCGCGTTCACATCCAATATCCAATATCTTTGAGAGGAGTTTTCTTCAACTTCTATTGGAAGATTTAGTAAACTGTTGTTCTTTGGTATCTGTATCTAGGTAGTAAGGGTGTCTTTTGTTGTGGTGACCTCAGTACCTGGTACATTTCTTCTGAAATTGAGAAGGTAAGGGTTAAATTAAGAGTTAAGATAAGAGTAACCAAGACATTGCTTCTGTATTATTGACTCTCAGTACCCCCCCCCCAGAGATCAAATATAAGTCGGACCTCCTTTTGAATGGTCCGGCGGAAGGTGCGAACGCGACCTCATTAAGCAAGGAGTCTCACAGTCTGTTAATCCTAAACACAAAATTTAGTAGGAAATTTTGCGTTTGATTTTTTATGTTATATCTTATGAGGGTTTACACTAAGGTTTAGTTTGGGACTGAATTCTACTAATGATCTGTGGGGGTAAAGGAGGTATGAGCTACATGGCACTTCAAGATTATATCTCCCCTCCTACCCTTCTGTATTGTACAGGATAGAAATGTGATGCTTTAGGTTGACCTAAGGAGGGTTTGTTCTCTGGTCCCGCTATCCTTCTGGTTACTGTTCTCTAGACTCGTTTCAGTATAGCAATATTCTTCTCATAATACGGTGACATGCTGTATAAACTATTTTAAGCTTAGATCTTAGGTATATACTGTTAACGTAGGTAAAATCGGAGAAGCCGTACTACCTGAAGTTCAAATGAGAAACCCCAAGACTAAACAGACTTCAATGGATACAGAACGCCAATGAAAGATGCTCATGGAGCACCTCAGGGAGTTACGCTCGGGTTCCTTACTAGGGCAGAAAGAATAACACTGGATCCTCTGTGTTTATGCAAATAATGTATCCATATTTTCTACCATGGGCATTTTGCATATACCAATGTTTAGCAGGAGTAAGTTGCTTGGATCTCACATATGTATCCTGTTCAAATCCTCTTGAACAATTAACTACACATTAAAAGGATTTGTGGCTCTTATGTGGAATTTGGTTGGAGAAGTGGTACGTGGATGGAACTTTATGATACTCCACTAGTCATTATAAGCCACTTGGTCTAAACAGAGTGAACTTTGACTTCTAGGGACTTGTAATTTAGGCAGTCATTTAGTTATTCCAAAAGACATCCATTAATGCCCATCAGTTTCAATTTTACACGATAAATTCGATGAATCACTTTATTGGAAGCTTTGGAGAAATCGAAGAGGATAATCTGCTTCGATTAGTCGAGCTCCGTGAATAGAAACCAACTAATCTATGCTATCAAAAGATGGAAGGAAACCGTGCCGATGCAACGGCAGCAGGGAATTACTAAGAAAGTACATGTGGAGATAATCGTTGATAATCATTTCCATGACCCTCACTACTGGAACCGCGGCGCCAGAGACGAAAAGAGCGCGCTCGTTTGTCTAAAATGCACTGTACTACGACGCGTAAATCTGGTACCCTAGTACTGTGAACTTTGATGTCGCTGGCCTTTTAATTAATTGATGCCTTCATGTAGAGTGAACCCCCTATCAATGACTATCAAAATCCCTGTATGTTAATAAAACTATATCATTCTGATCATGCCTGTAAACTGGTATTTGTTCATGTACATTAGTTACTTGAGAATAAATTGATTATTATTATACTGTGGGAAGTAGGCAAATTGAGTGATAGCTGGAAGCCTCTGACTAGTTACCTTATTTTGTATTGAGATGACCACACCTTCCTTTCACCCAGACGCTAGCTTGCTGGCAGCTAGCGAGTAGTTCAAGAGGACAGCGAGAAAGAAGCAAAGTGCTTTTTCACATTTCTCAGGGACTTTACTACAGACTTCATCTAGGCTAGGAGGTGTATGTAAATTCAGGGACCCCAGCATCCTCTCGGCAATTAGAGGTTCGAATTTCACCAGCCTCGAGCCGACGTACGGGATAGTAGAGCGTTTGAGAATAAGTGCCTGTGGGGGGGAGTATTCGTTTGAGAGAAGTTGGATTGGAATCCCTTGGTTACTAGTTTAGACACCACGAGACAAGTGTAATGTACTACCGTTAAATCTCGATCGAACAAACTTGGAATCAGATTGCCCTTTCACTTCATGTGGCTACACAGTAACTCATCATTCCATTTAATAAACTTCATATAGGCAGTCTGGCAGTTTTTCCTCACCCGTTTCTCTTTTAAGATGCATTTACTGCATAGGATCAATTAAAGTAATCTATCAGCAAGATTACTGAAGAGCCTCCGTATGTTCCAAGCAGTGACTGATGTTGTAAAATTCCTTACAAGCTGTGAGGTCCAACAGAAGTCAGGTGAAGAAAACAGTAGGATGGCATGGTCACCACAATCTGATAGGCTTATAATTCTCATTTTCGCAACTTGAGTCTCTCGATTAGCGGAAATACAGTTTCCTCTAGTAGAATTTCTGTTGGGATCTCCAGAGGATACATTGAGCTACGCTGATGCGTTGCTCATAATCAAAGACTGGGTGTCTGAAGTTAGTCACTAATTTGGAATTTTAATTTGGTGAGGAGAAATGGGAACATAAAAGCTACCGTTGGCAGAGTACAAGTAAAATCTAAATGAAAGGCTGCACGAACTTCTTGGAGAGTTAACTTGTTTAGGAAGTCTAGGTCTTCAAGAAGTCTTTATAGAACCTAAATCATGAAGGGGATAGGTGTGTTCTATACACCACTCCTCAGAACGCCACGACGATTAAGTTTGGGAAAAATTAGTGCTAAAGAAAGGTGACACATGTAGCTTCACGCCACCTAACAACTCGAACCTGCCACTGAGAAATTGTCAGATGTTGTTAATATGAATTTAAGTATTAGTGACTTCAATGTTAGTTCAAGTTCCATAGAAAGCCACCACACAAAGTCGTTTAAAGTGTAACAGCCCACACGTTTTAAATACTGTCGATAGTAACTCACTTACCGGCAAAAAGTGAGGGTCGTTACCATCACATAGTGAATGAGGCGTATAGGGAACGTCGGGAGGAAGATAACCGACTCAAGTCAACCCTCACGAAGCTGGTCACATTCACGTCATGAGGATGAGTTATTTAGAGGGGATCTCATTTGTTTCTTTTCACCGCTAAGTCTGAATTCCCTTCTGATGTTATGGAGGGAAAATTCGAAGCACGTTCGAGATGCTCATTCACCACTTGAGGAACGGTTGAGGAAGCTGTGTGCCTGTCTGACGTTTGGGCTGTGTCAAGTAGGCTATGCGGATTGTCATAATTGGTTGCGATAGTAAGCCTTCATAACGCTAGTCATTTTTATCCCAAAAGCCAGATTATTATCAAAAACACTAGTGGTTGTAAACGTGTATCATATAATCATCCAAAATTGGCTGTTAATCCAAGGTTTATAACAGCACTACAAGTTCATCGACCTTAGCAAAATATAAGTCTGAAACAGTAAGTTAACAAACAATTTTTTGTACATCTAAGCGTTTATTGTCTATCACTACTTCCCACAAGCACCACGGCCTATTCTACGCTAGATATATTGGACATTTGACAATAGATATTGGTTTCACTAAGGACGATTTGCAGTTATGAATGCTCTAGCTTTTTTTACAGGCTTCTTTGGCCCTAACTATGTGTTTCGCCATTTGTTTTGATTTTATATACTTTTCATTTTTGCATATTTTTGGGAAGGGGCGGTGATTGTGTGTTGTTGCGATTGGTGACACATACGCTAGACAGTTGGTTACTTAATATATATGAGGAGTCTGTGTATATTTAATAAAGGACAGAATCAGCAGTTTAAATTACGAGGAAATTTTTTAAAATATGTATGAAATCTTAGTCTTCATGTTTCTCTTTACCCAACCGTTACGAACAGCCAAAGTGAGTACCAGCTCTTTATATTTTTCAACCCACACACATTTGCCGGCAGAGCTCTTAAGTATTCTCTTCCTAGTTTTCGGCTGTAAACCTTGATGCTACAGATGACAGGGAATTATTATATAGATGAGTGTGATAAGTAAGGGGTAAAACATCAAATTATTAAGCTTATGTACTATTTCACGTGGGAAAGGGGGTATTTCATACTGTATGGCGCACGTGTTTGGTGCTGGCTTGGGAGGCTATATGGATAGAGCCCTCGTTATGGCAGCTGGTGGAGTGTTCCATATAGAACATGTTCTCACAGCATGAATAGGCGTACACAGATATGAAATCATTCTTTCGCGAGCGACCCATATGAAGCTCCCTGGTGGATAATTTGTGTTGCTTTGCTTAATAATTCTCTAAGGGTAATCAGGCTTTCCGAGTATATTGTATGTCCGGATGTAGTCACTTGCTACTCATCTATATGGAAGTGAAAAAACAGCTGGCCTGAGAAGACGACCCTTGTACGGTGCGTATTTTAAACCTCTCCAACCTCAGTCTTTTTGTTTACTCTTTACCCGATCGCTATTAATGATAAAGAACAAACTGATAAAATGAGGTACCAACACTTTATATTTTACTACTCAGCAAACATTCTAGCTTCATCTGCTTATTAAATTATGGTGGTCACCAGAACTCGCCATGATGAGGAACCATGAGAAACTATCTCATCAGCAATTGTTAGTGGCAACCGTAGCCTGTGGAAACAGCCGCCCGTTATTCAACACTGTAGTGCTAACGGCGTTTCGCTACCTCGTCGATACTGTCGCAGAAGTCAGCATCCTGCTTGCAACCTCATCACATCACCAGCATGAAGCTGCATTCGATCTGCAGGCGGCGGACAACAAGGAAATAGCCACGCATGGAAGGAGATAAGTTTACACGGACGTGGGTCTACGGAAACCCTTACACTGGATTTTTACCATCGCCGATGCGAAAATTCGTATCATACGCATAGATTTGCCAAGCCACCACAAACTGCTTGTGGACCCTAGTAAGAAGAGGCTGGTGGGCAAAAGCACAACTCTATGCGTTCGAGGAACCACCGCTCCAGCTTGCTCCCTATGTTCTCTTCGTTTTAACATTTAATTAACCCGTATTTTCAGCCAATACTTGACAGATCTGAATAAGGTAACGTCGAAATTATCAAGCGTAACCAGTAATGTTACACATTACATCATGACTACAAATTAACCTGTATTTTTAAGAGCACAGCGACTCGCACCTGAAAATCCGAGGATTGAGAAAAATGAATTCGGTCACATGATGAATCTGCGAATAATCCGCCTATACAGCAGTCCATGATTACCTTCTGGAAAAGATAACAATCATTGAAGTCCCACTGGTGATTACCGACGACTTAACACTCAAACTAGGCCTGATCGCTGCCCCTTACCACACATCTACTACTTAACAGCCACCTTAAAGTGAATGACCGTATTTTCAGAGACCGACGTAGTAAAGGCATATACTCAAAAACCGATTGCCGAAAACGACATCCCCAAAACTGCTATCATAACCATATTAGGCCTTTATAAATTCTTTTGAATGCTTTTGGCTTGGAAAATGCAGCACAGACTGCAACGGTCAAAACCACCGATAACGTTTGTAAGTTAACGTCGTTTCCGTATAGAGTCAGCAGGTTTTTAAGTCACTCACGAATTCGCAACAGGATATCCAATAACACAGTTTCTTGGTGTAAAACGTAGTATTATATTTAACAATAAACACAACTTTAGAATACAAACCTCAACAGTTCCCCTCCCCTATATAGCCAAACGGATTCGTGAAAACTGTACAATTAATCTATAATACAACAAATAGGTAGTAAATAGACATCAGATTAGTTGCTTGTCCAAGGGGAAGTATTCCTAGCAAATAAAGGAGCCAAATTACGACTTCAACCAACCTAATGAGTCATATCGCTCATGCATAAACAGGCAAAATATCAACCCAATATGTCTTACAACAAGACGTTGAAACCCAGTAAAACAAAGCTGAAGACCAATGGGATGTAGCAAATGCTAACAAAAAAAGACATGTAAAACCTGATTGTAAGCAAAATCTAATAACTGTTATAAGAGAAAAAGCAAACGGAAAGAAACAAGATTCATTACAGAGTCAGAGCACACCAAGGTGACATAATATAATACACCGTTTAGCATACTCCCCCCGATCCTTTATTAAGATTTATCGATACATCTAATTATAGCCTTAAAAATCATACAGGTATAGTGTGGGTGGGACACTAAAATACGATCAGATTTTTTCGTGCGTAAATTCATTGCCATTTGGAATAGTTTACCGGCAGAAATCCGTACGCTAGATAGCATAGATCGCTTTATACGAGCGATAAACCAACTACATAGTGACTCCAGGCATTGAATAAACTACCGATTCATTCAAATTCTAGCATAACGTGCGAAGTGCTCGGTCCGCTTAATGTGTGACACGAGAATGCAGACTAGATAACACGAGCATTACTTGGAACAATATGCCCAATGTTCTGTACCAAATACTTAATAATAATAGTTTATTCTCAAGTAGCAATTTGTACATAAGAGCATACCAGTTTACAAGCATCATCAGAATGATGTGGCTTGTTTGTAACAGGGTTTTAGTAGAGTTACTGTTATGGAATTGACGATATATGAAGATATTAATTAATTAGGGAGCCAACAGTAGCAAGCTTCACAGTTTACAGTACTGCAGTACTAGAGGTATATTTTGTATTACAGAACACTTCCAGTAAACAACCGCGCGCTTGTTGTCCTTAGTGCTGTAATCTCAGGGAATAGCTGCGAGAGAGCAGGACGGACCATGAAGACTATCCAGAGACGGGATAAGGCTGGCATTTTTAGATTTGGTTAAGGCAGCCAATTCATGTGGGCTGGTCTTGAGCAGTAAGTTCCAAGCCAGCTTTTGGAGTAAGTTGCTCAAAGGAGATTAATTCCTTGCAAGTCCAGGCCATAAACTCGGGAAGACGGTGACGTAGATTATGAGATAGGAAAAAAAAACGAATTTAATTAGTGGTATCAAAATAAACAGTTTCAAACTAGAATCTTCTTTTTCGGTTTATTTTTTTACCACAACGTGCATGGTTATAGTGTTTGAAGTCTTAGTACCCTAATAAGCCATTGCTTATTGATTTAAGGTTTAGTGCTAAGTCGTTGAAGATTTGGTACAAGTCTTTCGATTCTGGGTATGGGATGATCATTTGTTTAAATACTAGGATAGATTTAATAGTGCGGATATTTTGTGGTAGTTTATTCCGGAGTTTACTGTAGAATACGATGAAGAAATTACCGCGAAGTCGTGTCTGGTATTTATCGATGAGTGATGTTGCCTCGTAATTCCGAAGATCGTATCTAGGCGGTTGGTTCCACGTGGGTGAGAAGGCCGAGAGTGATATTCCGTTGATTATTTTATAGAAGAATATTAAGTTGTGTCGTAGCCGGTGACGACACAGGGGTTCTAAAGAGAGTGTTTCACATCTAGTCGTGTAGTCCATGTTTCCGTTAGTTGCCAGAATTCGACGTGTGAAACATCTTTGTACACTTTCGACGCGTTTTCTATCTATGCTATTCATACTCGAAAAGATAAATGAGCAGTACTCGAGTATAGGTCTTACACATATCTTAAACAGAGTAAGTTTAGCTTCCGTTGTATGGAAGTTTTGAAGAAGGAAGCCTGTTAATCTTCTAGTTTTAGAGATAATAGAGGAGGCATGTTCCGTGAACTTTAAGTTGCCGGAATATTTAATACCCAAGTCGCTTGCTGGTTGGAGTTTTTGGATCTTTGGCCTATGTAGATAAAACGTGGGCTATGGGTTATAGTTGCCTATGTGCATGATTCCACATTTACTGTAGTTAAGTGGTAGTTACCATTTTTGGCTCCAGGAAGTTAGACTATCGAGGTCCTTTTAAATTAGAGGTATGCCTTCTTCTACCACAACCTGAAGTTGATCAGAGATAGTTCATAAGGTTCTAAACCTTTAAACACTCTAAGCACAAACTTTGTAGAAGGAAAAATAACAAAAATAAAGAATATTTTAGTTTAACACTATTTGTTTCACAACTACTAGCTAACTTCGTTTATTTTTATTTCTTCCGTTGTGTATGTTCCTCTATATCATCTCCTTGAGCTTATGGACTGCTCTCATAAGAAATGGGTCTCCGTTACAGCAAATTACTCCTAATGCCGGTTAACAATATAATTATTGCATCCATAACTCACTGTTAAGATCAACCCGCGCAGATTCCACCGCTACGGAAGGATACCCTCTATATTTGTGCTCAGTTGTAGTCCCTATCCAAGTTCTAAGTATTATTCGCCTTACCCCGTGACTGGATATGCCCCATTCTGTTCATTCCCAGCCGGCTCTTGGAATCGCAGCCCCAGAGACGAAAGACGCGCTCTTGTTTGTCTAAAATGCACTGTACTACAAAGCGTGAATCTAGTACCCTAGTACTGTGAACTCTGATGTCGTTGGCCTTGCGATTAATTAATGCCCTCATATAGTGTAAACCCCCTATCAATGACTATCAAAACCCTTGTATGTTAACAAAACTATGTTATTCTGATCATGCCTGTAAACTAATATATGCTCATGTACAAAAGTTACTTGAAAATGGATTTATTATTATTATCACTACAAGTTACGGAACTACTGAATACGAAAATCATGATGGGACTTCCATACAAGCAAGACACTCTAGGAATGCAATGGACAACATCGACGCAACTAGATGACTTGGATTTTGAAGATGCCATAGCTCTTCTATCCCACACATAGCATCAAATGCAGATAAAGACGAACAATATAGCAGCAGCTTTGGCAGCGGTAGGCCTCAACATAAACAAAGGGGAAAGCAAGATCCTTCGATACAAAACAACAAACACTAACCCAATTACACTTGATGAAGAAATTCTGGAAGATGTTAAAACGTTTACATATTTAGGTGGCATCATCGACAAACAAGGAGGGTCTGACTCGGATGTGAAGGCGCGGATTGGAAAAGCAAGGGCAGCGTTTCTACAATTGTAAAACATCTGGAACTCAAACCAACTGTCAGTCAATATTAAAGTCAAAATTTTCAATAAAAATGTGAAAACAGTTGTGTTGTGTGGAGCTCAAATTTGGAGAACTGTGGAAAGCATCCTTCAGAAGACACAAGTATTTATAAACAACTGTTTGCGTAAGATTCTTCGGGTTCGTTGGCCAGATAGCATAAATAACAACTTTCTATGGCAGAGAACTAATCAACTTCCAGCCGAGGAAAAAGTTAGGAAATGACGCTGGAGGTGGATCGGTCACATGTTCAGGAAACCATCAAACTATGTCACAAGACGAGCACGAACTTGGAATCCTTAAGGCCAAAGGAAAAGAGAAAGACCCAGGATCACATTGCGTCGGGACTTGGAGACAGATAAATAAATAAATAGCTTTTATTCTCAAGTGTCATTGTGTACATGAGAGCATGCCAGTTTAGAGGCATGATCAGCATGATATGAGTTTAAGTTCATACAAATACTTCGACAGTGTCACTGTAAGGACATTCATAACATACAAACAGCCGAATTGAAAACCAAACCAATCGCAACAATCTTTACAGTACTAAGACACTAAATATATGTATTGTGGCATGGTTCATATACTACAAAGAAACGCGCGCTCCTTGACCAATGAATTACAATTCCAAAAAGTGCGGAGTTAGCAGAATGGATCACATGTGGAATAAGACCAAGAGTATTATCTTGTACATAATCATCTATAGGATCTGGTTACTGACGCACTTCATTAGCAAGATGCCTGGTTCGGCGGATATCCATAGTGAGGTGGTGTGCGACAGTCAGCTAGTTGCTGACTGGTGATAAATGCATTGTTGGCGGATATATCAGAATGTGCAGGGGAAGGACCGTTAAATACTGGTCGCTGTGAATTGCCACAATGTGATTGTGTTTCTAATTGGTTAAGAGGAGTAAACCTAGTGGAGGGGATATCGCTCGGTTTAGGAGGACTAGTATTAAGTTCAGAGCGTTTGGCCTTAATGCGTGACATTCCGTTATTCTAGGATACTATACTATAGGGTTGTGAGTGGAGTTAGGCAATACTGCGGAAGTACTACTAAGGGTGTTATATAATGTAAAACTTGTAAGATATCTCAAAATATACAAAATAGACAAATCACGTGGAAGAACGTTACCGTATTCGGAGTTCGCGCCAATAGATGTGTCGTATGCTTAAGGTTTGAAGTGAACTTTTAACTAGTCAAGCTAAGCTGCTACAATTTGAAAGCTCATAGCTACTTAGTGTTAGTTGGTTCCAGATACTCCAGAATCACCTCCACCTTAAGTTTTGGGGGTTGTATGCCATTAGCATCAATAGTATGCACCAAGAACTCCAATGACGTTGTTCCAACTTGGTATTTCTATATGTTTATTGTAATCACATATTGTCACAATTTTCCAAAAGCTGTGCCCAGATGTTTCATATATGTTTCCCCATCTGGGCTTGCTATTAAGCAGTCGTCGATGTTTGCATGGATATAGCCAACCCTCCGGAACACGTCACCAACAAAATGTTGAAATGCCCGTCTAAAATCTACATTTCGTCATCATCATCAACATCATCAATACCTGTTACCCCAAGTGGAGCATAGACCGCCCACCAGCATTCTCCAACCAACTCTGTCCTGGGCTTTCCTTTCCACCTATTCCTAAGTGCTCTTCATTCCTTCCTCCTAGGCTTCATTCTAAGAAACTTTCATCAAAACGAGTCGAGAATCAGTTACTGTGTAAGACCTATACTTGAGTACTGTTCCTTTCTATTTAGCGATTTGCGAACAAGTGACAGAATGAGAGTAGAGAGTGTGCAATGCTACTTAACACGGCAAATGATTAAAGGTAATTCTAAAATAGGCTACAGAACTAGATGTCACATGCTCAAACTTGAACCTATATGGAAAAGAAGACTGAGAACAAACTTAATCCTTTTTTATAAACTGCTGCATAACATAACCTACACCTCAATTAATATTGCATAACGTACCTACACTCGGGACTATTATCTGAGAAATAAGCTCGCTGATGTTAAAATTGAAAAGTACTAAACAAAAGCTCGCTCAAACTTTCATTTGATTCGGTATGGTCAAATATGGAACAAACTGCCAGCAGCAGTAAGCATGGCAGACAATCTCCCAGTATTTTGCAAGCTACTTAATACAGCGCTCAAAGATATTAGCTTTCTGGCTGATGAAGCCACATATTCAGACACACTAGGAATAATAAGCCCCCTTAATATCTGAAAAAGATTAGACATCAAAGACGCAACGTGACTACCTGTCTGAGTAAAATATATCAATAGACCATTAAACGTTCATCTACAATTCACTTGCCAGAAACAACGACTTACAATCAATCGGATCATGCTTTGGGTCATCCTCATACCTGTGCACTACACACACAAAATCCCTTTTCTCTTTTTTCTTTTCTTTTAAAAGTTTACCCAAATATCAACCTCACGATGAATGTTCGGCGAACTCGGTATCTTACTACTGAAGTGCGTCAGTAACCAGAACCTAAAAATGATTATGTACAGGACAAACATGGCACGATACTACTAGCTTTTCTTCAACACCCGAACTCCAAATATTCTTGGTCTTATCCCACATGTGATCCATTCTGCTAACTCAACCTGTTTTTGGAATCGTAACGCATCGGTCAAGGAGCGCGCTTTTCTTTGTAGTATATGCTCCATGCCACAATACATTTATTTAATGTCTTAGCACCGTAAACATTGTTGCAGTTGGTTTGGTTTTCAATTCAGCTGTTTGTGTGTTATAAATGTCCTTACAGTGACACACGACATGTCCGTACGAACTTAAACTCATATCATCTTGATCATGCCTCTAAACTGGCATGCTCTCATGTACACAATGAGAATAAATGCTATTTATTAATTTGTTTATTTATTTAATGAAGCTCAAGTATTCATTTACTTCCTTATTCTGCTTGGGGATTATATTTCCTATTAGCTTATATTGAACGTTGAGAAGTGTTTGTGTGTTGGAATAACTAGAACCGCGCTCCACTGTATCCTGCCCACGATACTGGATAAAGACCTATTTCCATAACAGTCTGGTTTCTTCTGTTACTAGATCGGGATATACCTAGGCGCTAAAAATTCACCTATCATGAAACCACTAACAGACCAACTTCACGGATGCAGAATCAATGAAAGCTATCACTGCAACAAAGAAAGCAGTAACCAGCACGACTATGCTGGCGTATCATAATATTGAGGCCTCGTCAGCATCGCTGTTGGCGCACTAACAGTAATTATGCGACCAAATATTTCCCAGGTTTAGATTCCTAAAACACATTCACTATAATTGGTACACATTCTATTCTTATTCAGTCGTTGTAGGACCGTTCGCATATGATCTTCATGTTATTCTAAATCCAGGCTAGTAAGGGGTAAGTCATTGACATATGTCTGCGAAAGGCATGTTTAGAAGCAAGATTTGAATGGGCCATTGGAATATCTGTGTTGCATTCTGCAGCCCAGACTGCACCCTCACAGACTCGAACAATCCAAAAGTTGCAGTGGTTGCTATTTCAAGGATATCATTTTTAGCCACTTAGACATTGTGGTGTACACTGATGAAGTTCAGTTTTAAAGTTTCCTGTACAAAAGTCGTAATTTTCGATCTGTTGGAAGGTTGAATTATAACTTAAGATACCTGATGTTTCCTTATCCACCGGAAAGTTTATCCCAGAATTCCTATCCCTGGCCTAAAATGAATGACCTTTTAGGCACTTCTACTCATTTGCCATGATCTATGGAAGGGTTATTCGTCTTCTATATTCTTTGGTATTTTGTTAGACCAGGTTCAGGGTTGAGTGCCAAGACCTGCTGTTTGATCTTCACCTCTAAGGTGACTTATTCCGTTGCCTATCTTCTAGTTGTTTTTTCGCAACGGTCTCTGTAAGAGTTTTCACACCAACCACGAGTTCTATCACGGTTGGGTTATCAATTGTCTCACTATCTTATGTATCGTGGGTGGCATATGATCCTTCTGAGGTTCTTCTCTCCATGATTTCACCTGCTACTCTGGCTAAGTGTAGTATGGCGATGTCTAAATCTTGTACTTCCAAGTAGCGTTGGGTATAGCTAAGAAGGGCTTGTATCCTTCCTTGTTTTAGGACCATCCTAGTTATAGTCTGTAGAGCTTGATTCTGCTCAGCTGCGAGATCCAGGTTTCTTTCCTTTATACGGGTTGATAAAGCTACTACACTATGATTTATAGGTTCTAAATAAGGCCAGAAATGAGTCAGGAGTTAGAGCGGCAAGATGCCTGCTAGTTAAGTTTGGGGCAATTATGGCTTTGATTGTACCACTCCCATAATTCGCTGAAGTATCTAAAGCCTTTGTCAATACCAGACCTAAATTCCACTCTTTCTAGGTATTCAAGGAGTAACTACAATGCGTGTGCTGTGATTAGTGCAAGTTTTGAGACCAGATGTTCACTGCGTGGCAGTTTGGTAATTTGCATCTGATGAAGTTCTTATCAGTTTATCGTCCTGTAGACATTGAGTCCTATTAGAGAGCTGGAACATCCTTATCACTCCTTATAGCTTTCGTATCCTAAAATCTTCGGCATGCATTATCATGGATTGATTCATCTTCTTTGGCCGGCCATTTTTTAAAAGATAAGGGATGGGAAGGACTTGAGGATTGTGTTCTGTATTTCCCCAGATTTCTTGGCTGTTAAGTTTTCTCAAACAGGGCTGACCGTGGCGTAAAATACTCTATCGCCAGGATACATTTTTAGCCAGAAGAATGAGGGTCTCTGAATCCAGTGACTGTAACTTTCCCCAGAAAGGCTGTGTGTGGTACAATGGCAAGCATCTCGGAGTTCATGAATGCGGCGCTTGTCGTCACCTTCGGTTACCAGCTGGTCGTTCAACTTTCCCATGCTTGGAGTTTGAAGGTGCAGGGTCCACTCTCGAGAAACTCATGCGTGTCTCGTGTAGGATTTTGTACTTGTCCGAGCATCCCCATCTCTGATTGTCAGTCAAGCCCATGGACATCATAGCGGCTAATGCTACTGGTTTGTAGAGTCTACGATACTTTCTGTCACCACCTTTTAATGTTTTGTAACAGAACGAACTTCTATACCTTATGGTGGTGGTGCTTTTCTAATGAGTTGTATGTACACTGGTTTATAGGTGGGGCCCGTCCTAACCCGTTGGTTTCCCTGATTTCAAAGGCTTTAAGCTCTCAAGCACCATCACTAGGATCAGTGCGATTTTGATAATCCTAAGGAGTAATTACCCTTTAATAAGATTGTTGCTGTTTGAGTGTTTTTAAATCAGTTATTTAAGTAAGTGGGAACTGATGATATAAGCGGTTTTCTTGTTTGTGAGTTCTTTTTCTCCCAACCATTTAATGGTACATTATCTCTGTGTTACTGGGTTACGTCTAGCAAAAGCCGGTACGGACACTTCTGATCAAGCTGTAATTTACATTAGTTCAATCCCTTTAGTGCATAATGAAGTTATTCATCTTGTAAGCCGATAGGACAATCCAATAAGCAATCCGCACATTTTTGTTTGCCAAATGGTGCATACTAAGGTATAATTTTACGTTTGTGAACTTCCGGTTTTAGGTCCCAGAATCGATTATCATCCTTAATTACGCGTGGAATTTAAAAAATATTAAGTTGAATACGACCTGTCTACGTACATGTTAAGGAAGAAAGAAGAAACAAGTTTTTTCCCATAAGATGGCACTAACTTCTGCAATGTCATCTTTCTTTGAAACAGGATGATTACTCTGTGTCATACCTATATTCGCCTTTATTAGTCTCACTGCCATGTAACAAAACGACCCATCTAATCTAAAAATAACTTTATGATGGTAAATGAATTCCTAGTAATTTTGTTAGAATAAGCTAGTGATTAACGTGGTGGCGTTTGGCATGAAGCGGACTGAGTTCTGATCCAAGTGTGAACGTCAATACTGGGATGCAGATACTTTCAGCCGATGAGTCCTGAATAGAATAAAGCGCGTGTCCTGGATTTCGCTTGCCAGTCAAAATTCAATTTAAATAGCAATTTTCTTATTGGGAATCGACAATCATTCCGATTTGGTTTGTTCTTGATTAAGTGCCGTATTCCGGATTCTTTCTTACATATATTTTTAAGGAATTTTATCTGAAAGTCTATTCTATGGTAAGGCTCCTGTGAACTATGCTTGCTATGGAAGCAAGTGTATTAATGTTCTTCGCTATTAGTATGCAGCTGTAATTGAGTCCTCAAAATAAATAGTTGCTTAAATAGTCAACAATGATGCTGACCGTGTTTACTTTAGTAGACACTTTTGGACAAAAGCGGTAGTCTGAGTTTATAACAACTCTACACATGTCGTTGACGATACCTGCACAGAGATGTGGAAACAAATTAGGGAAGCGCATTTCATCCGTACCTGTAACCTTTCAGCTGGGTGATTCCAAGGGATTATTTCAAGTGTACGGGCAGTGGAGGATCATAGTTCAGTAGCTTCTGACAGAGGCCGGGACAACTCAACACCCTGATCCCTGTCAAAACATTATATGCAGACAGGGATAGCAAAAACTGCAGATGTCAATCCTCGATTTTTAGTGTACTTACTTCCAACGGTAGTTTAACCAGTTATAACCAGTTTAACAAACGTCAATGACAGTACGAATGACCAACTCGCGACTAAAAACCAACCAAACAAACCAATACTGGGCGTGTTTAAAAAGTAACACCATAAAAAATAACCCTAGCCCATTGGAGGGTGTCTTTAGGCTCAACTAAAGGGATAATCATGTCTAATTTGAATAAGTCAGCCGTTTCGAGGATATTACCAATTAGGACTAAGCCTGATAGATATGGACGAAGCGTAAGGCTGCGAGAAAGCGGTCAACGGGTTTGAGAGACGTTATGTTAGCGCCCTCTGCCAAATCTTTCAAAAGGAAACTCGACACATCATGGCTTATGAGCTCTAAGTGACAATACTATCGGAGCTACCCTCCCCCCCTATTCTTAACCCTCAATTTAAAAATTTTCCTCTCACTTCCAAAAAATGCAGCCAGTGATGCGCCCTTTAAACTAAGGATGCTCCTGGTATCTAGAAGCCGATCTAAAAGAACGACAGTTTATCAAGTCTTCTAATCAAGGTTGAAGCTGAAAACTACGAGATACCAGAAATTATGACTGCAGCCCACTTTGTAGACAGCTATGAAAATAAGTTGAATGACTACGCGTTCCACTTCGGTCTACCTTTAAAATAACAGTACAGAAGATTAATAGTAAAGGAAGTCATAGTGTGATGGAAAGGGGATAATGTGATACGATGACGTCATATTAACAAAGTAAATTCTTTTGGTTGAACTTTCTAAGACTAGTGCATTAGAGTAGATGGATTACTGTCGCTGGAAGACGCTGATGATTTGGAACGGGATCAAAGACAATCAAGAAATCATTTAATTCATATCAGTTTGTTACAGCGGTATTGAATACTAAACCAATATTTAACCACAGCGTTACAACTTGGCATGAAGGGCTCCAGAGGTTTGCTAAAATAGGGTCTAGAGTGGTTTTTCTGGTTGACTGTAGACTTAATTGCATCTTTACAATCTAAACGTAAAAGCGTAAGTAACAAGTAATCCTTAGTCTATCCTATTCGCTTTTAGAAGTACGGATTCGTGCTAGCTAACTTTATCATTGAAATTTTCCTTCAGAATAGATCTTCGACTAGTTCGTAGATGTCGGACTCAGATTCATCATATGTACGCTTAAATTCTGTTCACTTTCTTCAATTAGGATGTACAAGAAATCCTGGCTTGTCCTGGTTTGTATCAAGAAGTCACCAATGTATCCAAACACGTATATAATAAGGTAATTTTCTCAGTGTAGTGTCCTGTAGTTTCATACTCTTAATGATATAAGCATTTACGTGTACATCCTATTATGTGATATTTGCCCGCAAAAGTGTTTAAAAGTAATAAACTAGTTCGACATACTATATGTAGATTTCCCCCATACCTGAGTCAAGCTGCTAATACACCTATTTTCATAAATATTTAATCAGCACTTGACTGGAATTTCGAAAATTTGTCTTGCACCTTCTGTTCACTCACCAAATGCGACACGATTATCTCCACACTTCTGCCTTTACATCCGAAGAATAGTTCTTAAAGGTCTTGAGGAATCAGGAAAATGTATTAACGGCTTCTTGCAAGCCATAAATTTAGCGAATCGATGATATCGGCTGAAAAGCTTCTTCATATGAAAACAGTTTTTGCAGCTTGTAGTTCTGTCATGTTCGGATAGCGTTTTAAAACCTAAACATTTAGCGGCGTTACTTAATATTATTTAGTGATTTTCAGACATAATTATACAAAGATGTACTCAGATTTAATCCTTGATTTTTCAGCACTGATGTTCTGGTCCTACTTGGTTGTTCGTGTCATCTTTGTTATCATAGTTATCGGGATGCTTGTAGTTGTTGATCAAACTTGCGTATGTTACTTGATTAGGTTGAAATCGTGCACATTTGTTATCTGTCACTCATTCTTGATTTTGTTCGTAAAAACTAACGTAGCAACTTTTCGGGAATTAAATGATACATCCGTTGGCAGCTCAGTTCCTTCTATACTCTTCTCAGGTTTTGTCACTGTGCATTGATTACAACTAACTGGCTCATCTATTGAATGGACGTGTACACGACAAAAACAAAGTAAAAATCTTATACCTGGACTAGGTCATAAATTTTATCGAATGCTATTTGAGGCTTGTTTTAATCATACCCATGGCTTACTCCACATACGGTTAACATGAGTAGGCTCGGAAAGACAATGAGATCAAGACTCGACACCAATCCATACAGTAGTTGATTAATTGTCTGAGTCGTACATAATTGTACGGATCCCCGTATTAGGTCAACGTAGGAATCACTGCGACTCGTTAGAATCTAAATGATTTGGCATAGTATCCACCGTGCTGACACATCCAGCAGCTATTGTACGTTGCTCGCTCGTTGGTCTCGTTTATTGACTCCTTTAATTCCCAACTATTTTTTATGTTATTGGATTTGTTGATTTCCAAGAATCATCAAACCCTCTAACTAATGCAGTTAGTCTACATTAAACTTCTATTTTGACAGTTTTTGTACTTAAAGATAGTTTATTAACAAAGAGTGAATAAAGACCTCTTGATATTTCAAATTCATTTCACCTGTCATATTTTGTTTTCGCTTTCTAATTTCATATATAAAAGGCCTATTTAGCCCGGTTGATTTCTAAGTAAACTGCATATCTTGCTTCCAAAATGTACAGGTGTGTGCTTATTTCTTAAGCTGCAGTATATGGCTTTAAATCGCTATTACGATACTCTAAAGTGATTATTTAATTCATTAACTCTTGTTTAATTTTTCTCTCCTTATCGGCTTATCTTGTCTATAGTCAGCTTTGATGAATACGCTCAGCAGTATTAGAAAGAATCTTCCGTGGATTGAACGACTAGATGTCACATGTACGGCAGCTCCAGCCCCTAAAGATTTAGATGTAGACGACTTACAACGTATCGACCCAGATGATGATTTTAAAAGGGAAAATTATTTGTGAGTTTTATGAACCTAATCGTCCCATGTTTAATTACTTTTGTTTTGGGCCTGAAATTTCATATTTACGATCGATCATCTTGGATGCCAACTACTTATTTGTACTCGTGACCTGGCTAGTCTCATGTCTACAATGTAGTGACAGTAACATATTGACGTCATATTTTGAACATTAAGAGAATCACTAGAACGTTGCTTACTATCTATTAACCTATGACTAATTATATTCATCACCATCAAAGGATAGCCTCAAGATTCATTTGGTCGTTATATCTAAACATGCGTATATGTAACTCGTAATCCTCGATTGTTATCTCATAGCTCTCATTAACCTAGGAAGCGTAAATTTAGGTCTTCAGGTTCATCGTAATAATCACTTATAACATTTGTATCGTGATCAAACGGGCTTTAAACACTGGATGATATGGCTCAGAATCGGTCGCAGTATCACAAATGAATTCACTATACCAGTCACTTATTAACAAGGTAGAATCTGATAAATGCGTTAGCACTGCGGGATTAAATGTACAAGAATAATATGATAATATATTGCAATAGGGAAGAATAAAGTATAGGTGTGCTTGAAAGATATGGATGAGGGTAAAAAATTAATACAATTGTACCACTGTGATCCTGAGCTATGTTATTCAGTGTCTCCAGCCATTGACTGTGATTATTATGCAGACCCCAACCAAGTAATCTGCATCTACCAGCACGACTCAGACCAACAGTCAAAGACTTCATAAACTGATATCATGTTTTGGTTTGACTGCCCCTAGCCTTCCTTCGTCCTACTTCTACTTCAACCAGCATCACGTGGCGAGATAGGCGATGGTCGAGCAAACGCAATCCATGTCCCAACTATCTCAGTCAATAAAGGTTTATGGCCTATTCTAGTGGTTTACTATCCCTAGTACTCTGTTTCTAACACTAAAACTGTTTACTCTCTCATCCCATGATATACGGGTGGTATTTCGTAGACTTCTATGATCACACCGTTAATATACGCATATCCTCTATTTTCATGACTCATGCTTCACATCCATTGATCAAAACAGCGGACCACTGCACAGTACACTCGGCCTTTCGTTAAGAGACTAATATCTAGCCTACACCACAAGTGGCGTAAATTGGTAAAAACCAAGGGAGCTTTTTGAATTCGTGCTGAGATTTCATTAGACACCGACCCACTAAATGATGAGACTTCTGAAATAAGTGTAGTGGTCGTGTTTAATTACTTCACTCCCTATGCATACTCTATTCGATGATGCAGACCAGTCCTAGAGTTGCACTTTGTATTTAAGTGGGAAGAAATACATCTATAACGAAATTGACTGAAAAAGATCAGGGGCAACCCTAACACCACTTGAGGTTGACAATTCTTGTAACAGTTCACCATAAGCTCTAACTCGACCAGTGGTGATTGTTGGATGATGATAGCTATGCGTTTGTTCAATGATCTAACAAAGAGTAAATTTCAAGTCAAAACATTCTCGTTCAGATCTATAACTAGCCTAGTTTCCCCGAATTTGCTGTTTCCTGGCTTCAGACAAACTTTCGATGATTACAGAGGCTAGTATCTTAGGCACTGTGTTAATCGGACTGATTCCTTTGTAATTATTACATAGGGATTTCTGCCCTTGTCAGACAGACAGACAGACAGTTACAACGTAGAACTTGGTACATGTGTACATCATTTCAAGTTGCCATACCCAAATTTGCAGATAGAGATTAAATTGTTGTATCAAATCCCAGAGTAGGGGAGGTAGTTACAGAGTTAGTATTAATGGAAGGGAATAGAGATCAGAGATAAGATTTAAGAAAATATGATTCAGTGAAGAGAAAATTACGATAAGTTCAGAAACTTAGAATTTGGAGGAAGACAAGGAGTGGATGCACCTGTGCCATTGCCAACGATTTTTAGCCATATCACCCAAGGTCTCTAACCATTTATTACGAGCGTCACGCGGACCCCAACCAGGTAGTCTGCACCTATTAACATGGCTCAGCCCAATTGTCAATGACTTCATGGACTGATGCCATGTTTTGGTTTGGCCGCCCCTAGCTTTCTTCCAGCCTACTCCTACACCAGACAGCATTGCTCGTCGAGGTAGGCAGTGGTCAGGCATACGTAACACATATCCTAACCACCTTAGCTGATGAAGATTTACTACTTCAATAAACTTACCTTATCTACCTAGTACTCTATTCCTAACCCACGTATTGCTCAATCGGTGGCCCCAGAAAACGCGGGCAATGTTTCGAAGACATCTGTGATCGAATACTAGGAGCCTACGAATATCCTCTATCCTTAATGGCCATGTTTCATATCCATAAAGTAAAACGGATCGAACTACTGCGCATTTGACGCGTCTTTTAATCAGTAGTCGGATGTCTCGCCTACGCCACAGGTGACGCAAATTCCCAAAAGCTAATCGGGCCTTACGTATACAAGCCGAGATTTCAGTAGACATTGGACCGTCAGGACTGATGAGGCTGCCAAGATAAGTGAAGCGGTCAACACATTCAACTGCTTCACTCCCTATCACTAACTTCGGTGTCGAATCAAGCCAATCTTGAAGTAGCATTTTGCATTTGGGTGGAGAGAATCGCATCCCAAACATCCTTACATTCATGTTTAAGGTAGTCAAAAGATTCTGTATTTTATCAGCATCTTCACCTAAGAGAACTACATCATCTGCATATTCTAAGTCAGTAAGTTTATCTCCTGGAAGGAGGTCAACCCCGGAGAAGTCAGACGATGAAAATGTCAACTCTAGAAGTATGTCAATGATAAAATTAAATAAAAATGGGGAAAGCGGACAACCTTGACGAACACCACTTGAGGTAATCAGTTCTGACGACAATTCGCCATAAGCTCTGACTCTACATGTGGTGTTCGAGTAGAGAGCTTGCATAAGGTTAATGTACTTCATTGGTACGCCTTTCAATGACAGACATTGCCACATAACCTTACGATCGATAGAGTCAAATGCCGCCTTAAGGTCAAGGAATACAACTATTGTTGGGCGTCTAAAAGTGTGTCTATGTTCCAGAACCTGCCGAAGTGTGAATATTTGGTTTATACAACCACGTCCAAGTGTGAAACCACCTCGGTTTTCTCGAGTTTGCTCTTCACGAGCTTTAGTTAGTCGTCGAAGTATTATTGAAGCTAATATTTTAGACACTATATTCGTTAAGCTAATTCCTCGGTAGTTGTCACAAGAGGATTTCTATCCTTTCTTATAGATTGGTACGATTAGTGTTTGAGACCAGTCAGATAAGATTACGCCCAATTCCCAGATTCTAAACAGGATCCTGGTTAATCTCGCTCCTGAAACTGGACAACCATCCTTAAATACCTCAGGGGTTAAGCCATCAGTTCATGCTGCTTTCTCTCGCTTTAGATTTCCTATAGCCTTCTCAACCTCACTAAGACTTGGGGGACCGGTATTAATTTGCCATTCAGATTGCTTGGGAATGGTGGGCAACTGGGATGAGGCCGAGGGCTAGTTGAACTGTTCCTTAAAGTGTTCTGCCCATCGGTCTGATCTTCTGGTTTGACAGTGAATAATGGTCTTATCTTTATCTGAGATGTTTTTACTCAAATTCGGATTTCTAATACCCGTTTCCTTGATGTCTGAACACTTGCGTACTGTTACCTATTGCCGCCGACTTTTCCATTTCTTTAGCTTTCGCCACCCACCGCTGCTCAAAATCATTGCGTGTGCTTTTAACCAGCTTGTGCTTAGGTAGCCTTCGCTCCTCATTGTGTTCAGAACCAGATTTGATGTGTTGCCGAGCCTCTATCAGTTCAGTAGACGCAGCTGAAATCCACAGAGTTTTCCTAACTTTTTGGTTTAGTTTGCTAGTAGATATTACTTTAGTTTCAACAGCTTTTTGGATATCATTCCAAGCTGACTCGGGATGGGTATCGCTTACACAGCTAACTCATTGGTTTTTTAGTTGTTCCTGAAATGTATTTTTGACTTTTTCATCATTAAGTTAAACTCTGAGGAGGATCCTTGCCGTACATCTTTTACGTCCAGTGAAACGCAGACTAATACGCGCTCGTACTAAATTCTGTCCTTGTACGCCGAGGCGACCAGCGATAGGGATCAGTTGGATAAGATTACGTCCAGGTCCTAGACGAAAACTGGACCACCGTTTTTAAAGATATCTTAAGTTAACCCATCAAGTCCAGCTGCTTTACCTCGCTTCAAACTACTTATAGTCTTTTCAGCTTCACTAAAAGTTGGGTGGGGCGACGTGCCAATTTTCCACTAAGGTAGTTTAGGGTGAGGATGGTCGTTAAATGAAGAGTAACCGGGGCCAGCTGAATTGTTCATGAAGGTATTTTGCCCATTAGCCCAATCTTCTAGACCGAGAGTGGATCATAGACCCATCTCTTCCGGAAATAGTCTCACTAACAGCCTATTTCCTAATGCTGGTGCTCTTGATGAGTCGGAACAGTTGTCTAGTGTTGCCTACTGCCGCCTCCACTTCCATCGTCTTTGCTTTTGTTGCTTGCCATTTCTCACAGTTTTTTGCATAGACTCTTTGTTAATTTATGTCTTAGTTGTCGTTGCTATTCATCATTCTCAGAGTCTTCTGGAATAAATTTTCGAGCCTCCATCAGTTCATTAAAAAATTTCAGAGATCTAATTGTCTTTCATAACCTTCAGAATTAGGTTGGATGCAGATATTGCTGTTGCACTTACAGCTGCTTTAAAATCGTTTCAAGCCTCTTCGGGATAAATCTACTATCTGTGAACGACTCATTTTTTTGCTAAACGTTCTCTGAATACATTGCTTGCCATTACAGTTTCAAATTGATATCCAAAGGGTTTTGCAGTTTTTACCTTTTTGCGTCCAGTAAAATGCACGGAAATATGTGCGTGGTCAGAATCTAAACACGTTCCTCATAATGAACGGCAGTTCTCTACGGAACCTCTTCAACGATAACTGATATCGACGTAGTCTATTTGTATTCATCGTTTTATCGATGTTGGAGGTGGCTAAGTTTAAACAATGTCCCTTTTTATGCTAGTTAGACATAAACGGTAATCTGGACATAATTGGATCAGACGGTCTCCACTATCTGTTTTGCTGGACTGGGATACCGAGTGATCTACCTAAGTGTTTTTCAGCCTGATTTAACCTACCGACTTGGGCATTACAATCCTTTGCTATGATTACTATATCTGAGTGCTTAGCTTTCTGAAGAAGACTAGAGAACTTCATGTAGAACTCGTCTTTTAATCTGTATGTGCTGCAGTGAGGAGGGCATATATAAACGTCAGAAAAGCATCAGCGTATATCCCTGTCTTTCTTAATTCTCATTTCATACACTTAGATAAACACCACGTAAAAGACTGTCTGCAGGAGTCCACTAGAGAAGTACCCGTTCTACTCGCAAACTTATTGATATGCCTACACCAACATGACCACGAATACTTGCTGTCGTGTCCCCAGACAGACGAAGAGTAAATCGCGCTGTATCTCCATATTGACTAGATAAAGTCAAGTGGATGACCACGCCGAGGTTCTGTATGCGTGTTTCGAAGACGCAGCACATATCAATCGCAAGCGATTCTAGGGTTTTGGTCAACAAGGCTTGTTGACCGATTTGACATAATGTTTTTACATTTAAAGCTCTGGGCCGGGTTTCAGGAGATCTGGGATATCATTTTGAGAACTCAAGTAAGTTTTACTAATGGTACACATGGGAAATGTGATGGGAGAAAATTAAGAAGAGGAGGGGGGGCTATGCGAAATGAAAGCAGTAGAAAGACGTGGAAAACGGATTTCGTTGTAAACAAGGTGATCTGGAGTATTGTTAGTGATATGGAGGCCCACACAGTGGAAGGGTTCTTAAGGGACCTGAAAAGGTAAGTCGATTAGAGGTCTTGATGACTCGAGAGTATAACCACGATGCCCAAGGGGTTACTACTTGAGGCCAGTTTCACACGACCATTATAGATGTGGACTTTGTTGTACTAGTTCTGTACTTGGAAAAACTTAATTGCCAGAGACAAAAATCTAATGCAGTTAGATGGGATGTGCATTTTTAGAGCCGACGTTTTCTAACCTCAACCTTCGTTTGTGGAAAGAGAACATTAATGTTGTGCTGGTCGCCTGGGGAGGGACTTTTCTTCCCACTCAGGCCATCGGCTTGCTGCTCTTAGTTTTATCGCAACTCAGCCAACGTCTCAGGCATGGTAGGACCTGAAGGAACTATTGTTCCAGTCATTATACCTTGACTGGTTCATCACAATAGATAAACTTGACCACTACGTGAAGGTAGCAGTAGCAGTTGAGATTCATTCTTTGTGTTCTTCTAGATCTTAAGTTCGATTATTTTTTCGTACATATGTTTGCTTCACTCCTTGCTGTTGGATTATATTATCGTATCAATCTTATAAACGTGATCTCATCATGCTAAAACAATATAGAAACTTGGACCTACATTGTTCACGACTAACTGCTTGACTAGCACATAATGTACATTTTTGCGTTGATAATTCTACATATAAATGACCGCTGTAACAACCGTAGTTTCCTTTAGAAAACAAAATTTACAGAGCTATACCTCTATAAAACTAAAGTACAGAACAATGTGCAATTTTTCCGGTCAGCCAGTTTGCCACATATATTACATAACCTCATCACCTCTCACTAGAGCTCTCAACTTACTTTTTGAGGTCAGCCACTAATTAGCTAACTTTGGTATTAGTTTAATTAAATTAATTAATGTAACTCACTAAGTATAGATTTATATACTGGGTTTTCGGCCGTTTTGTGATGACTGGTTATACTAACTGGCCACTAAAGCTGAAGTAGATGTAAAGAAGTTCTAACTTGACAGCTAATGGTCACAGTTAGAATGCTTCAGCCAAAAACTACTATTCAAAGTATCCTTTTCAAGTAGTTAATGATATAAGAGTAAAGGTGACATACAAAAGTTGTGATTATTCCTATGAAATTTAGCTAAATATACTAAAAAGTAATTGTCACAGTTTGTAAAATGATGCATATGGTTCATTTCAAGTAAGTAAGTCTACAGTAACAGTAGAACATGTAAGCTTTTTTGTCTGTTTGATTGTTTTTAAGATTTCATTATACTACTATGATTGGTTTAAATCTGGTTAGCGATTTTTTAGCAAGCTTGGGTTTTACGGGATGGGAATGCTAGCCCCATGCCCAACCCTCCTCCTTTACCCGGGCTTGCGACCGGCAGTAACCCTAGGAGAGCTACAGGCGGAGCTGAAACATAGAGAATTACTGCAAACATCATCAGAAAGGTACAAGTATTTATAAACAACTGCCTACGCAACATACTGAATGTCCGTTGGCTGGAAACCATCAGCAACAGCTTACTATGGGAGAGGACAAATCAACTTCCATTCGAAGAGAAAATTAGGATAATGCGTTGGAAATGGATAGGACATACACTGCGGAAACCATCAGACTGCATCACGAGACAAGCATTAACATGGAATCCTGTTGGGAAACGAAAAAGAGGAAGGCCAAAGAACATACTGCGTCGAGAAATGGGAGCAGACATTAAAACGATAAACAGCAACTAGAAACAACTGGAGAGGATTGTTCAAGACAGAACTCAATGGAAAATCCTGGTGAGCGGCCTATTCTCCTCAGTGAGGAGTAACGGGCGTAAGTAAGTAACTATGATTGAATGAGGAGGAGCGGGATCAAACATTACTTACTGTTTAGGTGTAATTGTCCTGTTAGCCATCCCAGAGTTTAATAGTAACAAAACACTCACCAAACAGAAAAGTCAGAATCATTTGATCAAAAGGATGATGCACAACATCTCAATCATGTTATTATAACCTTCATAAATGTCATGTAGAACCGGTCTTCGTATTCTACTGTCTGGTTTATAAGTAAGTGAAATCAACAATAAAGAGTTAGCTTTCGAAGAAGACATAATATTTCACTTTCCATTTGTCTACACATCAGCCCCACTCGACTTCATCGTGCCAATCTTTCTTGCTTATTCAATTTTCTTTGTTGCTGTACTATTAATGTTATTTATTCGAATAAAGCAATTTGCAGCATTTATTCTAGTAGATTTTTATATCTTAAACGTTTGACTTTCAATGAATGTTTAGCATACTTTCAACTAAGTATTCATTTTGAATTGAAAGAAGATCATTACATGTTTAGTCGTTTTATTGTCTTTTTCGTTTTCTCCTTCCTCTTACTCAGCTATCGTATAGCTCAGGCTGCCGTCCTTAAAGCTATACCCCAACTACACGCTTTAGATGTTCCAACTAAACGTCCATCTGATTATTTTGCGGAGATGGTCAAAACAGATGATCACATGACAAAAGTTAGTTTACTTGTTGTTTTCGTAACTTAATATCGATGATGTTTGGTTGCGCTAGATGAATATAAAGCTGTAGTTAGTGACTATCCTAAAAGTTAGTATTCTTAAGTCTACAGTTTAGAATTGAAGTTGTTGATAAGATACTTACAAAAAGTTTAAGAAAATGTTACAAAAGGCGTTTACAAGCGACTTTTGATTTCTACTGCAATCACATCCCTGTGTATATAATGATTCAAGTGCTCCTTTGAAGGTAGTTATGTTGACCCGACCGTAGCTGCTACCTCGACGTAGTGGTCGGGCTTGCCTACCGTGATGACCCAGCCGAGCTATATTGGCTGGAACGCTTATTCCTCTAGGTCCGACCATGCCAAGCAGGTCTGTTGGAGGGCGATAAGACTAAAGACAGCAACCTAAGATATGAGGGCGAAGTTGTACTGCTGGCTGCAGCGGGGTGTGACAGCAGTAAGGTGTTAACCTCGGATAACCAGCATCTGCAGCGATGCTGCCTTCCCACAAAGGAAGGGTGGGGTTAGAAAAGGTCGACCCTAGAAATGTCACACCACCTTACTCCACGGGTTTCCGTCTCCAGCAGTAAGGCCTTGTAAAGAATGGAGCTAACACTCCGAAAACATCTCATAGCAAGGTCGTGTGTGATCGGCCTCAAGCAGTTGCCCCTTGGGCTCTGCGATCGCGCTTCTAGGTCACTATGACCAATACTAATCCAGTTTCCTTTTCAGGTACCTCAAGAAATAATACCCTTCCATAGTGTGGGCAGCCAGGAAGTGAAAACCGCCCTCATACCTCTAACAGCACGAGTTATGTTGAGGTCTGTTGTGCCGTTTTAAAGGGGGCTGATACTATCGATTCGTATGACCAAGTGGTCGATGCGACCTTGCGCGCGGGAAGTCTCAATAACGAGCGCCAATCAGAGTTTTTATCTGGTCACTGCACGTCTGCCCGATGTCTACTTAGTCCCAATCCAAAATAGAAGAACACAAGATTGATAAACCAACCAGACAGGATCGTATTGTATTTCAAACATTCTTTTATATATACACAAAACCAAACCACATTGTTAACCAGTTAGAAAACAAACATTTATGAAAAATGAGAGCAATAGTGAATGTGAACTGGAGCATACACAATCAGTTAAGCGTAGTTCATAAATGCGAAATTACACGCTAACAGTTGATGCGTTAACGAGAAGTAGGACAAGAGGAACTAAATAGGAATTGTATATTCACCTTGAATATATAATGAAATAGTCTACAGAAAAAAGATAACGAATCTTCCTTAGGTGCCCGGCATATCAAGCTCAAAATCGCCATCGTATCCTTGAGCCAACCTTCAGTCTGACTATGCAATCGACCACTTAGATTGGTGGTTCTGTTCTGACCTACTTAATTAAGACAGGATATCAAGATAACGAATAAATCTTTTTAAGTAGAGGTGAAGAGAGAATGTTATGAAATTTGAATAGCTTCTTTTTTTCTCTCACTTAATCCATTTGTATGTTTTTAAGAAGCAATTGTTAGCCTGTTTTATGTAGTCCTATCATTAAATTTGTTACTTATTAAGATTTACAGATTGTGATACATCATAGTTTATGTAATTAGAGTGTATTTATTTATTCCCTTTGATTTTTCATAGACTGAAATTGACCAGTCTCTGTTGTCATATGTGTATCCTGAGTTGATTGCCTCATTATACCGATAGCTCACAAGTATCGTTTGAGTTGGGTTGTGACCAGCAAGCGAATTCCAGGACGCACGTTTCATCCCATCTGGGACTCGTCAGCTGGATGTTCCTGCATCCGAATATTGATTTTCACACTGGGACTCAAACTCAGTTCGTTTCGCGTCAAACGCCACCGTGTTCACCACTAGGCTGCATATATATATATATATATATACACTCGTTGCACAGGTGTTGCTGTCTGGACTCAGTAGCCTAGTGGTAAACGCCGTGGCGTTTGGCACGAAGCGGACTGAGTTTTAGTCCCGGTGTGAATATCAACACTGAGATGCAGATCCATCCAGCCGACGAGCCTCAAATAGGACGAAACGCGTGTCCTGGATTCCGCTTGCCAGT
This sequence comes from Schistosoma mekongi, assembly GCA_034768735.1. NCBI lineage: Eukaryota > Metazoa > Platyhelminthes > Trematoda > Strigeidida > Schistosomatidae > Schistosoma > Schistosoma mekongi. The sequence goes on along the minus strand of CM068306.1, from coordinate 87,492,339 downwards.
CACAATCAAACTCAAACAATATATCAGTGTTGTTTGATTGCAATTTCATAATCGGGTTAGTTGTAAATCAGGACCACAAAGTACTAATAATCATTATCAGTATCTGTTGTTCTGATTTTAATTTTGGTATATTGGTCATGTGGAAAGTGACATCTGAGCCAGTGGATGAAATTCATCATTACAGACGTAGGTAGTACAATATATGCAACATCAGTGATCCATATCCTTAACCTGTCATGTGACTATTTATCGTACTAGTAATTGGTAATGACTTACTTGAGCACCTATTACTTCAGGATTCATTCAGGTAGTGTAGTAAAAATTCTATCCCATTGTTGTCTTCTGATGTTATTTGTTAACTATATTTGCTTACTATAAAGTAAGGACAATTATGTAGAGAACTAGTTATTTCATAACATAAATTTAATAATTTACTGGAAAAGTTGGATCATAGCTAACAGTGGGATCCAGGGCACAATCCTTGTCAAACTTTCGAGCTCGTCAGTTTAATGTATGTGCATATGTAACAATGTTCACACTGAAATTTAAATCCACCAGGATGCGAGTGTATCCAGCTGACGGGTCCCAAAGAAAAAACACATCCTACTGCTAACTACAAACTTGTGACTAAATGGCATGATTTAAACAGTCCACTCAGGATGCAATTAGGCAAATAGAGTGATTATTATCATTTCGAATTATCGACGACGAAGAAATACAATTCCTTACAAATTCGTCATGTATTGTGCAACTTCGTGCGCTCCGCCCAACCATGCTTCTACCTTGGCCTGGTGGTCGGGCTTGTCTATCGTGATGACTAAATCGGGCTATACTGGCTGGAACAATCGTTCGTCAGGGTCCTACCATGCCAGGTAAGACCAAAAGCAGCAAACATAAGGTCCAAGGACGAAGTCGTACTGCTGGCTGTACAGAGGTAGCTTGAATCAATCTGAAAGACATTTAGGTGGATGCTTCAGTGTTCTTGCTCAGAGAGCAGATTGCGGCGACCTTCTTCAACAACTTTACCCATAAAATCGTTTATTTCTAGCAAATACGAACTTTAAGCATAAGGAGCTCCGAACATGATGAGGAATGAAGAGTAATCGGGTACAAACTGACAAAAGTCTGCAAAACGATCGTGAGCAGTGGTAGGTAAGGAAAGCAAAGGAAATGGAAATGGTAGCAGCGTTAGGTAACACTAGACAACTTTTCAGGTTAATAAAAGAAACCGGGGTTAAAAAATCAAGCATTAGTGTGACAATTTCTGAAAGTGATGGAACGCTTATTAGCTTCCGGTCTAGATATGTTATGACGCGAAGAAAGGAAGGAAGAGGGGATGATTTTGGTTGGTTGATGCAAACACCAATGTGATGCGTGCCTAATCGAGAACGTACGATTGACCTAAGCCCATTCACCCCCCTGGGCCGACAACAGGACAACCAGAACTGAGAGAACTGAGGGACTGAGAACCGAGAACAAATTATATTTTAATCATGCCTTTATATACACATAAAATCAGACCACACAGTAAACCAATCATAATCTAACATTGACACAGAACAAAAGAAATAGTGGCAGTGAATGGGGAGAACTTGTACACAATTAAGTAAACGTAGTTCAAAGTAATAAACAATATACTAAGAGCAAATAGACGAAACAAGAGAACCGGGCAAGAGGAACGTAACAGTCATAGAAATGAAATGTCAACACTGTCTACAGTTATGATAATTGAAATAATCTTCTAAAGCACAGTTCCCGAAGATAGTCAATCTTCATTAGGTGCCCAGCATATCAAGATGTTTAGAACGATGGGCTGAACACTTTAAGGAGCAGTTCAGTCGGCGTTCATTCGCTCTAGAACCTCCCACTATTTCAAGACACCCAGAACGGACAGTCAACTTAAGCCCCTTTTTCCCGACTCTTGTTGAAGCCGAAAGAGCTATAGTCAATCTAAGGCGAGGCAAAGCAGCAGGTCTGGATGGATTACCCCCTGAGGTCTTTAAGAATGGTGGCCTTACTTTGACATCTAGGCTGACTGATATTTTGACTAAAGTTTGGGAACGACATAATTCCGTCTGATTGGTGTCGTCCATTAATCATCCCAGTATATAAGAAGGGGTCAAAGTCGTCCTGCGATAACCATAAAGGAATTAGTTTGACTAATTTAATGTCTAAAATACTAGGTTGTGTAATTATCAGATGTGTTAACTGCAACTTGTGACCTACAAATACGAGGAAACTAGGCTGGTTTCAGACCTGGTTGCGGTTGTATAGACCAGATATTCACCATTCGTCAGGTTTTAGAACACAAATATAGTTTTCGGCCCACGACAATGGTAGTTTTTCTCGACTTGAAAGCAGCATTTGACTCTGTAAACTGTGAAGTTCTATGGCAGTGTCTTTCATTGAAAGGCGTACCCAAGAAGTACATAAATCTTGTTAAGCTCTTTACTCAAAGATTGTTAATTATGTAAGAGCTTATGGTGAACTGTCATCTGAACCTGTAACCTCAAATGGTGTCCATCAAGGATGTCCGCATTCCCAATTTTTGTTTAATTTTATAGTCGACATACTGTAGGAAATTACACTCTCAGGAATTGATCTCCTACTAGGAGATCCACTTATTGACTTAGAATATGCTAATGACATGGTCTTGTTTGGCGAAGACGCTGATAAGATACAGAATCTTTTAACAGCAATAGGCTACAATGCAAGCATTTTCGGAATGTATTTCTCCGCCTCTATCTAAATGCAAACTGTTACTCCAGGATTGGTCTTCGTCAAAACCACTAGACTAACGATCAGTAATGAAGTAGTTGAGCACTTCGACCACTTCACTTATATTTGAAGTCTGATCAGCTCTAATAAGCTGGTCTCTGACGAAATCTCAGTACGAATTTTGCCAACTTACGTCACCTATGGCGTAGATGAGATATTCGTCTCTCAACGAAGGAAGGAGTGTACTGCGCAACAGTTCGCTCTGTCTTACTGTATGGGTGTGAGACGTGGCTATTAAGGGTAGATGACACTCGACGGTTATTAGTTTTTGGCCATCGATGTCTTCAGAACATCGCTCGCGTTAGCTGGGATCACCGAGTAAGTAATAACGAGGTTAGACGACGGGTATTAGGCAAATGTGGTAAATCATTCGATGAGGTTGTGAATCTTCATCGACTGAGGTGGTTGGGACATGTGTTGCGTATGCCCGACCACCGTCTTCCTCGACGCGCAATGCTGGCTGATATAAGAATAGGATGGAAAAGAGTTAGAGGTGGCCAAACTAAAACATGGCATCAGTCCATGAAGTCACTGACTGCTGGTTTAAGTCGTGTCGGTAGCTGCAGACTACCTGGATGGGGTCGTCTCGATTACCGTAACCAGTGGCTAGAAACACTGAGTGAGATGGCCCAGAATCGGTCACAATGGCGACGTTGTATTCACTCATTGTCCTCCCTTAAATCATGAGATTTAAATTATTCCATAACTTTCTTTCAACGCCTCCTGTACCATATTCTATATGTTCACACTCCTTGTTACTATTATTATTTTATTTTATTGAAGTTACTTCTACTAATATGGTGTTAATCTTGCAGTACCATAGAGGTATGGCAACTTGAACTGTTGCACGCATGTACTAGGTTGTATGTTGATCGTACATACATACATTTCAACTTGACAGTTAAACGTGTTTCAAGTAAAACAAGAACATAGTCTGTTTAACAAATTAACCAAGTGAAGGGTACATTACTCTCATCTCGCTCAAAATGATGTAACCCAATGATTTCATATGTAGTCAGATACGACTCAAAATAAAAGCCAGTAGCAATTCTTTTATGGTTTTTCGTAACATTCTCCATCAATTAAGTGATATTGTCAACCAGATGAAGTTATTTCTTAGTTATATTTTCCACTGTAATGCATCTCTCACGTAGTTTCCTCGTTCTTACGCCTTTTTCATCATGGTCACCCATCTTTTATTTTTCCACAATATTACCTTCCGAAATGTGTATTGTGTGCATGCTTGATGCCCATTTATACCAAAGTTTTGTGTAAAAAAGTAAAATGGTCTATTTCTATCGAATTGTATAGGTTAAGAAGTATTTAATTGAAACGAAACAAAAATTGGCTTTACGTGAACGAGCTAGACAAATCAGAGAACGACGTAAATTCGGTAAACAAGTTCAACAGGCTGTGAGTCAAGCACGTAAAGAAGAAAAACGTAAATTAACTGAAGCCGTGAAGAGTACATGGAAGAAAACTGGTAAATACTGTGTTTCTTTATAAATTGTATTTTCATTTTAGTTTATTACGTGTTTTAGCGATTGTTTATAGGGTTCATGCAATGACTTGCACATAATAATCAAAAGACTGTGAAATGAATGGCCCAGTGGTTGAGGCGTTCAAATAAGTTTCGTTCTGAACTCTCCTCCACCTTTGGCTTGAACAAACAGGTAATATAACTAACCCGCACACTTTGAATATGGCTTAAAGTTTAGTACACAACCTTTGGCACGGATAACATTCTAAAAACAGAACTAAATGATGCATGTGGTTGTGATGATTTAAATTTCCTACCTGGGGAAAATTTTCAACATTGAAAACGTGGATGATATTGATCTATTGTGTTATGGTATACAAACTATCTAAGTCGCACTTAATCAGTCAAAAATTACTGTCTGTAAGCATGAAACATTTTTTTCACCTTCCAAATGCAACATACTGGCGGGAATCTGTGTCTGTTCCTACACTTTGTCTTGAACTGTTAATGGTAGTCGAAAAATTCGTGTATCCAAGTGGTTGAGTGCTTGTTGTAAATGAAAGATGACATCAGTCTATGCATAATGCAAGTCACAGCGGATTACGGTTATCTGGGCCACCTTTGACGCTGTTGTGATGTGAATCTGGTTGTTTATAGATTGAGTTTATCACACCTTGATAAGAGCATTTCTGTTCTATTCTTGTGAAACTTGGTCTATCAGATCTAATAAGGTTTGACAACCCTTTGTATCCGCTCGACATTTTTTAGGCAATTCCGATACCCTATTACAGCAACGTGCTTGTGATGCTGAAGTTCGACAGTGTATGTTCGGGCGCAGCCGATGCCAGTTCTTTAGGTGTCATCGTCCAGAAACATCTACTTCAGTGACTGGCTTGATCGTCATGTTTGACGATTGTATTCCTAATAGTTTTTACATGTTGGATTATTTGCTGCCACTGGGACTGTATGGGAAAGGCGAAGGAATAATCATTTTATGATATGGTATCGCGATATGTAAAGATATATATATATATATATATATATATATATATATATAAATGGCCTCCATCGGGAAATCACGACTCCGTAGTTGGTGCCTTATAAGTGGTGTAGCTTAGTGGCTTGAGATGTCAGATATGACCCATAATAGGAAACAGTGGCGGACCTGCTACGGTTTTCCTTCGCACCAAATAATTGTACAAATCAAATCCTTATTTGGTTTTATTTTCCACCGAGTTGTACTTGTTGGATAATCGTTGTGTTCATCCATTAAACTTTGCCTTTTCGACTATTATGGCACTTGACTTCGAACTATAGCAAGGTGTCAAGTTCGAACTGATTTCTGTATTATTTACTTTAATCAGTTCACTTCCCCTCTCATATTAACATAGTGTTATTCATTATCGACTACACAAACCTTCATACAATTATCGAATTGTTGTCTCTTTTGTGCAATCGCCTCTTTGTTAACCTGTACGTTCATTTACTACATTCTCCATATTCTTCTTATTGTTTGTTTTATGATAGGTTCTAATCGTGAAGAGAAACTGGAACAAATTCTAAATGAATTTAAACAAGATTATGAACCAAAAAATGAAAATTCTAACAAGAAAACACCATCGAAAAGTTATCATACAGCGAAGGATTATGCCAATCGACGAAAGTAAGAGTGTTCTTTTACTCAATTATGTATGTTTTATTGTCTAATTCATCAGACAGTATGCTAACAAGGCAACAATATTTGTATGTTGCGCATGTCTTAACTTAGTAGATCAACAAACAACGCAGTGTTGTTTGACGTGAGTGGACTGAATTCGAGTGCTAGTGTGTACATCAACCTGTATATGTCAAGTATATGAAGCTGACGATTTTTTAACGAGGTGAACTACGCAGCTTGGATTACACTTACTAGGAAATGTTTAATTTTAACCATTCCTGTGAATCGATGCTATATGGAGGCTATTTATTCAAGATGTATATATATCAACAGAGTGCTTAACTACATCCACTGGAGAGAATACGAATGCTTTCAAATTATGACAGAAAATTTACTAACTTATAAAACTACGGTAATTTTTTACGTTCACCAATTAATGACTATTAGAATTCCGATTTTCATAGATAATTACGCTTACTATCACTACAGTAAACACCATGACAAATATATTATGAATTAGGCACTGCTGCTGTTGTTCAGATCGATTACGAATGCTACACAGCCAAATCGTCTGGGTTGGAGAACTCAATAACATCAACGCCGTCCATCTATGTTGTATATCTTCAGCATAACAATGTATACTAATCAAATGGTGTGATCCTTGTTATCATGCCTTATCGTTCTAATGATATTGTCATGGATGAGGAAATAAACACAGTCAGCTAATTAATTCGTATACAGTATTTGACATTCAATTGGGTTGATCTATTAGTTGTACTTCTTGTTGAATATTAATTTACGTTTCACATAAACGACTAATCTATAGACAACCATTTGTCCATTTATGAATTCGTTTGTAGGAAGATACACACTGGCATTTAACTTAGTCTAGGGTGAGTTTTTAGCTACCCAACATACTGTCAAACGATTTAAAAACAATTAGAATTCACCTGAATTAGACATAATCGACTCAATGCATTTGAATAGCTTAGCGGAATCCCAGATAATTAGGAAACCTCGGAATTTCGTCATATTATATACCTCACTTGTTGAGCAGTCTTTGTAATGAGGGAAATAAGAGTGACCGTGGTGATTGAAAGTGACTGATAAGGCATTACACTATTAAGAAGCTAATATTATTAATGCTTATGAGCTGGCAAGTCAAGGGCAGCATTCCTACAGTTGAAGAATATATGGGACTCAAAACAACTGTCAGCCAACCTCAAAGTCAGACTCTTCAATTCGAACATCAAGACTGTTCTGCTGTATGGAGCTGAAACGTGGAGAACTACTTCAAACATCATCAGTAGGGTACAACTATTTATAAACTGCCTACGCAAGATACTGAGTGTCCGTTGGCCGGAAACCATCAGCAGCAGCTTACTATGGAAGAGAACAAACCAACTTCCAGCCGGAGAAGAAATTAGGATAATGCGTTGGAAATGGATTGGACATACATTGCGGAAACCATCAGACTGCATCACGAGATAAGCATTAACATGGAATCCTGTTGGGAAACGGAAAAGAGGAAGGCCAAAGAACACACTGCGTTGAGTATTGGAAGTAGATATTAAAAGAATGAACAGCAACTGGAAACAGCTGTAAAGGATTGTTCAGGACAGAGTTCAATTTAGAATACTGGTAAGCGACCTATACTTCTCTGTGAGGAGTAACGGGTGTAAGTAAAAAAGTAAGTAAGTATAAGTTGTGAACTGTGACAAAATTACACGAACACTAACTGGTTGGCATTGTAAATGGTTGACTAATACCCCGCTTGGTGAGAGAGAAAACAGCACACTTTCCAAGTAGAGTTAATAAGTTACAATATCAACGCTATGTGATAGACTACCTTGTTAAGAGAAATATTAAACTTTAGGATTTGAGTGAAGATGCGTAGCACTAGGTGTCTAATGAAATTACAAGAACTTGAAAACGAAAAATATTATAAAAACTATTAGTAAGTTCATGGTAAGCTTACAATTTAAGGGATACAAATATCTTCTCAGGAAATTTTGTTTGATAAGTCTCCAACGATATAAACAGTAGATTCTGCAGACTGTGATTCCTGATTATTCGTCTGACTGGATGCCCAAACTGAAGTAGATGGTTAGTTTAGGGGCCACTCCCCGATCTTTTGGCATAAAAGTATAATCCACAAGGCGTTAGAATATCGTAATGGGACGCTAGTGATCAAAACAAATTCATACACAATTTATTCCCTTAGATTCCTAAGGCTTTGGAATTAGGACTTTTCAACTTCCGTAGGTTTACTCTTCATATCCACTAACTCGGTCTAAGACTATAAACTCTTACAACACTGGACTGGGATTCAATGGTTTGCATTCTTAAGTCCAGTCAATTCGTCATATGTTGTGTGGCCTATTGAAATGTTATTAATGGGTAATTGCCACGTGCCCGATATGGTTGAACTCTCTGATGAAGACGCGAATGTATGTTACTGGAGAGTCCAATACTTAGACGAAACGTGTATATAGTGCTTTCTGCTTTTCAGTGGTTGTCTATCCCAAGATAGATACGTGGTACAAAACATCCAAAGTGAGTTTATGTTTAAGGCACTGGTATTGTTCATCACCTCATTCGTTTCAGTTGTTGGGCAACTGCACAGTTGATACCGTCTAACTTCACTGGCCACATTTTCCTTAGTGATAATGTGTGACAATTACCGAGGAATCAGCTTAACTAATATAGTGTCCAAAATATTAGCTTCAATCATACTTCGACGCCTAACTAAAGCTCGTGAAGAGCAAACTCGAGAAAACCAAGGTGGTTTCAGGACTGGACGTGGCTGTATAAACCACGTATTCACACTTCGGCAGGTTCTGGAACATAGACACACTTTTAGACGCCCAACAATAGTTGTATTCCTTGACCTTAAGGTGGCATTTGACTCTATCGATCGTAAGGTTATGTGGCAATGTCTGTCAATGAAAGGCGTACCAGAGAAGTACATTAACCTTATACAAGCTCTCTACTCGAACACCACATGTCGAGTGAGAGCTTATGGCAGATTGTCATCAGAACTGATTACCTCAAGTGGTGTTCGTCAAGGTTGTCCGCTTTCCCCATTTTTATTTAATTTTATCATTGATATACTTTCAGAGTTGACATTTTCATCGTCTGACTTCGGCGGGGTTGACCTCCTTCCAGGAGATAAACTAGCTGACTTAGAATATGCAGATGATATAGTTCTCTTAGGCGAAGATGCTGATAAAATGCAGAATCTTTTGACTACCTTAAACAAGAATGTAAGGATGTTTGGGATGCGATTCTCCCCACCCAAATGCAAAATGTTACTTCAGGATTGGATTGATTCGACACCGAAGTTAGTGATAGGGAGTGAGGCAGTTGAACGTGTTGACCGCTTCACTTATCTTGGCAGCCTCATCAGCCCTGACGGTCTGGTGTCTGCTGAAGTCTCTGCGCGCATACATAGGGCCCGATTAGCTTTTTGGAATTTGCGTCATCTGTGGCATAGGCGAGACATCCGACTACTGACCAAAGGACGCGTTTACTGCGCAGTAGTTCGGTCTGTCTTACTTTATGGATGCGAAACATGGCCATTAAGGATAGAGGATATTCGTAGGCTCCTGGTATTCGATCATAGATGTCTTCGAAGCATTGCTCGTGTTTTCTGGGACCACCGAGTAAGCAATACGTGGGTTAGGAATAGAGTACTAGGTAGATACGGTAAGTCTATTGATGAAGTAGTAAATCTTCATCAGCTAAGGTGGTTAGGACATGTGTCACGTATGCCTGACCACCGCCTACCTCGACAAGCAATGCTGTCTGGTGTAGGAGTAGGCTGGAAGAAAGCTAGGGGCGGCCAAACCAAAACATGGCATCAGTCCATGAAGTCATTGACAATTGGGCTGAGCCATGTTAATAGGTGCAGACTACCTGGTTGGGGTCCGCGTGATGCTCGTAATAAATGGTTAGAGACTTTGGGTGATATGGCTCAAAATCGTTGGCAATGGCGCAGGTGCATCCATTCCTTGTCTTCCTCGAAATCCTAAATTTCTGAACTTATCATAATTTTCTCTTTACTGGATCATATTTTCTTAAATCTTATCTCTGATCTCTATTCCCTTTCATTAATACTAACTCTGTTACTACCTTCCCCACTCTGGGATTTGATTCGACAATTTAATCTCTATCTGCTAATTGAGGCATGGCAACTTGAACTGACGTACGCATGTACCAAGTTCTACGTTGCGACTGTCTGTCTGTCTGTCTGTCTGATAATGTGTGAGGCAGTAGTAACCAACTAATGGAAATGAATGAGGTCGCACAACATATCACTAATTAATTAAAGTTACTAGTGTCAAAGAACAAATTAATGTTTGTTACCCCACGTAGAGCATAGGCCGTCGACCAGCGTTCTCCAACCAACTCTCTCCTGGGCTTCCTTCTCCTACCCTTCGCAAGTTCTGTTCATCCTTTTAATGTGTCTCCAATTCCCGGCGGAATGTGTTCTTTGGTGTTCCTCTTCTCCACCGGCCTTAGGGGATTTCAAGTTAGTGCTTGTCTTGTGACACAGTTTGATGATTTCCTCAATGTGTATCCTTCTATCTACCATCTCCCAGGTACTTTTCCTAATTTTTCCTCAGGTGGTTGTTGGTTGGTTTATTCCCTGCCACAGTAGGTTGTTGCTGATGCTATCTGACCAATGGATCCGAAATATCTTGAATAAACAGCTGTTTATAAATACTTGTATTTTTTGAATGATGCTCTTCGTAGTTCTCCAAGTTTCAACACCATGCTACAGAACTATCTTGATGTTTATATTGAAAATTCTGACTTTGACATTGGCTGAGAGCTAGTCTGAGTTCCAAATGTTTTTCAGTTGTAAAAATGCTCCGCTTGTCTTGCCAACGTTACGATTGTAAACCATTTAATTCCGACTCAGTGATATGAAATATAAGCATGTACAGCGATATTTGAAGGACCCCAGAGTTTAATTATTTGTAAGAGCATAGAGTACACACTACTAAGAAAGCGTGTGTTAGAGCAAAACAACATCTATATACTTTCTAGTTTTCAGTAGTTGTCAAACGCTATTTAATTTATGATTAAACTTCATAATCTCTTTTTAATCTATCCACACAACACTTATTTACTTCTACTTGAAGTTTTACATTAACATCACTCTCAACATGTAGGAATGCAATAGTGTAAGAAAGCATTCATTTTAACTGTAAGTTATCTCAGAGTTAATGATTATTCTGGTAGTGGCGGGGAATTGTCTGAAAAAGTGAAAGGTACTTGTGCATTTTACAGACGTGTAAATGAGATTGTTCCAATCCTATTGATTGTTAAATATTTACGGTCTAATTATTATATTGTTCAAGTTAAATTGTGACTGGCAAGCGGATTGAAGACGCACGTTTCGTCCTATTTGAGTCTCATCGGTTGGATGTACACTTACATCTTAACTCAGTCCGTTTTGTGTCAAACGCCACTGCGTTCACCACTAAGCTAACTGTGTCCAGACAGTCACATTTGTGCAGTGGGTATATATGTTATTAGATTGAGCGTCCTAGATACTGGTTGCCAATCATAATCCAATTTAAATATTACTTGTGAACTACCGTCATATCGAAGCAATCCACTTAGGTAGTATATACATATAGCAACAAAGGCTGATCATTAATCAAGGGGAAGATAGAAGCTCAACCTAATTATTAATTATTGTATATTCTTCATTTTTGTTAATCTATTTCTTTTTTTTTTAGAATTAATCAAAAACGTGTCTACAGAAATAATAAATATGGTCATGGTGGACAGAAAAAACGTCAAAAGCGTAATACTTCTGAATCAGTACATATTGGAGCTCGAAATGATTTCAGTCAATTAAAGCATCAAGCTACACCAAATAAAGCTAAACAAATTCGATTAGATAATCGTAAATTTAGACAAAAACGTAAGAAAATGATGAAACGACGTGGTTAACTGTAAAAAAACAACTTTTGTAAAAGCCACTTTATATTATGTATATTGTATCGTTTGTAAAAATTTATATAAATTGAATAGATGTACACTCTGTTGTGTCTTCTCCAATCATCATGGTTATGATTGTTATGTATTGAAAAATAAATACTCTGTGCCGTTGATAACTGCCAATCAGAATACGGACACGTCAGTCCCACGACTACCAGCCCCCGAAGTCGGAATAGAGAAACAACAGCTACCAGCCAACCAGACACAATCCAATCCAGTCCAATTGAAGGTCATATTGTATTTTAATCATGCCTTTATATATACACAAATTCAGACCGCACAGCAAATCAATTAGGGATTTTACATTAATACAAAACAGAAGAGATTGTGGCAGTGAATAGGGGTAACTTGTACATAACTAATTAACTATAGTCCATAGTAAGAGACAATATAATAACAGCAAATATACTGAATGGGAAGATAGGATAAGAGGAACGGAACAATAATAAAAATGTAATGTTTACATAACACACGACCAGAATAAATGAATTAGTCCTCTAAAATACAGTCCTAGAAGTTCTTTCACTCTTCTTTAGTGGTTCGACATAACAATGATGATAAAAATTACTATGATTAATGCGTACCGTTAATTGTTTGGTATAACATTGTGCGCACAAAGTTACAATGAGAGTGCCTAGCTAGTCACTACACATCTGCCTAGTGTTCACTCAGTCTCAAGCCAGAATAGGAAGAACATAAGATTGATGAATAACCCAGCATATTGTATTCTATTTTAAGCATACCTTTGTATATACACATTAACCAGATCACATAGCCAGATAATTAGGGAATTTACATCAATACATAACATTGAAGACAATGGTAATGAATTAAGGCAACGTATACACAATCAATTGACTGTAGTTCATAAATGAGAGGTGATATACTAACAATAAATATACTTAACTGGAGGATAGGATAAAGGGAACGTAACAATGATAGGCACAAAATGTTTACAATACTTACAACTATAATAATTGAAATAGTCTTCTAGAACATAGTTGTGAAATTTTGCTATTCTTCTAGTTGTGCAATATAGCAGTCGTTTGCCAAATTTCGTAATTTGATGCCTGTCTCGGTTTGACTGCTTGTCCTAGTTTTTTTTCCATTCTCTGCCAGTTACCACTTGTTGAGGTAAACAGTGGTTTGGTATATGTAGTATATGTCTGGACTAAATTCATCAATGAAGATCCACAGCTTGATTTGCTATTTTCATATAGTATCTATCACGTGTCTGACCTTAGGATTTCCCACTCGATAGTTCTAACAAACGCAATCAATGTTTCAAAGGTACCTATAATCAAATACTAGTGGCTTACGAATATGTCATCTACTCTTAAAGACAATGTTTCACATGTATATTTTAGTATTAAGCTACGGATATTTATTCAGAAAACAACGTTCGTGCCCTAATTTCTATGATTCTTCTGCTCAACTCGTGAGTATTGTAGTATGTAGTGTAGAATCTAATCGACATCCCCAATACCTCCCCGTTTTAATAACGGACGTTTCTAGGGTTCACTTGCAATCTGACTGTTTGACGTCGTTGTCTGAGTGACCGTCTCCTAGCATGTGTGTTGACTGGCTTTTGGTCTGCTTTAACCACTGGCGATGGAGGTAGGTTGAAAGTATCTAGAAGGACTTCAAGCGGGAGATTTGGGTTTGGTGTGGGTCGATCTGCAGCTACTCGCCCACGCAGCTGATTCCGCTGTCGAGTCCATCAGATTATGGATTGTCCTCAGTTTCCTACCCAAAAGGACCTCTGCTGGAGGTTTCTGCTCTGGAAATGCATCATTTGGAGTCGTCTGACAGACGAATAAGAAGTTTTGTAATAACTCGATGAGCGTCTCCTCTCCTTTTGACTTAATTAGTGTCCTCTTAAAAGTATCCACAAATCTCTCCGCCTGGCGATTGGACTGCGGGTGATAAGGTAGTGTGCGATGACTAGCCGTCTGCAGAAATCTTGAAATTGGCTTGAGGTAAACTGGGACTCGTTGTCTGAAACAATCACATCTGGCGGGCCGTTCCTGGAGAAAATCTCAGTGAGGATCTGTAGCGTCTTCGTCGTAGTCGGTGGCACTACTGGGAATATCTCCGGCCATTTTGAAAAAGTATCCACCGCAACCAAGTAGGTAACTCCGTTGACTGCGCCGGTAAAGTTGATATATATTTGTGACCATGGGTACTTAGGCTGTGGCCAGGATATTGGTGGTGCTCTGGTGTTGGACTTCGCTGCCTTCGGACACTGCGTGCACCTGCTTACCAAGTCGACGATGCGTTGGTCTATCAGCGGTCAGTATGCAAAACTGCGGGGTATGGACTTCATTCGTCTTGTTCTAGGACGACCAGTATGAAACTGTTGTAGGACTCTTGATCTTAGTGACTTCGGCACAACTACTCTCTCTTTAAACATTAGACAATCATCTACGATGCATAATGAATCTCGACGGTGGTAAGGCTGCTTCATGTCATCCTCGAAAACAATGTGCGGCCACACTTGAGTCACATTTCATAACTTTTCTGGTCAGCGCATCGTTCTCGGAGGCCCTTTGAATCTCTAATACCAATACTGGTAAGGCACTGACGGTGTTCGTTAGGTAGGATGCTGCGTAGCCTTCTTTGCATAGTAAGGCAATAACTATGTCGTTTTCCACAGTAGAGTGCTCGCTGATTAGTCTAGACAAGACGTCTGCTTGACCGAAATGTTGACTACGCCTGTACAGAGTATCGAAATCATAGCCCAACACGATTAGGGCCCAACACTGCAGACGATTCGCTGAATGAATTGGGATACCGGACTTCGAACCGAAAATTGTGAGTAGAGGCTTGTGATCCGTCAGCAATCTAAATCTCCGCCCATACAAAAATTTATGGAAACGTCTTACGGCAAAAACGAGGGCGAGGGCTTCCTTTTCTATCTCAATATATTTCCTTTCTGTTGGAGTCAGTGCGCGGGATGCGTGCATGATAGCTTTTTCCGTAGTATCAGTAAACTGATGCGAGATGACGGCACCAAGACCAGAAGCTGAAGCATCCGCGGCCACGACGATTGACATGGACGGATCGTAATGAGTCAGTAACAGTCGAGAGCTAATAATCGACTTGAGTTTGCTATAAGCTGCCTCATACTCGCGTCCAATTCCAGGTAACGTTCTTATGTAACAGATGGTTTAGTGGGGACCGGATGACGTGCATTGGCGGCACGAAGGAAAAATAATAGGTAATTAGTCCAAGAAAGGATCGTAGGGCGGAAACATTGGTGGGGGCTGGCATTAATTGTATCGCTCGAGTATTCTCAGGATCCGGTCGGCCACTTTTGGCATCGAAAATAAATCTAAGATAAATAAGTCCGCAGGGACTGGTAGTGGATAGTGATGTTGTTCAAGGGCTGCGTTAAGGCCTGTAGAAAAATCTGCGCATATGCGTATTATGCCGTTTACCTTCTTGATAACCACAATCGGTGCCGTCCAAGCAGAATAAGAAACAGGCGTGATAACCGCTTGTTGCTGTAGGCAATTGAGCTCTTCATCAACTTTGGATAATGCTGCATATGGCACTGGTCGCTTAGAACGAAAGACAGGTTTAGCTCCTTGCTGTAGTCGAAGGGTTGCCTTCATTGTACGGCAGCAACGCAGACCAGGTTGAAAGATAGATGGGAACTCTGCCAATATCTTCGTCGTGTAGTTTCATGGCTCGAGTTTGACGTACCAGTCGACATACAGTACTTAACGGGACGTCAGTTAAATGCAGTTGGTCAAACCAATCTAATCCAAGCAAATTTAAATCTGTTGTTGTAATATAACATACGCCAGCAGAAGCGTTTAATTTCATAGGCAGCTTAGAAAACGCAATAACAACCACACATCTCATGTGTATATATACGAAAAAAGAGAGCGTCCTTGGAATGTTACAAGTAGCGTACTAAAATAAACAACTGACCAATAAGATTTAACGTCTCACTAAGTGGGAAACACAAACGGAAGGTGAAAAAGGAACTTTTTGGTTCGAAACAAGAGATTTAAATTTGCACAAATAAATCATAAAAACAACAGGTTTACTAAGAGAATTGTGGGGATCTTACATCTCCAACAAAAACAAAATTTGTTTACATATTCTGATTGTAAAATAGGTGGCTAGAATTCAAGGTGAATAGGGAATCGGAAAAATGATTTGGATTTATTGTTTAGTGAAAATGTTGACGAGAATTCAATAACACACCGTTTCTACAGATACGAAGATTAATCCAAGTAATATACGCTTGTCATAACAGCAGCATCTATTTATTTTGTTTCGATTGCGATTTCGAACTTTATCGTCAATCTAGACGGGGGGGCACACTTCATTGGCGTTTGCATCGACCAACGGAAAACCCTCCTTCCTCTCTTTCTTCACGCCATAACAATTGGTGACGTGGGTGACAATCAACGAACCAATAAGATTTAGCGTCTCACTAAGTGGGTAAAACGAACTGAATGTGAAAAGTGAAATTTTTGGCGCGAAAACAAGAAATTTAAATTTACACAAATAAATTACAAAAATAACAGGTTTACCAAGAGAATTCTGGGGACCTGACATCCCCAACATAATCAAACTAAAACCATTCTCCTAAGCTACGAATCTTCTGTACCATAATATCTTTTTATCCTTTCGCAGGGCAAAATACTAGAGAATTTAAATTTGTGATACCCTAGGTAACATACTATGAAATTACTAAGCAGTGAGAACAACACGAGAATGTCACGTGTAAAATAATTTGCACAAATAGTACTCGCGTTTTAGTCAAATAAGTAGTTCATGAAGATTAATTTGTTCATATATGTTAGTAGGCTATTTTGTCCCCGTCAATATATCACTGATGTAGTTACCGTCAAAGCTACCTGGAAATCGAACAAAAAGAAGTTCCGTGGTTTTCAGGTTAATATGACCTTATATCAGAACCCGGTTAATTCGTCTCACCAACACATGTTCGCCGACTGTATATTCAGTCATCGTCATTGGCACTCGCTGGGAATATGTTAGTAATTCTGAAGTTTTGTAATCTGTCCGATCTTCGACAGCTTGGACATATTTTGCTAACGTTGGGACTAAGTGGGAATGGTTAGTAGTCAGTTTATGACAAGGTGTTGTGATATGAAAACTACATAAGTTTAGCATCTATCAGTCCATCAAGTTTTCATGGTTGGTATCTTAGAGATGTTGTAACTCCGTAGCCTGAGACAAAATTAAATATTACTCTGAATAGAAGCCAATATTAATCTTTCACATTCTTTAGAAAGGTAAGATGTACTACGTAAATTAAAAAAAGTGTTTTCTTATCAGAACTGAATACCTTCTGTTACATATCCCTGTCCACTCATTAACGTTCGGATTTTAATTGCCTTTACTGCCTTGATTTCCACAATATTATCTATTTATTTGTGGTAAATCCATATGGGATCATTCCATGAGGTAGATGACTTCTGGTTTGGGCAGTTTTAGTAAATGAAGATTGCTTGGTTAGGTGTCTCGTGGTTATCGTAACCAATGATTGGAAACTTAAGATGACATGGGTCAGAATCGGTCACGGTGACGGAGGTGAATCCACTTTTTTTCTTCCCTTAGATCGTGAGATTATTATATATCGTTCTTTCGACGAACTAGTTCTCTCTGTATTATATTTTCTATATGTCCATACATTTCTCTTACTATGATTGGTGTAACTATTAAATCTACTTATTTGGTGTGCATCTTTATGTGCTAATGAGATGTAACAACTTAGACCGATGCACATGTGCCTGGCTCTACGTTGTACGTACATACATACACAAACAAAGCCATACTTTATTGGTCACTAATGAAAATTCAAACTGAAATATTTGTCCGTCTATGATAAGGATTGAAGCGACGAATTCTTTGGCTCTAACCAAAGAGATATATCGGTAACTGTTCTGTCTGCATTTCTTATGCTTTTACTGGATATAAATCATTACTTTGTGAGTTTAATTTTCAATTGCTGGATTAGGAGTTTAAGTAATGCCCAAAATCTGTTAGTACACAACCAGGTATGGAACTCCTACAAGGAAGCTCACTAATTGACAACATATTCCTGTTTACTCAAGACACTGACGATATGCAATCACCTAAATGCATTGAAGAACAAGGAAAGCACACTCAAAGTACACCAGCCTTTGATCCACATTGTCACAGAAATTGATCATTGGGAATGAATCAGCTGAGTGCATTAACCAATTCACTTATCAGCTCTGGTGGGTGTCTGTCAAAATCTCGTTTGGCTTTCGCTAACTTGGAAGCATAACTTTCCAATCGTTGCCTTATGCAGGAATAAAAATAAGAAGGGTGTGAGAGATGGCCAAAATGAAACGTGGCACCAGTCTACGAAGTCGTTGACTGTTGGTCTGATGCATGCTGCAAAGCGTAAACGACCTCCCTAATTGTTATCTGCACGATCAATGATTGAAGACATTGATTATTGCAGTTCAGAATTGTCAACGGTGACATATACGTATAATTTCTCGTAATGTTTTTCTAGATATTGATTTCAAGAATTCCTACAACATACCTTTTCATTTCATCATATAGAACAATATTGCAAATGTTCACATCATTATAAAATGTAGTGTAAAATGTATTATTTACACTTTATATCCATCTAGATCTTAAATTCAATTATTCTTTCCTGTATACGTTTACTTTTATTCCTTCCTATTGAATTATATTATGTGATGTTAACATTATAAATTTACATAAGTTGGATTGTGACTGGCAAGTGGAATTCAGGACGCGCGTTTCGTCCCATTTGGGACTCATCGGCTGGATGTACCTGCATCCCAATGTTGATGTTCACACTGGGATTCGAACTCAGTCCGTTTCGTGTCGAACGCCACCGCGTTCACCACTAGACTACTGAGTCCAAACAGTCACACTTGTGTATAAATTTAATCTCATTGTACTAATTTAGTAGTATATCAACTTGAATCTATGCGTTCATATGCATTAGACAAGCATTAACTACTAACTAGCTAAAATGTGTACACTAGATAAGGACAGTAACAATAATACAAAGAAAGTCGAAGTCAATCAACCACCAGTTAGTTTAAATCTTTCTTTTATTTTAGATGAAAAAAAAAGAAAGAAAGAAGTGATAGAGAATACATGATTATCATCGTTTTAGTCTTCAATGTACAGGATGTAAGAGAGAAAAAAAACCGAAAGAAAAAAACAAAAATAAGAGTGGATTTGTACAATTAGTTACTAATTCAATGTAATGTAATTTGTAATTTAATATTGTATTATAGTAGGGTGTTTACCATTTGTAACAATAATGACATAAGATGATGTAGATAGGTGAATAGTGCAAAAGAAAGTGTTTGATTAAAAAGAGAAAGAAAAATGATTACTCTTAAGTTTTAGAATAGTTCGTTTCATTGACTGGAACATTTGAAGGTGTCTAGTATAACAAAATTGAAAGAAAAGAAATAATCACAACTAAGATGACTATTTTCATTTATGCATTTGTATTATATTGAATAACATTTAGTAAGCTAACCTCATCATCGAATAACACTTAAATGGATCTATGATTCTAATGTGTTTGAATCTTTCCTTTAATTTGTTATGGACTGAAATTAGTCAGTCTCTGTTGCTACATGTACATCGTGAGCGGATTGCCTCCATATAGAGGTAGTACATAAAGTATTATTTGAGTTGGATTATGACTGGCAAGAGAAATCTAGGACGCAGTGGCATCTGACAAGAAACGAACTGAGTTCGAATCCCAGTTTGAACATCACTGGGATGCAGGGACATCTAGCTGACAAGTCCCAAATAGAACGAAACGCGTATCCTGCATTCCACTTGCTAGTCACAATCCAAGTCAAACTTCAACGGATCCTTAAAACTTTCTTGTATAACAGTGAAATGAACTTCACATTTAGTTAAGTGTGTTGTCGACGACATCCAACAGGCTGGAACGAAAATTTCTGTACTGTTGTGAATCTTGTATTAGTCTGTTGACTTCTATTTTCTATACTAAATTAAGTTATTTATTATTCAGTACAAACAAACATCAAAGTCATAATTTTCAATACAAACGTCAAGGTAGTGGAGAATACGGACCGGCAGCTGATGCTCCACGTGGGAGAACAGACATTGATTGATTGGCTGACAAACAAACATCAATAAATGTATGCGCCACATAATATTTGTGAAAAAATATAAGACGATCGGCGATCATAATTAGAAATACAACTTAAAAAGAGAATATGAGAAATACTTCTTTTAATTGAATATGATCGCGCACTCTTATAACGATTTTAATAGAAAACTGGTAGCAATTTCTCCAGTGACTTCAATTTTGAATCATGTTTGATAACGTCTGGAGCCATGAAGTTGGAGTATGTCTACGACCCTAAACAAAGAGTAGTGGTGGACAGATTAAGTTTAATCCTGTATATCTACAGAATGACGTCATGACACAAACTGACTACAAAAGTCCCTACCTACATGCATACAACCTAGCGAGACTATAAGACTGATTTATTCCCCTGTTTACAAATGAATACCCTGCGAAATATTTTGAGTAAGGCGGAAAATGTGAAATTCAATAGTTTAAAGAAACTAACTTAATTTGAAAGGGGATAATAGTGTAATAACAGTCAAAAAGAGACTGAATACAATATTAAACAGAATAAAGCCTGCAGCTAAATTGTACCGAATATCATGTACACTGAATAATAAGAATAATTTAAGCTTGAACTTATACCCTTCTACGTTATTGTTAGTTGTTTATGCAAATTTACATGCATCTGTTTAGGCAATTAAATTAGACGAGTTGAAAAAACGACGTATCTTAGATTCAACGAATGTGTTCCCAAGAGTCTTTTCATTTAAAGTAACATAAAATTGTCTACAGTGTAATAAATAAAAAGAACAGCTACACATGATGTGAATTAGATACACTAAATATCTTGATTTAATCTTTACAAATTCATCGAGGTTGTTGCAATTAAACGCTTAAAGCTTGTTCTGTATACTTTAAACTAAATTCAAATAACTAAGCATAATAAATATAGTATCAATTTGCTTTCTATTCATTCATAGAGAAATCGCTTGACTGATTAACCAGAGCCTTCTTTTTAGTATTATACACATTTATAAATATTTTCCAGATCATATTCAACTTACTACTTATTTACTTATTTACACCTATTACCCCTCGTAGAGGAGCATAGGCCGCTCACCAGGATTCTCCATTGAATTCTGTCCTGAGCAATTCTTTCCAAGTGTTTCCAGTTGCTGTTCATCCTTTTAATATCTGCTTCCAAATCCCAACGCAGTGTGTTCTTTGGCCTTCCTCTTTTCTGTTCCCCAACAGGATTCCAAGTTAATGCTGGCCTCGTGATGCAGTCTGATGATTTCCGAAATGTATGTTTTATCTATTTCCAACGTCCTTTCCTGATTTCCTCTTGGGCTGGAAGTTGGTTTGTTCCCTCCCATAGTAGACAGTTGCTGATGGTTTCTGGCCAACGGACATTCAATATCTTGCGTAGGCAGTTGTTTATAAATACCTATACCCTTCTGAGGATGTTTGAAGTAGTTCTCCACGTTTCAGCTGCATACAGAAGAACTGTCTTCACGTTCGAATTAAAGAGTCTGACTTTGAGGTTGGTCAACAGTTGTTGTGAGTCCCATATGTTCATCAACTGTAGCAATGCTACCCTTGCTTTGCCAATCCTCGCCTTTACATATATGTTGGATCCTCTTTATTCATCGATGATGTTTCCCAGGTACGTGAAAGTATCCACTTCTTCCAATAGTTTCTCCATCAAGTTGAATTGGGTTGGTGCACCCTGTGTTATATTTGAGAATCTTGCTCTTTCTCTTATATATGTTCAGGCCTATCGATGCTTAAGTTGCTGCTACACTGGTTGTCTTCACTTGCATTTGTTGGTGTGTATCGGCCAGAAGAGCTAGATCATCCGTGAAGTCTAAATAATCGAGTTGCATCCTACTTGTCCATTGAATTTCGTGCATACCCTCAGATGTGGAGGTCTTCACGATCCAATCAACCACTAGGAGGAAGAGAAAAGGCGAGAGTAGGCAACCTTGTCTGACTCCGGTCCTCACTGGGAATGCATTTGTCAGTTGTCCTCCATGCACAATTTTGCACTGTGTTCCGTCGTACGAGTTCCGGATAATGTTGACGAGTTTCTCTGGTACGCCATAGTGTCGAAGAAGTTTCCATAGTGTTCTCCTGTCTCCACTATCAAACTCCTTCTCATAATCAATGAAATTGATGTACAGTGAGGAGTTCCATTTAATTGATTGTTCAACGATGATCCGTAGTGTTGCGATTTGGTCTGTGAGCGACCGATCCTTACGAAAACCAGCTTGTTGATCTCTAAGTTGAGCCTCCACTGAATCTTTCATTCTGTTCAGCAACACTCTGTTGAAGACTTTCCGTGGTACTGACAGTAGAGTGATCCCTCTGTCGTTCTCACATTTGCTCAAATCTCCTTTCTTTGGTATCTTGATAAGATAGCCTTCTTTCCAGTCTGCCGGCACTTGTTCTTCCTCCCAGATCTTTTTGAATAAAAGGTGGAGTATCCTTGCTGTTAGGTCGATATCTGACTTGAGTGCCTCAGCTGGTATATTGTCAGGTCCTGTTACTTTCCCACATTTAATGTCTGATGGCCATCTTGATTTCTTCCATCGTTGGTGAGGTGGCATCTATCGGGAGATCTGTAGGTGCTACTTCGATGTCTGGTGGGTGGGTTCAGTGGAGTTGGCCTATTCAAGAGTTCCTCAAAGTGTTCTACCCACCTATTCTTTTGTTCTTGAATCTCAGTGAGTGTCTTGCATTCATTGTTCTTGACCGGTCGCTCTATCTTACTATGTTTATCTACCAGTTTCTTTGTTGTGTCGTATAGCTGTTTCATATTTCCTTCTGTTGGGGATGTTAGATCCCCAGAATTCTCTTAGTAAACCTGTTATTTTTGTGATTTATTTGTGTAAATTTAAATTTCTTATTTTCGCGCCAGAAATTCCCCTTTTCACCTTCAGTTCGTGTTACCCACTTAGTGAGACGCTAAATCTTATTGGTTCGTTGTTTATTTTAGTACGCTATTTGTAACATTTCAAGGACGCTCTCTCTTTTTGTATATATACGCATGAGATGTGTGAAGGTTCGTTCGTTGCTGGCTGCCTGTGGAATTAAACGCTTCTTGCTGACTTTTGGACTTCTCTCTCTAGTTAGCTGGGCTGGGGCGCTGCAAATAGCTTAGCTTCCTGGTTGCTGTGTTGCTGGTCATACGTTCGTTAGCAGGTAACGAGGTGTAATTTTATTCACGAGAAACCCAACGCCTTCTCTTGCAGCTTTCGCCGCTATCGTTGCAATACCTTCGATGTATTTTCGTTTGTCGGTTCTAATGCTCTTCATTACCTGTTCATTTGCTTCTGTGTTTTCAGTTTGTGCCTACAGGCTAGGATGTGTTAAATGTGACGCTTTCTATATTGGAGAGTGTTCTTGACAAATCAAAACTCGTGCCAAAGAACATGAAAGCTACACTAAACGACCTCCCAATAATTCTGTTGAACTTGAAAAATTACAAGTTAAATCAGCAATAGCAGTCTACGCATGCTGTCTACTACAACCATAAAATCGATATAAAAAATATCCAAATTATTCAAAAAAGTTTTTCCAATTCCAAGGAAAGACAAATAGGTGAAGCACTTCACATTTTGTTAAATCCAACTGCATTTAACAAAAGGGAAGGCCTTTTTATCCACCCAACATGAACTTTCTATTGAACTGACCACAATTAAAGTACATCAAATTTCATTTATGTGAATCTACATACAATTTTTATTCCCAAATATTCACATATTTTCCTTTCACATCACACTAACATTTGCATACGTGTCTCATTTGAAATCACCTTGACCCATATGACTTGACATGACACGATCAAACTTGCATTTTGATTGTACGAACTTAGCGTGTTTATAATTTGTTCCATTGTATTAATTCAATTCGGTTATTGATTTTTCTCTGAAGGCGCGACTTGCATTAACTTGCAAAACGTCGAAAATTTTAATTTCTACTCATTGGAATTTTACAAACACAATTGTATCACTCATTTCTATAAATAATCTATTGAATGCTCAATTATAAAATTTATCCTTCGCAATGATAATATAATCTAATTCACTTTATCACTTAAATTTGTGAAATGGAATATACTGACAACAATTTCTCAAACTACTATAAATATGTAATACGTTATTTGCATTTACACTATGACATAATTATAGATTGTATGCAGCTGATGAGAATTAGACGAGATGAAATGAATGATGATCTTCTTCTTTGTTATAAACGCAACAAACTGTTTTATAGAGATTACTTGTCAAGGAGAGTTTAAGTAATTGTAAATTTCAACAGCAATTATTTTTATAACAAGTTTAATGTTACCTTCAATTAACTTAATATCGATGGATCAATCTCAGGAATAGTGGCACTACTGATCGCTTCAACTTTGATTGCATCTGAATTAGTACTATTGGAGGAACTGTGCACATTCGGCAAATGAATACCATTTGAACAGAATGAAGAGGCGAATGTATTGAGAACAGCTAAAGCATTTGTCAATGTAGCATGATTCATAAAAGATGTTTGATCAGCAGCAGTAACATTAAGAGTAGATGAGGCATTAGATGTTGTTATTGTCGTGATTGAGGCGTTATTAAAGAAAACATCGGGAACTGATAAATCTGAACTGGAGACAGTAGTTGGTTTTGTTGATTGTTGAAATCCAAGTAAAGGAGTAGGGATATTTGACGATTGTTCATGAGAAACTAGAAAATAGAGATAAGATTTTTAAATACGAAATTCAGATTACTTATCAATTTTATTAGATCATTTGTACACATTCAGTAAACATTTGACCGAGAAGTCGTACACATTCTATGCTGAGACTGCAAATCTTTACTACTCTATGTGTTATGTTGGGCAATTCAAGAGGAATCATTGACTTTCTGAACTATTGTTTTAGAAGAATATTTCATTTATTTCAGTTATATCTCCCTTGCCCCATCCACCCTCCCCAGTTTGTCATATTAACTGTTAGTATATCATTTCCATTTACGAACTACAGCTAATTGACTATGTATACGTTACTTCAATTTACTGCCACTGTCTTCTTTGTTTTGTATTGATATAAAGTTCTGTACAAAAGAGTAATGAAATTTAGGAACTACAAGAAGAAAAAGAGTGAATGCATCTGTTCAACTGTGACCGATTCTGAGCACTGTACCTAATCTCAGTATTGCTTATGTAGTCATTACAGAACACGCTAGTGATGCTTCTAAGGTACTTATAATCAAAGACCTGTAACCTACGTATATTGCAATATGATGAAATTTTGTTGTGTAATTACTTGAAAAGAAATTACACTACAGAAATAGCCTAAATCGGTGTTGAAAATTCAATTAAAATAGATAAATTATCCCATGTACACGTTGGTAAGATCAAAATACAAGTAATACTGAGTGACAAAATTGTTCAATAATGATGATAACAATGATCAACCTTACCATTAGATTCTGAATTGACATTTTCAGTAGACTTGAGCAAATTTGGCATAAATTCGGGAGTTCCTGGAAGACCAAAACCTGAGACTACAGCTGACAGGACTGCAATAGCTGTAAGGTTTGGGTTAGTTGGTGGTACAACACCTAATAAAGGTGTAGGGAAGTTGCTTGATAGTGATGAAACTGATTGAGTAACAGAGGGGGAGAAGGAAGAATGAGGCATTGATAACTGGTTTGAAGCCGATGATATTGATGATACGCAATTATCATCGGTTTTCACACTAGCAGATTTATCTAGAAAAGGAAATATAATTATCAGCTATGCGAGAAGTGTAGAATATACAGATGCAATTCCAATACCAAATCTGAATGTGCATAACTCATAAGTGCATATAAGTGGATCTTCATTGACTTAGATAGGTATATGTAGAACGTGATCTTGGCAGATGATTAATTCCACTCCAATATGAGTGAGAATCAATAAAAGCGATGCAAACACTAAAAGCTTCTTTATACAATCCGATGAAATCATTCCTACCTATATATTAACTGACTAATAATAACCGTTAGCCTATTAGTGACTAACTTCACCTACAATTGCTGAAATTCTAATCACAAACTATCATCGATGATGTTAAACTATCAACCCGATTTGACAGGTATTACGGAACACAATCGACTTTAGTTAGGCAATAACTGTTAAGAAGAGGCAAATGAACGTCAAACTCTATAAGGTTTCAATATCTAATTTTTAAAGATGAGTATCCCATCAAACACTTAGTGAATTAGATTTCTGTAGGCCAGTAACTACGTGGTTAAGGGGTCCGATTTCAAGTCGTTTAGTTGCATGTCTAAACTGTTTTTACTTACTTCGATTAGGATGATCGAAATGTATTATCAGTCGTCATATTTACAGTGTAACTTGAAGGCAATTACGTAAATCTGTAATTAGTAAACGAATCACGTAACAATCGTTTTACATATTTCCTTAAGTGTCGGTGAATCCAATCATAGTCAAAGAAATCAATAATATTGGTTCAACCATAACAGTTAAGAGGTCATATCACAAATACCACTCTATCGAATGTTATGCTCTGTTTGTTAGTCATAGTAAATAGAAAGTAATCAATCATAATATGATATTATCCAACGCCTAAAGATTATCACAGATCTATCAGATAGTTATTGGGAGTCGCTAGACATTTCTATAGAATGACGTAAAATCTGAGAAAACGCTGAAGCCTACTTTGCCCAGAGTCAGGATACATTAGAAACTTCTAGTAACACCAAGAAAGTAGACGTTTCATAGATTGATTGGATAATTGTAATCCTTTTATGTATAGCATGACGTTATTGGATAGTTCCTGTGTAGGTAAAGGCTTCTGGTTAATTGTATCACCTTTTGATATTTGTTCGCGATTCGAGGTAATAATTTTGGAAAAACTAATAGTATTACAAACTAGTGTTAAGCATCCTTGTACAAGATACCTCACAAATTAAAACAAGATCCAATAAACTCACTTTAGCATATTTCTTGAAACAATTACATAAGATAATGGTCATGTATTTTTACATGTAAGAGGTGAGGTGATGAAATGGCTACACAATTGATTAGCTTAAAAATGAGAATATCAAAAAAAGATCAGTCTAAAGCGGTGATAAAAGCGTTAAACAATGTTCAATCATTGAGCTACATGCTCAAGAATTATCAATCTATCGATAGTTACAAGTGTCTACTATTAGTTGTTACACTGAAAGTGTCTTAGAGACAAATACATGGTAAACGAATTATACTGTAGTATTATTTTGATTTTTGTTCTCCAAGTAACTTACTTTCTAAACAACAATGATATTTAAAACTGTTGAGACGAACGTAACTTTGTCCACATTGTTTACAATCGTATGTTTTAGTCTCTGAAAAAGGAATCCCAGTTAAAATTAATTAAAACACTCATAAAATTAACAATCGTATAAAAGGGTAAAACGAGTTTGAATATATATCACAAAAATAGGCATAGAATTCGTCAGCAGTGCACATGACAAACTCCTCCAGTGATCAAGCCCGGAACTCTTAGGTCATATGCGCGAACGATTAGCTATGAGTACCACTTAGCTGGCTTGGTAAGAGTAGATATAAAATAATTTGAGTGAAAAGAAACTTTATGGCAGCTCCGTCCTCTCTGGTTTAAGTGGCACTCAACCGAGACCAATCTGCAAAGAAAACAAGTATGCACGTATGTATGTACAATCAACATAGAACCTGGCACATGTGTGCATCGGTTCAAGTTGCCATACCACCATGGCACCGCAAGATTAACACCACCAACATTAGTAGAAATTACTTCAATAAAATAAAATAATAATAGTAACAAGGAGTGTGAACATACAGAATATGGTACAGGAGGCGTTGAAAGAAAGTTATGGAATAATTTAAATCTCATGATTTAAGGGAGGACAATGAGTGAATACAACGTCGCCATTGTGACCGATTCTGGGCCATCTCACTCAGTGTTTCTAGCCACTGGTTACGGTAATCGAGAGGACCCCATCCAGGTAGTCTGCAGCTACCGACACGACTTAAACCGGCAGTCAGTGACTTCATGGACTGATGCCATGTTTTAGTTTGGCCACCTCTAACTCTCTTCCATCCTATTCCTATATCAGCCAGCATTTCGCGTCGAGGAAGACGGTGGTTGGGCATACGCACAACACATGTCCCAACCACCTCAGTCGATGAAGATTCACAACCTCATCGACCGATTTACCACATTTGCCTAATACCCGTCGTCTAACCTCGTTATTACTTACTCGGTGATCCCATCTAACGCGAGCGATGTTCTGAAGACATCGATGGCCAAAAACTAATAAGCTTCGAGTGTCATCTACCCTTAATGGCCACGTCTCACATCCATACAGTAAGACAGAGCGAACTGTTGCGCAGTACACTCTCCCTTTCGTTGAGAGACACATATCTCGTCTACGCCACAGGTGACGTAAGTTGGCAAAAGCCAAACGAGCTTTTTGAATTCGTACTGAGATTTCGTCAGATTTTGACTAACCCATTAGGGCTAATCAGACTTCCAACATAAATGAAGTGGTCGACGTGCTCAACTACTTCACTCCCTATCTTTAGTTCAGGGGTTGACGAAAACCAGTCCTGGAGCAATAGTTTGCATTTAGAGGGGGGTGAAACGCCTTCTGAACATGTTTGCATTCGAGCTTATTGCTGTTAATAAATTCTGCATCTTATCAGCGTCTTCGCCGAACAGGACTATATCGTCAGCATATTCTAAGTCAATAAGTGGATCTCCTGGTAGGAGATCGATTCCTGAAAAGTCAGACGATGAAAGTGTAATTTCTAACAGTATGTCAACTATGAAATTAAACAAAAATGGGGAAAGTGGGCAGCCTTGACGGACACCACTTGAGGTTACAAGTTCAGATGACAGTTCGCCATATGCTCTGACACGACTAACAGTGTTTGAGTAAAGAGCCTTAACAAGTATTATGTACTTTTGGGGCACACCTTTCAATGAAAGACATTGCCATAGAACTTCACGGTCTACAGAGTCAAACGCTGCCTTCAAGTCGGCCGCCAAAAAGTATATCTGTGTTCTAAGATCTGACGAACGGTGAATATCTGGTCTATACAACCGCGACCAGGTCTGAAACCAGCCTGATTTTCTCGTATTTGGAGATCACGAGTTGCAGTTAAACATCTGATAATTACACAACCTAGTATTTTAGACACTATATTAGTCAAACTAATTCCTTTATGGTTATCGCAGGACGACTATGATCCCTTCTTATATACTGGGATGATTAACGATCGACACCAGTCAGATGGAATTATGTCAAGTTACAAACCTTACTCAAAATAACAGTCAGCCTGGTTGTCAATGTGGGACCACCATCCTTAAAGACCACTGGAGATAATCCGTCTGCACACGCTGCTTTGCCTCGCTTTAGATTGGCCATAGATATTTCGACTTCGACAACAGTCAGGGGGGGGGGACCTAAGTCGACTTTCCATTCTGGCTGTCTCGAAATAGTGGGAAGTTTTAGAGTAGCGGAAGGCCAACTAAACTGTTCCTTGAAGTGTTCAGCCCATTGTTCTAAACACCTAGACTGAGAGCTAATAAGCGTTCCATCTTTTTCGGAAATCGTCTCACTAACGCTGGATTTTTTAACCCCAGTTTCTTTTATCAACTTAAAAAGTTGTCTAGTGTTACCTATCGCCGCTGCCCTTTCCATTTCCTTTGCTTTCGTTACCCACCACTGCTCACGGTCGTTTCGCAGACTTTTCGTCAGTTTATGCCTGATTACTCGTCGCTCATAATCGTGTTCGGAGCCTGATGGGATAAGTCTTCGGGAGTCTATTAAATCAACAGAAGCCATTGAGATCCATTGATTTTTCTTGACATGTTGATTTAAGTCATTGATAGATATCATTGTAGATGCCACAGCTGCTTGAACATCTTGCCAAGCAGTATCTAGTTGGGTCGCATCTTTATAATTGCCTAAGTGATTCCTCAGTTGTTCCTGGAATTTAATCTTGGCTGTTTCATTACTAAACTGAATTCTAAAAGGTTTTCCTGTGGTAGTTTTCCTTCGTCCGGTAAGACGCAAGCAAACGCGTGCTCGCACTAGAGCGTGGTCGGAGTCCAAACATGTACTCCAGAAAGATCGGCAATCTTCTATCGAGCCTCTCCAACAGTGACTAATCGCGATATGGTCTATTTGAGTCCACCGTTGAGTAGGGCCAGGAGGTCTCCATGTTAAACGATGTCGCTCCTTATGCTTAAAGTTCGTGTTGGCGAGAAATAATCGATTATCTGAGCAAAGCTGCAGCAGACGGTCGCCGTTATCCGTTCTCTGAGTTGGAACACTGAAGCATCCATCTAAATGTCTTTCAGATTGGTTCAAGCTACCTATTTAGGCGTTAAAATCACCAGCCAAGATTACAAAATCTGAGTGTTTGGCCCTATGAAGCAGTTCAGAAAGTTTTCTGTAGAATTCATCTTTCACTTCATCCAGGCTGCAGTCGGTGGGAGCGTAGGCAGAAACAACGAAAAGACAAAGGCGTGTTTCCCTATCTTTCCGAGTTCTTACTGAACCATTTAGTCTGACTGCACATAGGCGACTGTCGACAGGAATCCATTCAAGAAGTGCCTGTTCTGCTTTCATATTTAACGCAATACCTACACCGGCTAGTCCACGAGAACTTGCTGTTGAATCGCCAGATAAACGAAGAGTATATCGCGAAGGTTGTTCATTCTGACTAGGTGAGGTCAAGTGAATGACCACGCTAGGATCCTGTATGCGTGTTTCGGAGACGCAACATACATGAATGGCGCGGGATTCTAATGTCCTAGCTAAGGAGGCTTGTTGCCCTATTTGACACAGGGTTCGTACATTGAATGCACCAATGTGAAGTTTGGAGCGTGGTCTTAGTATGCTAGGAACGTTACTTAGTGGGCTGGAATCGTTAGCACTAATGACACAGGAGGAAGTTGAAGATAAGGATTTAGGCTTGAAGGTGGGGGCAGGATAAATATTAGGAATAGAAGAAGGAGTCTGATTAAAATGGCGGTGATCTTACGTGTTGTTAGCGGCATGAGGGCGGTTATCTTTTCTCAGTTGCCCACGCAGTGGAAGGGTTCTTCTTGATGTACCTGAAAAGCAAAATGTGTTAGGGTTGGCCTGAAAGACCTGGGAGCGTGACCGCAGTGCCCAAGGAACAACTGCTTGAGGCCGGTCACACACGGCCTTTTTGAGAGAGGTTTTCGTTGTTGTTGTAGCTCCGTACTTGTTGAGGCCTTACTGCTGGAGACGGAAATCCGTGGAGTAAGGTGAGGTGTGCATTGTGAGGGTCGACCTTTTTTAACCCCTCCCTTTCTTTGTGGGAAGGCAGCATCGCTGCTATGCTGGTTGTCCGGAGAAAACACCTTACTGCCGTCACACCTCTGTACAGCCGGCAGTACGACTTCGTCCTCGGACCTTATATTTGCTGCTTTTGGTCTCACCGCTCTTCAACCGACCTGCCTGGCATGATAGGTCCTAGAGGAACGATTGTTCCAGCTAGTATAGCCCGATTG
Organism: Schistosoma mekongi; assembly: GCA_034768735.1. Classification (NCBI taxonomy): domain Eukaryota; kingdom Metazoa; phylum Platyhelminthes; class Trematoda; order Strigeidida; family Schistosomatidae; genus Schistosoma; species Schistosoma mekongi. The sequence continues at coordinate 87,460,718 of CM068306.1, read as the reverse complement.
AGTCATCACGATAGGCAAGCCCGACTGCCACGTCAAGGTAGCAGCACGGTAGCAAATTGCAACCAATCTAGATAATTACTCTCATCATTATGACTGAGTGACTGGATATTTCGACTTCTTTGTTATTCATTTTGTTAATTTTATCTCTTCATATTAGTATGGTATTGTAACGACTTAATACACTATCGTGTCAAGCTCTACGTTGTCTATGGTGGACTAATCTATACACTGACTCAAAGCTATGTAATAGATAAGAAATGCAATTGAAATCAAACTACCTATTTGGTCAACATCACGTCCTACATGTACTCATATTGGTCAATCAATATTTACATACATAAACCAATAGATAGGCTATGTAAACTCCGATTTAGTGTCAGCAGTAAATCGTCATAATAATCTAGTCTACTGGTATAGTCGATAGATGATAAATCTGGCCTAAGTGAGTTGTGAATTGTTATTAAGGGCGTAAGCAGATAGGTAATAAATCACAATCGGGTGAACGGATAACTGCAACTAGGACATTTACCTCCCCACTTTGCGCGTAGGATTTAACACGTGGTATCGCTTATAATAAACGTGTTATGCCTAATTTATCTAGTTTTTGATCAATCAGTTGGATTATAGTCTGAGTAAATCGATAAGAAAACGCTATCGTACAGGGTATACAGTTGGCAACATCAAAGAGTGATGTAAGAGGTATGAGGGCGGTTATCACTTCCCGGTTGCGCACACCGTGGATGGATTCTTCGTGAGGAACCTGGAAAAGAAAGTAGATTAGGGGAGGTCATGATGACCCGAGAATATGACCGCAGTGCCCAGAGGACAACTGTTTGAGGTCGGTCAACTATATTAAATTGTTGCTCTAGTTGTCAGAAGAGGCATCGGCCTCGTGGCTTCTGAAAAACTCGGCTTTCAACATGAGGCGCCTTCCAACTCCCAGGACAGAGTTAAAATGGTTATAAAGGTTTTTACTGGTTAGCGGAGTTACAGTCGGCAACACAAACAATTCAGTCATTTCGTGTCTATCTAACAAGAGGATCAAGAGTTAAGAAGAATCAGAATGCAAATAAGTCGGACCAAAATCATAATACATATTTCCTGAATTCTGCAACCAACAGATGACGTAATTTTAAGATTGTAGATACAGTCATAAGATAGTGGTTTTGTGAAAACTTGATGTAATTCGACAGCTACTTTTAACTAACAAATTGAAGTCAACAAGAGAATCAAAACAAACAGTTCACTATACGATCTGAAGACATGAGCTTAGATCTCATTTGAAATTTAAATGAGTAACAACAGAGTTCAAAATAAAGATGGAACAGTTGTTCAATACCTTAACCCTAACTAACTTTATGATGAGATTATTTTTCCTTAAAATACACATTATTCATCGAAAAAGAACTCACTTTGATGCACTGTTCGTTTGTGATATCGTAAATGAGTGACGGTGGCAAAATGATCACCACACAATTGACAAACATTTCGAGATGCATCTAAAGCCAAATAAGTGAAAGACATTCTTAATATAAGCACATAAAGAAACAACATTTGTAACTGCTAATAAACAGAATCACACACAATTGCCATATGGTAATAAGCTTCGGCCAGACTCTTATTAATTTAGTTTTAAGACTGGGAGACAGTATCACTAGTCTAGATAACATTCAAAAATAATGACAGGATGTTCGGGATGTGTTACTTCCTCACTAAATATCAACACATGAGCTAAAGATAGGAAGTGGAGTGATTGAACCAAAAAATCCAGTCCACTTATCCTGAAAGTAAACCTAGTGAGTCAACGTCAGACGAAATTTCCACACGGATTCAGAAAGGATGTTCCGCATTCGCTAACTCAGGTACATGTATGAATAACGTAGAACCTGGCACGTAAATGCATCGATCCAATTTTTCGCAACTCAACAACGCAAGATGAATATCTAATTAGTAGAAGTAGTAGTTGCTCTAATGATAATAATAATAACAATAAAAACAAGAGTGGACATATAGAACATGGTAGAAGAAAAAAAGATTTAGTAAGCAAAAATTAAGTAAACATATACGTAATCAATAAATTGTAAGCTCACGAGTGAATGCATCTATGCTGCTTCGACCGATTCTGATTCATGTCACCCAGAGCCTCCAATTATTTGTCAAGGCACTTTCATCAGACGCCAAAAAGTATGTCTATGTTCTAAGACCTAACGTATTGTGAATATATGGTTGATATAGCTACGACAGGGTCTGAAACCAGCCTGGTTTAATCGCATTTGGCGTGCTCGAGCTAATTCCTTCAATATTATCGCAAGATGATTTCGATCATTTCTTATGTACGATCAGCAATTGAGACCAGTCAGATGAGATGATGTTCAGTTACCGTACTTTAGCCAAAATTTCACTTAACTTAATTGCTAAACCAGGACCATCATCCTTAAAAACGTCTGGGACTAATCCATTCGGAACCACTGCTATGGTTTTTACAATTTCTGTAATACTCTGAAGGGTCGATGTCTACTTTACACTGACGTTAACTGAATTATACTTTGAAGTCTTCTGCTCATCGTTCTTAACGTCTAGAGCAGATATATGTTCCAACTTTTTTCGGAGAATGTTTCACTAACAATTAATTGACTTCAAAATACTGATTTCCTTCGTTAATCTGATTTTTCTTCGCTTCTCGCTGTGTTTTTAGCCTGACAGGGTAAGTTTACGGGAGTCCATCAACTCAATCGACGTCGTCAAGATCCACTGATTTACCCTAACCTTCTGTTTCAAGTCACTAACAAATGTCACTGATGACCCCCCCCTTGGCAGCTGTTTCAATATCTTTCCAAGCTAAATCTGAGTGAGACCCTATTCTATAATTGACTAAGTGAGCCTTAGTTCTTCTCGGAATTTACTCTTGGCTTTCTCATCTAGAAACTGAATGATAATAGGTTTTCTTGTTGTGGCCTTTCTGAGTCCAGTAACGTGCAAGCAAATGCAAGTGCGCACTAGAGTATAATAAGAATCTTAACATATACTTTAAAAATATCAGTAACCTTCTATCGAACCTGTCCATCGGCAACTGATGGTAACATCTTCTATTTGAGTCCACCGTGCTCCATATGCTTAAAGTATGTGGCTGCTAGAAATAAACGACCATATAGGCATAGTTACGGAGAAGAGTCACCATTATCCACACTTCTAGTTGGAACACCAAAACACCCACCTAAGTGCCTTTTAGACCAAATTAAGCTACTTACTTCGGCGTTAAAATCACCTGCTGTGTACCAGATCGAGGTGTTTAACCTTATGAAGTAAAATCTATCACTGACTTCGTTCGAGTTGAAGTCAATGGGAGTATAGGCAGAAACGATGAAAAGACAACGATGTATGTTTCTATCCTTCCGGATTCTCACCAAACCGTTTAATCAAACGAAAAATATGCAACGGTCGACAGAAACACATTCAAGAAGTGCAACATTCTGTCTTCATACATATTGCCATACATACGCCGGCTAACCAACAAGGAGTGGCCGTCGAGTTGCCACATAAACAAAGCGAATATCTGCTCCCTATATTGATTAGGTGAGGTCAAGTGAATGATTACGCTTGGATCATATGTTCATGTTTCAGAGACACAACATACATCTAAAGCACGAGATTCTTATGTCATAGTTAGGGAGCCTTGCTGTCCAATTTAACAAAAAGTTTGCACATCGAAGGCTCCAATGTGCAGCTTTGAGTGGAGTTATAGTAGAAGAAGGAATTCGATGAAAATAGCGGTAATTTTGAATGGTATTAAAGATATGAAGAGGGGCTATCACTTCACGATTGCCCAAATTGCGGAAGGGTTTTCCTTGAGGTTGTCTTGACGGCCCAAGAGTGTGACCACAGTGCTTGCTGAGGGCGATCATACGTAATCCTTTTAAAAGCAATTTTAAGTGTGCTAGCTACATGAGTGAAGAGGTCCTACAGCCGGAGACAGAAATTTATAGAGTAAGGTTAAGTATAGACTTCTAGAGCAAACCTTTTTTAACCATACTCTTTATATGTAGGAAGGAAGCATCGTTTTCATATTGATTGCTTGAGGGAAACATCACACTACTGTCACACGTCAGTATAGTCGGTAGTACGACTTCGTCCTTGCATCTGATGTTGCTACTTTTACTCTTACAGATCTTTGAACGACCTACTATGCTTGGTAGAACAATAAGAAATGATTGTTCAGGACAGTATAGCCCGACTGCTTATGACGATCAGCAAGCCTGACCACCACGTCAAGGTAACAGCAACGGTTAAGTGTCAACTTACATCACCTATAGTAAAGGAGAAAATGGTTGAGGTGGGTGTGATTGCCGTCACCAATTATTCTAGACTATGGGTAATATGGCTTTTAAATAATCACAATAACGTACTCGAAACTCATGATTAATCATGAGCTCTGAAGTTTTCATATATCTGATTTTCCACAAATTAACTCTTTATCCTAGAATCATATTTTCAATGTTCAAATTGTATTTTACTACCAGTGATGTTACTACAACTTCTATTACTTTGGAACTCATCTTGCAGTAATGATGATCGAACTGATGCATACATGTATCAGGTTCCACATTGAACATTACTGACTGACTGACTAATCATTATCCTTGCATACAAAAAGTAGAGACAACTAGGCCAGAACATTGTAGCAGCCTATATAATCACTAACTACTGGACAATAAAGATTTCCTAGTTACAATTGGTGCCAAAGAAGGCGAAGGCGAAGGAAGCATCCGCTTCATCCAATTTAATGTTTCGTACATTTGGTTTAACTAATTTTATATATGATTTTGTATTTATCTACTATTGAATGCAATGTCATTCGGCCTCGATAAAACGGAGTGATGCGATTGCGTTAGTATGTAAGTGACACTGATTCCGGATGATATCAAAATACTTGTGATAATGTCATGAAAAGGAGGCTAGATAGATTTATAGACAATATTAATAGTAAAAACAACAAGGGATGTGAAATGAATTCTTACCACTACTGCAAAAATTTGAATGAGATTTCCATTCTGCTAGAGACGAGAATGAGACCCCACATGCACCACATTCTCTAGATTTATCATCTAAAACGAAGCAACATAAATGCAGTTGGATCATTTTGAGAGAGGTTAACTCTGTACCATATAAACAATTATGAATAATTATAAATAAGAAAATGATAGGTAACTTCGTAGCAGTGTTCACGTTTTATGGAATTATTGAGTGGTAAACATCAATGTCAGACATTGGATAGTACTAGGCAAATATGACTGAAGCTATAATCCTTCATCAACTGAAGTAGGTGAGACATGTGTTACATTGCCTGGTTAAATGAAAGCTAATTGAAATTGTGGCACTATTTTACAAAGACTTTGATTGTAAGTTTGATTTATGTTAGCAAGTGTCTGTTACTTGATAAGAAGTGTAAGATGAATGGGGAGCGGTGTACAAAATAAGTCACCATGACGCAAATACATGTACTCCAGATATCTTTCTAAGTTTTAATTCCAATATTCAGTCGTAAATACATTTTAATCCCTTCTTCTGGAATAGTGTCTTAATTAGAATGGCTACTACAAATCTCCAGTAGTTTTAAACAACTTTTCCAATCTATTCTGACTTTTCCACTAATGTGAAGCCACATTACACAGAATGGAACATAGAACCTTTTCAACGGTAGATAAGGTATTACAACATACATTGGAGATGCATATTTCCTCCACCATTTAAAAGTATGGTTTAATTTGGATTGTAGCTGACAAGTGTAATCCAGAAAGCGTGTTTCATTATATTTGGGTCTCGTCAGTTGAATGTACCATATGACAACAGACTGATTAATTTCAATCCATACAAAACCAATGGAAAGATTGAACAAAGTACATTCAAATTACATCAATTAAAAATTATCGTTGTTCAAGGTTTTCGACTGGAGATAGTACAACTTTGATTGATTGAGGACTAATAAAACGAAACTTTAAATATGAAGGATATGAATAGTGTTCTAGTTGAACCCCTAATAAAGTAAAAACTGATAAACACTACTGATCAGATGAAATAAGTAGCTTATATGTATATCTCATTTAAGAAAAAAAGAAAAATTAATTTACCATTATGTGAAGTATTCATATGACGAGTCATAGCAACCTGTCGACTAAAACATTCACCGCATAAATCACAAATAAATTCTTTTTTCTCTATTTATAAAGAAAAAATAAGCAAATAGAACAATATAGATTTTCATGTGATATATCAACTTAGAATATGAGTGAAGTGATTAAGCATTAGAGACACTGAAGGAATGATATGGTTACGAAACTATTGTAATCACACAAATGTACTCACTCATTAACTTATTTCTTTATATTCTGAGTATCTAAATTACATTATGCCTTTTTAAGTCATCTACAGTGAAGGTAAAATATCCACATGTAAAAACAACGGATGTTTATAACTACACAACAATCTAGTCTGCACTAATATATCAAAGTAAAATGTAGACTTTAAGAATAGATAACAATCATAAGTTACTACTAGTGGTGATCATAAATGTCTTCCAAGAATAACCCACGTATCTTAAAATGATCAAGTAAACAATGACTAAGTGAGGAATATATTACAATGTAAAGATGAGATTGTAAATCTTCATCGACTTAGGTGGTTTGGATATGTATTACGTATACCGAATCACTATCTATTTTCACGTGACATGATGATTAGTGTAGGAACATGATGTAGAAGAATAAAGAGTGGTCAAATTAAAAGGTGATATAGCTTCATGAAATTGTTGGCTGTTAGTTTAAGACATGTGAGAAGATGCAGACTATCTAGTTGAGATCGGTGATAATCGTAAACAATGGTTTGAGACAGCAGATAGCATGGCTCAGAATTGGAAGCAATGATGTAGATCTACACACACTGTACCACCCTCCACCCCACTTGTAAATCTTGAAATTTTAACTTTTCAAGTACCATAATTTCCACAAATTAATTCTTTATTCTCGAAACATACTATTGATGTTCAGTGTTATTTACTATAACTGATGTTAATACTAATAGTCCTACTACTACTTTGATATTTTCCACGTGATGTATTAAGTGTCTGGCAACTTGTACAGATTTATATATGCGGAGGAAATATATAACAGGTTGGAGAGAACTTGTGCATTTCATTGACAAGAATGGAGGCTATTCTTTTATCAATTACGTATGTATTCCACTAATGTTGGATCATGCTTTGTTTGTGAAGATAAACAAAATGGGCAGGGTTGGTTATAAAGTCCTTGGGAGATTGTTCTAACCACTTAATTAAAAACTATGAAATCGATTAGTAGTAGTCTATTTCTTTAGTTTACACAAGTTGGAAAAAAAACCACAAAGATTAACAGTAAAGTTATTAGTATTCTACGAGTTTTTTCTAACCAGCATTTCAGTTATTTCTTAATGATTTAGTGGTTCAGTGCTGATTACTGTGTTTTACTGAAAGCGTTTCATGAATATTGGTCTACTTAGAAAGTGGTATGTGTCACAGACTGACATCAGTTGGGATATCACAGAAAACCTAAGGAGTACTAATAACATGTTTCATAAAAGTTGGGAACACTAGAAGACTTCAACTAACTGAGACCAACATGTGCTTGCTTTTATCTCACTGTAGTAAAGTATGACTAAGTGAATTAATTTGATAATCATAGCATGAATTTTTTAGTGGCAACGGTCACAGGCTGTGAATCCAACTGACTAAAGATTGAATGAAACTGGAAATTTTGGTTCTCTAAAGAATGTAAGTACTTCTTTTTGACGAGTCCTAAATGACATAAAAACAACATCCAAATTTTTCTGCTGATAATTACCAACTACCTAGCAGCAATAAAACAGGGTAACATAAATATGACATTAGTCACTGATAAGTGTAAAATTTATTTGCTTACAGGTAATACTTATTGGGGTATTTCCTCAAAACTGTAGATTTCAAGTATGATCTTAACTATACACAAAGTATAAAGAACTTTGCATACATTTTAACTGTCGTACAATACGAGTTATGAAGAATTATTAAACTTAAGGATTAGTTTTCTAGGAATTATTTTATATATTTTGATTGCAAATGTATTAAACACATTGTCTTGACTAATTTTATACTCACCTCTTCCTAACTGAAGTTTCCGTTATCTGGCATGTTTCTAAATGACTCAAATATAATCGGTATCAACATGATCTAAAACTCTGACATTCTCGACCCAATTCATTTGAATGGCTCAAAAAACATGCCAGATATTGAAATGTTTTGTTTGGATCAATAATTGTTCGTACATTATTTTCCATCAATTAATTACGTATCTAATACCACGTGCCCCTCTCACCGCACGTTTTCTAGTATTAATGTCTTGGCATTATGTTAACGTTATTATTATTGGGTTGCTGTGTAATTTAGCCTTGTCAGTACGCGCATATAAAAACGATAGCATGATATAAAACAAATAACAAATAATTCATATTATTGAACACCTCAGCAGTTATTCCTTTGGGGGCTAGAAGTATCGGGGTCGATTGACAAGAGGCATGAATTACTTGGTTACCTACAAAGGCCGAGAGTCCATTGGTTAACCAATACTCAATAATTACAAACTATCTAGCTCAACAATATACTAAAAACATAAATCGACATAATCATGGCTTTCGTTATCAAGCATATTGCTGTCAAAATGAACCGCAGTCATAATTTTATGAATAGTTATTAAGTGAAGGGAGTTCATGTCAAAATGAGTTTGAGTTCGAGTGATGGATGTTTAGTAAAGTAGATTACTAAGACTAAGTGACCAATCAATGTAAATCAATTAACTAATCAATGCTTGTTACTCCCCACGTAGAGTATAAGTCGCAGACCAGCATTCTCTAACTAACACTGCCCTGCGCTTTCCTTTCTAGTCCTTTCCAAATGCTATTCATTCTTTTCATGTTTGCCTCCAATTTCTGACCGAATGTGTTCTTTAATCTTCCTCTTCTCCTCTGGCCTTAAAGATTTCAAATTACTGCTTGTCTTGTGACACAGTTAAGTAATTTCCTCAGTTTGTGTGTGTGTGTGTGTGTGTCCCTATCCACATCTCCAGCATCTTTTCTTAATTTCTTCCAAGGCTGAAAAATGATTTGTTATCTATCACCGAAGGAATCAATGTAAAGTCCCGTCATATATTAGAACTGATTATAAAAGTACAGGTATTAAATATTAGTGCATAATTCTGCAACAAATCTTTTACTTGACAATACAACTGTCAGCCACGAATGTTTAAAAGAGTACGTTATGAAAAGATTATTGGTGTTTTCAGAAGAAAAGATAAGGTGACTTCATATTATTGTCAACAGATTGACAAGATGGATTTTCGAAAAGAACCTAAGGTATATAAATGAGTCGTTTAGATAGGTTTTATAAGTGTAATAAAGTTGAAAGAAAGAACATATACACATATTTATAGGACATATATCTACCGGAGTGTTTCTCAGTCATATGCTGCTTCAAATCATTAGCTGTATTGAATAATTCATTGCAGTAGCGACAACGTCGGGAATTGGCATCTAAAAAGTAAAACGAGAGAAAAAGTATGCAGTTACCAAAAGAAAATATAAGTCCAGGAAATGAAATCACGTTAATTAGAAAACAATGTTAAAGTCTACGAAGTAATAATTGATCTGCAAATTTTGTCACACATCATAAACTAGAAGTGACTTCACAATTCTCCAACCGCAGCTGCTAACTTCTAGTAATCTGGCTTATCTATCACGACAATACAATCTAGTTATGTTGGTTGGAGAGCAGCGAGACAAAATGCAACAAACTCATGGTCCGAAACGGAAGTCAAAATACCGACCTCAGGCTCTTAGAATATGCCCCAAAGTTATCAAGACAATCCTTTATACAGGTTACGGCAACCTCAGAAGAACGTTTCCACAGTGTGAACAACCAGGAAAAGACAATCGTCCACATCACTGACGCAATCGAGAAATAAAGCATTCAACAAAACAAAATGCATTCACTTATTATCTTCCTCTGATTTTAGGTTTCAGAATCTTTTACATACTTTCTCCTCTCCCTTCAACTATATTATTGTAGTTTAGTCATCTTCATTACCTTTGTTGATAGATTATTACAGGCTCTAAGTTGATTATGCCTGACTGACAATATACACAAGTAATAGATTTAATCGTTTTTAAAGGTATCAGTCAAAGAACAAAAAGATACTAAATTTAGAAATTAGTATATGAACCATATAAACTCACTACTATGAACATTTTCTTTATGTCGACGCAATTCACTTGGTGTACAAAAGGCACTAGGACAAGATTCACATCGATGGGGACGCAACTCTGTAAAGTAATATTTAGCAATCTAATCAAGATACAGCTTGTTACAAATGATAAAAATAGTGATGAAAAGTTAGTTCAGAAAACCTATTTAGCCTTTGCCAACTACTAAAACATGTGGCGAGATATCAGCCCGCCAAAAAATTGGCAATTTAATGTGAGGAGCAATACGCTTTGTATCGATCTACAGCTGTGAAATATTGGCTATCAAAACAGATGTAACTAGGCTGCAGGTTACTGATTATAAGTGCCTTCAAAACAGCCTGCATATCCTGGAACAACCAAGTAAGCAATACTAAGGTTAGCCACAGAGCCTGAAATTTGGCTATAATGTAATATCATCCATTAGTAACTAGATGTCTATTGTACAGTTTTACTTCTTGAGTTTATTGGTTAGTCATGACTATTCTTTGATTATTTTCCCATTATATAAAGTACAATTTGTCGGATCAACTACTTTAGTTTAGTGTGTGCAAAAGACGAGATTTCCGTGAGTGTTACCATTTAATCACCGAGAATATAATTGGCAATTTAAGTTAATTATTACTTATTGTAGAACCATAATAATTTACATATGTAATTCACTGATATGTATTTCGAAATTCAAGAATCTTTTGATTTTACAAAGTTAATAATAAGTTATTTCAGTGAAGTTAACGTATTGATAAGTAAATTTGATAGTCATTCAAGTATGCATCATCAACAACGACTCGATGAAAACAACTTGCTGAAATTACAAATACAGGTAGATGAAGGTAATGGTTTCGACACCAGCTGTCAAGTAAGCATTTATGAGAAGTAGACAGAAATAGTTAGTCAGACAAAATGTAAAAGAAATCGAGAAACGAAACTGGGTTAGAGGCTCCAACAGGAAAGAAACATTCATGACATCCGCAGGAAGGATGTAATCAAAAGGAGCTGGGAACTTACCTTAGGTGGCTTACTGAACCGCAGAAAAAGCTTTTACAACTGTCTACGCCTGGGATACAAAAAATTAACAGAAACCTAAAAGAGTACCATGTATCTGTGAAAGAGTTTCAGGAAGTCATCAAACAAATAATCTGTGACGACGCTACATGCGACTTAATTATTTAGTTTAGTTTGCAAAGGTAATTCTGGGAAGTGTACACAAAGTTGTATCCTAATGAATGGAATAGAGTTTGATTGAAACTGTATGGTCGCAACATCTTTTATTGACGAAACAGCCGACCGACCAGAAATAAGGAATGAAGACTTGGCAGTATTATCTGACTGTGGCCAGAATATCAAGGCATATGAGGCTACGGTGAAACAGCTACGATAAACGTCAGGCTTGAACGCTAATAAGACACTATAGCTACTGTATCAAGAACGCTTTCTAAGCTTCGGTTTAAATGGCTAGAAGTAGTTGCAGAACACACAAAACAACCAAAAGAGCTTGATTATGAAGATTTAGTGAAGGCTACTGAAGAAGAGTGCTAAGCACTGAATGTACCAGATATAGAGAACTTGCAGTGAGACCAGTGATTCGTCCTTATGAGAATGCGCCTTCACAATCGCCCTTCAAAACGCTCACATTCTAAGAGAAAAACCACACGGTGAAAGCAAATTACAAGATATAGACGTACAATCAGAAGTAAATTTATAAGAAGCCGAAGCTAAGGTACACAATAACTAACCGTTCAATAATAGCCCTTCACGTCTACAGCTGAAGTCGAACACAATTTTAATCTTTAAATCTTTGCTGGATGAATGATAGAGTGACGCAATAAATGCTGCATATTTACCTCTAAGTGCAAACCTAAAGCACGTAGCTCTCTGTTGATGCTAATTATTACTATTTGAATGTAAGCATTTTAGACAGGAAGTTCTAATTCATCGACCAATTTTAGAGAAACGAGTATGGAATAAGGGATACTATCAAGGGAAGATAATGTTTCTAATATACAATTACCACGGTAATAAATCACTGGTACTGCTGCCAAATCTACATTAGTCATCTTTTTAGTCATTCAGTGCGCTGAAAAGTATTTAGCGATAACTATGGAGTAAGGCTATGGAGCGTCATTCGTGAAGTGTAGTAATTTATTATGTATGCCATTGCATCTAGCATTCGTACATACTTTCCGAAGTTTACAGTCAGTAATTAAATTATTGGCTTTTAAAGAGAAACAGTATAAATTTAAAACAATTAATTTCTTATATTAATTTTGATAATCTGATAAGAGGACAGTATCTAGGCTTTTATAGTTACCGTCTAGTCAATCAGTCAGTCAGTCACAACGTAGAACTTGGTACATGCGTACATCAATTCAATTTGCCATACCCCAATTACTAGGCAGAGATGCAATTATCAGACCAAATCCCAGAGCAGGGGAGGTAGTAAAAGAGTTAGTAATAATGGGGGGGTGGTTGAGACTGAAGATGAGATTTAAGAAATTATAAAACAGTGAAAAGAAAATTGTAATGTATTCCGAAGATTAAAATTTAGAGGAGGATAAGGAATGGATGCACTTGCACTAACGCAAACGAAATCCAGCCATGTCACCCAAAGTCTCTAACCACTGGTTACGATCATCACGCGGACCCCAACCAGGTAGTCTGCACCTATTAACATGGCTCAGCCCAATTGTGAATGACTTCATGAATTGGTGCCATGTTTCCGTTTGGCCGCCTCTAGCTTTCTCCCAGCCTATTCCAACACCAGATGGCATCGCTCGTCGAAGTAGGCGGTGGTCAGGCATATGTAACACATGTCATAACCACCTCAGCTGGTGAAGATTTAGAACTTCATAAATCGATTTACCATATTTACTTAGTACTCCAATCCTAACTCACGTACTGCTTACACGGTGGTCCCAGAAAACGCAAGGAATGCTTCGAAGACATCTGTGATCTGGTACAGTATAAGTATAAGAAAGGCTTAGTAAAGTGTTTAGTCAATAGGATCAAGTTAATTTATACAGGTAATACTATGTGAGTAAGCGGATATCTGTTGATAGAAACATTGATGTTGAATAAACATCCAAAAAAGCTTATAAATCGTTCGAAAGGAAATAGTAATAGTAATATGAAACCTACTATATTTCAAGAGGCGAAGAAAACCGTCCATGTCACCTTACCATTCAAAGGTGATTCAAATAGCCTTGTGTTACAACGAGGGCCACAAATCAATCATCAACAGGAAATATAATCGGGCTAACGTCATTTTACCCGACCGTGCTGCTACCTTGACGTGGTGGTCGGGCTTGCCTACCGTGATGACTCAATCGGGCTATACTAGCTGGAACAATCGTTCCTCTAGGTCCTACCATACCAGGCAGATCGGTTGAAGAGCGGTGAGACCAAAAGCAGCAAATATAAGGTCCGAGGACGAAGTCGTACTACCGGCTGTACAGAGGTGTGACGGCAGTAAGGTGTTTTCTCCGGACAACCAGCATAGCAGCGATGCTGCCTTCCCACAAAGGAAGGGAGGGGTTAAAAAAGGTCGACCCTCACAATGCACACCTCACCTTACTCCACGGATTTCCGTCTCCGGCAGTAAGGCCTCAACAAGTACGGAGCTACAACAACAACGAAAACCTCTCTCAAAAAGGCCGTGTGTGACCGGCTTCAAGCAGTTGTTCCTTGGGCACTGCGGTCACGCTCCCAGGTCTTTAAGGCCAACCCTCCTGAACCATATTCTATATGTTCACATTCGTTGTTACTATTATTATTTTATTTTATTGAAGCGATTTCTACTAGTGGTGGTGGTGTTAATATTGCAGTGCCATGGTGGTATGGCAACTTGAACCGATGCACACATGTGCCAGGTTCTATGTTGATTGTACATACAACATACATAACGTCATTATAACTGAAAAGTCTAAGGATATGATTCTTAGCAAACACAAACAGCATGCAAACAACAGTGTCATATCCCACTGTGTCTGTTAGTTTACGTGTATGTGTGGACACGCATATGCAGCAAGGATTAATTGTGATCGTTATGTAAGGGTATCTGAACATAAATAAATTCAAAAACAATTGATCTCGAAAGACAAGATAATAACACGTGATAAACAATTACCATCCTTTATATCCAAATATCTAGTTAACACAGGTTAAAAGGTTAGAATAAAGTCAGCCTTTGTGGTGGTTCGGAGCGTAAACTAAAGTTTATTAAAGTCTTAGCTATACAAAAGTTCGGAAAAAATTTATACTTACACTAAACCTACGCTGTTAATACTGATACTATATCTAGAGTAATATAATTCACAACGTTTTCCCTATTATCACTCTTTTCTTCTTATTTGTCTAGCATAATGCATATTTTTAATATATAAATGCCTTAACAGGTTTACAGGTGTGATCAGATTGTTCGAAACGTACTGCGCAAATACGCATTATATAGATCAGATGGACATCGTCTCCTTATCACAATATCAAAAAGGGCACGAGATTTTTCCACCAGGCATATCCTTTTCTCTCTTATTATCGCGTGCAGTACTGGACACTGATCAGAGAAATAAATTCCCCATTTAAGAACTATACAAATTCAGTGTTTACCACGTTACTATAAGGCCAAGACACTCTTCCCAACGAAATCAAGTACGGAGACAATAAAGTATACATTTAGTCACTTAGATATTATAGAGTCAAAATAATCACTTCGTAAACATTGGTATACCCAGTAGTAATATTAACGAAGCTTTAAACTTACTTTCATGTACTCCAGCAATATGTTTCTTCAAGGAGCCTAATTGTGTAAACTGTTTACCGCATACATCACAGACGTGACGTTTGAAACCTTAGAAGTGAATGAATTATAAAATACCATAATTTAGAGACTATTAAAATAACAATCTAATTTTAAGCCTGATAAAGTCTGATTAAAGTTAGATTATAGTGGAAAAATAGAAACAGTGGTGTTGATTAGCGCTTAATGGCAATAATTAGCTGGATATACTCACATACCAACAGTGGTGTTCACATAAGAATGTACCGAGGTAGTCTGATCAGAATGCAAATATGGCAACTGTAGTCTTTACCCACACCAATCGGAAGAAATAAAAAACTTAAGTTAAACGTTTCTTTATAGTTTAAAATGTAGTGCCTAATGGAAAATGAATAGGACAAGGAATATACAAACTTCAAATAATTGACCTGTCTAGTGGACGTAGAATCGTCAAGAGAGTAGTTAATTAAATATATGCGCATGAATATAATTGCACAACCTACAATAAATCACATAGTAGCACATAAAACTCTTCAAGGGTGAAGATTTATATTTCCATGTATGATTAAACGCAGGACGTCTAGGCTTCGCGATGACAACTCAAACTTTAAACAGTTGAATCCATTTGGTTACATCTATAAGTTCAATCAATTCGTCAAATATATTGCGCAACATCACTCACTGTCATTACTCGACCAAGAGAAGAAGACTGAGTTAGTGTTGGTCAGAGCGACCTAGGAGCGCGATCGCGATCCAAAAGAAAACTGCTTCAGGCCGATCACGCAAGACCTCGTTATGGGAAGTTTTCAAAGTGTTAGTTCCGTTCTTTAGAAGGCCTTACTGCCGGAGACGGAAGTCCGTGGAGTAAGATGAGGTGTGACATTTTTAGGGTCGACTATTTCCAATCCCTTCCTTCCGTTAAGAAGGAAGCATCGTCAGAGATGCTGGTTATCCGAGGGAAAAACCTTACTGCTGTCGTACACCGCAGCAGTCAGCAATATGACTTCGCCCTCAGGTCTTAGGTTGCTGCCTTTAATCTTGTCTCTCTCCAACAGACCTGCTTGGCATGGTAAGACCTCGAGGAACAAGCGTTCCAGCCAATATAGCTCAATTGGGTCATCAAGGTAGGCAAGCCCGACAACCACGTCAAGGTAACAGCTACGGTCAAGCATTGTGATTAGTAGGTAACTGCCTTACGTCATACATGATTGAAGTCTGCTGGTCACCTCTCACTAGAGCTCTCAACTCACTTTCTGAGGTCAGCCACTAATTAGCTAACTTTGGTATTAGTTTAATTAAATTAATTAGTGTAACTCACTAAGTATAGATTTATATACTGGGTTTTCGGCCGTTTTGTGATGACTGGTTATACTAACTGGCCACTAAAGCTGAAGTAGATGTAAATAAGTTCTAACTTGACAGCTAATGGTCACAGTTAGAATGCTTCAGCCAAAAACTACTATTCAAAGTATCCTTTTCAAGTAGTTAATGATATAAGAGTAAAGGTGACATACAAAAGTTGTGATTATTCCTATGAAATTTAGCTAAATATACTAAAAAGTAATTGTCACAGTTTGTAAAATGATGCATATGGTTCATTTCAAGTAAACAAGTCTGGAGTGACAGTATAAAATGTGAATTTTTTATTGGTTCGACTATGTAATCCAGGTGTGTTTGGAGACCATGTTGTATTTCAGTTACTTCGCGCTATATTGAATGACCTTATCTAATATTAATAATGATACTTGTCTGGTGCTAAATAAGTCTAAATTCCACTGGTTATATTTTCCCACTAACCCAGGTAGTCGATTGATATCCTATAATTTTCACAATACTGAGTAACTTCCAAAAATATGAATTAGACTATGAAGAAAAAAGCATCATTCTACCTTGATCTACAACACATTTATGAACACGAACATGTCCAGGTTGAGTGAATCTTCGCTGGCAAAAATTACATTGATAAGGCTTCTGACCTGTCAAAAAACCAACAAATAAATGGAACTTGTCAGTAGTCAATAAATTTTAAATCAATCAGTCATGTACAACGAAAAATCCATCACATATGTGCATTAGTTCGAGGTGCCGCATTCGATTAGCACAACAAGATGAATATTGAATTGGTGGCAGTAGTAGCAACATCAGCTGCAGTAAAGATTTGAGGCAGTGTATATGATTCTGGGAGAATGAATAAATTCGTAAAACATCAATTTCAAAGCTCACAATTTAAGGGGATACATAGTCAATGGGTATACAACATTCTGATCTCAATTATGAGGCAACTCACCAGAAGTTTTGAACCATTAGCTACGAAAATAGTGCCGATTTAGGCTAGGAAATCTGCATCTTTTAACATATCTCAGACCAACAACAGGTTCACAACTTGATGGACTAATGTCACTTTTTAGACTGGCAATTTCGGACTTTCTTCTATTCTACTCCTACATCAGTCATCATCCCTCATGGAGATAGATATTGGTTAGGCATAAGTAATACATATTCTAGTCACCATAGTTAGTGAAGATTCATAACCTAAGAGACCGATATGTCATTTTTCTCCAGTACTGTGCGTTGAACTTTATCACTCACTTTTTAATGATTATGATTAATTCGTTGATTTTCTTTTATATCTGCGCTCTATGGGCAATCAAATGTAGTGAATGGTTGAAAAAGACTAGAACCTTGAGATCATATGTATTATAAGTAGATGAAAGTTATTTTAGGACACGTACGAGAGCTTCAAATGCACTTATGATAAAAGACCTGTTCATTTTCTCTACTCTCATTGCTTGTATTTCTGTTGCAATGTATGAACAGACAGATTGGACTTTTAGATTGGGGAATCAAGTTTACTGACACGAATGGTATGTATAACTATGCACGTTGATATACGTGACGTCAGATACAATATTCCGATTATTGGCTGAGAATCAGATAAAGTAAGTACGCCACTTTTCTATGGTTCTAAGGTTCGTTCAATCAATAACGCTTACATAGGCCGGATGTATCATTTTCATAACCAGTGGTTAATACCCGGCGGACTGTTGAACGGATATCTCGCCAACTCCAGAAGAGACGAAAATGGTAAAATAGAAACAAGCTTTTTGAGTCGATGTCGAGATTTATTTATACTTTAATCCATAACGGTTGACCAAACTTCCAAGATATTAAACTTGTTATGATCCGAGGAAATAGATGTTAAAGCTTTCTATCTGTTAGCCGATGAAGCTTCACTTTAGATTTTGATCCATGACGCAACATGATATGAAACATACAGTTGAAGAGGTTATTCTGTTAAAGCAATCATCTGAATTCACTCAACTAAGCTTTAATTAATGTAGTTCTATGTTAAGTAAAAATGTAAGGAATAACATTTTTTTACTAGATATCCGTCATAGCTAAGTTAGAACGACGAAACAAAAACGTGGCATCAATCCAAAAAATTTATCAAATGTTAGCATGAGCCCTGTTAGTAGGGGTAGACTACTTAACTGAGGTACACGCTATTGTCGTGACTAATTCTTAGAGACTATGTAATATAGCTTGGAATCAATTAAAACGTTCCTTTGAATTCTGAAATATTTATATATCTGTTTCTACGAATTAAATCATCCTCTACCTCCAATCCTTTTCACTACACCTAATGTTAATGCCATAAAATGTTGATACGCATCGTGATGTGATAATCGAGTGTGACAATCTGTGCAGATGTACATGCGTTTGGTTCTACGTTTAACAAGACTGAACCATTATAATGAAAATGATGCCATCTAATATTGTCGTGGTAGGGATGAGGACGTAGTAGGAATATGCGTTAGCAACTAATTGACCGATTAAGGCAAATATGAAAAAGAATAGCAATATAGTATCTATTCACATACTTACCAGTGGCTTTTAAGGAATATTTATAATGAGTTAAAAGAAGTGACAAGAGTGTTGAAAGTGATTTCAACTCTATCTAAGTTATATGATATGTAGTGTCCGATTCAATATGATGTGCAAAAAACGCTTCCTAACGTTTTGGATCAACTAACTATGCCATGTAAAAAGACAGAGAAATGAACCGGAGGCTTTATAATGACTGATCAAATTAATTTGAGCACATCACATTTTAATAACTTAGCAACATTCTAGGTATTTAAGGTCAAGCATAGCTGTCGTATACATAAATATACCACTAAACTATAAAAAGGCACTATATATTCAACATGTCATTTGATTTAAACATAATTAAAATTTGCTTGTAATAAAATTCTGACACTGTCGACTAGATACATTTGAATGACTTAGCAACATGACGAAATACCAAAGCTCTAAGAAGGACACTTAATCATAGTGTACATGGATAACAGTATTTAGCTTTAGGATATTCAATATGGTGTCAATTGATTTCAATATAATTATCATTTACACAAACTAGAATTCAAACACTTACAACATATTCATTTAAACACAAAATTTAGTATAAATGAACATCGAAAATGTACACATCACTGAGTTACAAACAACATAATACTGTGAAGAAATAAAAGGAAGGTGGTGATTATAATAAACAAGCCATAATTTAACGAGAAAATTAATTAATAGGAGATGCAGTTCGCATAGAAATATAACCAAGATTTTCTACTGGGGAGGCTAGTCCAATACAGATTAAGTTCATATTATGGCTCCGTGTCATGGACTGACCATCTAGCTGTTTTCTCCATGCAGCTCTAGTGTCAACATATAACACACGATATAGAGACTATTGAGATGATATTTGTAAAAGACGGATGAATCAACGAAGCCGATCTTTTTTACGATGACGACATTAATTAAAATGTCATCACTACGCTCAAATATGCATGACTGAGCCATAACATTACTAACACACTGCTACTAATGGAAAACATAGTCATCAAACATACTCAGGTTAGAAAAGAGGTTTTACAAGCATAATTTAACAAAATGTTAGATGTACAAGGCTTGAATTATCTATCTGCTCCAAAAAGATTGCCTGATCTTCAGAAGGACATATGAAATTCTTATGCAGTATGTGACTTACAGACTTTACGTGTAGTGTTAACAGTAAGATATATACTGATACAAAGTAAAAATGAAGCAAAACTTTACGCAGATGGCTAAAAGACTATGTACAACCTCACAATAAGTACACTTTTACTCTAGAATATACATGCTTAAAATATAGTCGTTTCTACTTGATTACTGATGACTATAAAAATTATTACATATGATGATGGTAACATTATACATAAACATGTTATCATGATGATAATTGATTATGATACAACTAATGATAACAAAAATAACAATAAAATATCGTGTACCTTCATGAACTGTTGACTTATGTTGTTTCAAATGAACACGTTGAGTGAAACGAGCACCACAAACATCGCATAAATGTGGACGTTTGCCTAAAATATGAAAATTTTCATTAAAATAAAAATTATTATACAAAAGGTATGGACAACAGTATAAGAATGTTCAATTTAAGTGAGTTGCGATTGATTACTGAAAAAGCGAAGAGAGAGAGAGACGTTGTATTATACAAATGAGTGAACTTGTGTATTCTCCTTACGCCATTTTTATGTGTGAAATTTCTCTTATGTAATAATGTAGATATAATACATAACTAAGTGCTGTGTCTAAATCAACTGGTTCTTAATTTTTTAATCAGACCATTGTATCTGAGTAGAACTATTAAAACAAAGCTGTGATTGGCTATTAGCTAACAAAATCACGTGAGTGAGTAGCTTTATAGTACAATTGATTATTCGGTATCTTTAACTAGCATTTATTGCCTATTTAGATAAGCATAATTCAACATATTCAAACAGGTTAGTAACATGTCAGATAAACAAAGTTCATACATTTAGAGTAGGATATCTACTTTTCCTTTTTGTGGGCCTTAAATTCTATGATTCATTTACATAAACCTTTTATTTGTTCTTGTTGAACTACATACTCGTATTAATCTTGTCACGATTAACTGAACAACATCACAGTTACCAACTGACATATCTAGAGAGAAAGAATCGACTAATGATGATGATAGACTTTTGATCAAGGGAAAATGAGTTAATAAGTGGAAACAAAACATTTTCTACCAATACATACCTTCATGAACGGCAGATTTGTGGTGTAGTAATTTACTAGCTTGACCAAAACGTTTCCCACAAATATCACAAACATGTAGTCTTTCGGCTGATTGTACAGACAATATATTGAGAAAACAAAAACATTAGCATGGTTTCACTATAAGGTTAATCAACATTTAGGATAACTTTAATTATGATTAAAAGCTTTAAGAAACGTTCACCGATCTATGATAGTGAAGTATTTCGACGTATTAACTCTGATATGCGGTTCCCACCTTGGCGCAATAACGAATAAAACCGCCAACAAAATTACATTATGCTCCACTCGCCTGATCGTGTCTGTCAGATTGACATGGTCAGCAATACTAACTATCGTATTCGTCTAACTAAGGAAAGCTGGTTAGTACACTCGCTCGTTTAATTCCTATCATATCAAGAAGGTCTGTTGAAGACGAAAATCAACAAACTCCAGGTCCAAGGGTGAAATATAACTGGCGATTGTAAATGGAAATGGAGTAAGGTATTCCCCTAAAGCAACTGGCATTGCAGAGATGCTGTTACATTAGAATAAGACGATAGGGTTAAGGAAAAGTAGGCTCTATAAATGCACACCTCATTTTACTCTAGATTTCTGTTTCTAGCAGCAAGGTCTTTTTCCATACGCGGAAACAGCACGTTAAAAACCGCCTGCAGAAAGGTCGTATATGACCGATCTGAAGTGGTCCTTAATTAAGTATTCTGACCCAGCCTCTTCTTCAGGTACCGCGTCGCCCAAAGTCGTTAATCATCGATTACGGCAAATACACGAACTCCATTCGGGTAATCTGCAAACACTGCTCGAACCAACACGCTACGACTTTATGGTATGGTCACTTCTTAGCTTCCCTTCAACTTACTCATGCACAACAACGTCCGAGGAGGTAAGCGCTGACTAGACACACGTAAAACATTCATCCAAGAAAAAAGTTAGTTCCTTATATTGCCTCATTACTGTTAGATGTGGCAACTTGGACTGTCGCAAATTTGTCAGATTATGAATGGGATGGAGCAGCGAGTCAGTGGTTAAGGCGTCCACACTTCAGCCACTAGGGAAACGGTTCGAGCCCTGGTTCAGTTACTTTAGTTCAGACAACTGGCTAATATCACTAGCACCTAATCCTAGTGTCTTCAGGTTAAGTACCCATACATGGTAAAGAAGTTCTGATTAAAATTATAAAGCATAATAAACTTACAATTATGAACAGTAATTCTATGTTGACGGATATCTGCAGCATGCTGGAATGCAATTCCACAAATACCACAATTGTAACTAATTTCACCTGGAATGAAAAAAGTAACTAAATGTAAGCATGGAAAAAGTGCATAACGTAAGATCGAAGATTGTGTAGCATACAACGTTACTTGTACATTTTCAAGAAGTGTTGAATCACCTTCATCCTCTTATAAATGTACATTTGTAGTATTTCACAAGTTGTTACTTTTATGTTATTATTCCCCTCACTTCCTACGTGCAATTAGGATGGATCCTTCTATCCTTGAATGTCACTAACATGATTCTAAACTTTTAATTTCCGTTGCATTCAATCTGTTGAATGACTGATTGTTTTCTACTACTTATGAGTGACTGAGACAATTATGACATTTGCTTTTTGTGTTCTAACGGCACAACCTTCTTCATCTGGTTATTTATATTAACGTACCGATTGATTTCACCGTCCCATAAATCTTGTTGTAATTGGAACATATGGATGCCTTATGTATGGATAACTTCTTAATAGGAAGCGCTATAAATGAATGTTATTAAATTACCGTAGTTGTATTTGTTAGGAAGTGCTAAGCTAAAACGCAGCACCAATTTTACGATGTTGATGCGAGCAATGTGTATAGATAAAAACTGCCTTGTTAGAATCCATGCGACAATTGTAACCAGTGATTAGAAAGATAATGGCTGCAATGGCACAGAATAGGCTACATATTCTTTTCGACACACGTCCTTCTCGTCATCATCTTCGTTAAGTGGACATTTATTTTTCACATTGCGATTACATATATCCTACTTTAACTCTTACTACTCTTTGGTTATGATATGTCCAGAAGAAAAGATGTGAATGACTGAAAGCAAAGAAAATACTACATATACATTTCGAAATCATATTATCCGTCGTAGTACACAGTAATACTTGTGGTTAATTTGATTACTGTCTAAGTTAGATCACTAAAGTAAACCTGATATTAGCTATACCCTAGTAATGAAAAGTATAATCGAATACTCTCAACTCGAACAGACTATTAAAATGGTTATATTCAATACATGAAAACATTTTCGAGTAAATTTCGGTATCTGGATTAAGTAACCGTTATAGCCAATAAGTGAAACTCTAATGACTTAGAATCTAGTTACTGTTATACATGTGTAAAGTGCTCGAAATTCTTAAAGTTAGTTTTTAACATCACTAAGTAAAAATCCTGATTTAAATGTTTACCTACAAAATTCTTGCAAAGCAAAAAGGTACACAACACACACACTAATCATATTTTCATACCAAAATTCTAGCCTAAATTATACACAACAACTAAAAGTAATTTAAACATGCATAAAAGATTGTCTATCGTCTTCCAAAATGGACAAGTAGAGAAGAATGTACAGAACTTCAACAAATGCATTAATTAATTAATGCATTTGCAACGTAGAACCAGGTACATACAACTATAGGTTTAATGTGCCATATCACATTAGCACTACGAGATTACAGGAGGAGAGAATAAAGTAAAGATGTGCAGAAAATAATAATAGAATCTAAGGTCTAGATGAGGTTAAAGAGTGAATACATTTGCGCCACTGTGACCAATTCTAAGCCATGTCGCCCAGTGTCTCCAAACATTCATTGAGATTATCACGCAGACCACAACCAGCTAATCTGCACCTACCAACATGGCTTAGACCAACAGTCAGAGACTTCATGGACTGATGCCATGTTTTCGCTTGGCCGCCCCTACCCTTCTCCCATCCTACTTCAACTTTAACCAACATCGTGCAATGAGGCAACCGGTGGTCGGGCATCAGCAACATATGTCATAATCATCTCAATCGACGAAGCTTAACGACCTCTTCCACTGATCTGCTGTATTTCCCAAGAACCTTTTGTCTAACCTCAATATTACTTATTCGATTGTTCCATGATATGCGAGCGATGCTACGAAGATTTCTATGGTCAACTACCTGAAGACGACGCATATCTTGAGTTTTCGCAGCCGTATGTTAAAGCAGTGTGGACTGCTGCGCAATACACCCGGCCTGCGCCACAAGTGGAGTAAATTGGTAAATGCTAATCGAGCTTTCTGAATCCGTGTTGAGATTTCGTCAGACACCGACCCACCAGGGGTGATGAGACTTCCGAGATAAGTGAAGCATCAATTATGTAAAATCTGCAAACTATTCATGATATTACTGTCTTTCTCTTCAGATTGGCTAAACCTGGGAATGAATTCATGACGTAAATTAGCTTGTTTATTTACTCTGATTACCATGATTATCGCATAGTGAAACAGAGTGGAGATATTTTCATAAATCTTTGAAGATCTTCAAGCTTATCTATATCCTATACACTAGTCAGTCAAGAACATATCAGTAACAAAAATCTTTTGGCATGGTAGGAATTCAATGACCTACACTACAAGATTGTTATATCGGGTCATTCAAGACCAACTTTCGGAACTGTCTTTTAGAAGACAATTTACTTTATTTTGAGGACATGTAAGTCGATAACTTTATTTCTATCATCGTCATGTTCCCCTCGCTCTAACCTTTTACTAGACCCTTGAACTATCATCATATCATTTGTTATTCAGGAACTATAATCAACTAAGTGTGTATCTGACCCTCAGTTCTTGGTCATTACTAGCCTTTTGGATAAATGTCATTCTTCTTTATTGGTCCACTGTGGGGTCAGAGTTTACATATAGTCACGTGTTTGAAAAATAATATGATTGTCTGTTTGGTTCATCGGTTTGTGTTCATGCTATTCTCGCCTAGGGCTGAGTAAGGGTCAGGCAGACGTACAGGGACCAACTAGGCACACTCATTTGTGTTTGTCATTATATTGGTGCCCACAAGGCAAGATCAAGCAATTTGTCATAAGTTCCCATCATAACAGTTTATCGACATAATAAAGATTGTCTAGGAAACCCTTTAAACACTACATATGGCCATGCATATAGTTTTAAATAACTTGCTAACAAGATTTTCAATTTGTAATTGTGTCCAATAGAACTTCATAGTAAGTCAATCACTTACGACGTAAAACTTAATACGTGAGTACATCAATTCAACTTGTCATATCCGAATTAGCAAGTAGAGATGAAATTATAGGAAAAATATAATAAATTTAGAATCTTAAGGAGGAGGATAAAGAATGGATGCACTTGTGCCACTGCGAACAATTTTAAACAATGTCACCCAAAATCTCTAAATACTGGCTGTAATCATCATTCGAACCCCAACCAGGTAGTCAACACCTACTAGCAGGATTCAACTTAATTGTTAATGACAGCATGAACTGGTGCTTTGTTTCGTTTTGGACAGCCCTAGTTTTTCCAGGCTACTTCTAATTCAGACACTATATCTTGTTGAGGTAGGCTGTGGTTGAGCATACATAACACATGTCCTAACCATCTCAGCTGATGACGTCATAGTGATCTCCAAATCAATGATACTCTTAAATTTCATTAGAAAATAAATACAAATTTACCATCAGGCTACATGAATACGACATAACTTGATTAATGATGGGGAAAAACAATTTACGAAGATGTCGGAGAAAAACTGAATATAAGCAAAAGGCGTTAATTTAAACCGAAGAAAAATGTCTAAAGTTGAAAAGAAACTTTTGCAGATGCACTTAAAATCTAAATGAACACAACAAATGTATTGGTGGTAGTTTGGACGACCTGCATGAAATGTACGTCGATGTTTTTGTAATTCAACTGCTTCACGAAAACGGGCACCACAAAGTCCACAACCAAATGGACGACGACCTGAAAAGGCAATAAAACAAAACACTAGAATAGTCTTTACACAAAATGATAAAATGAAACAGTTATGGAACTGAAAAATAAACAGGAGACGGCTTTGAATATCCAACATGTTGGAAATCTGTTGAACCAAAACTGTCTAAATTCTAATTCTATTTACATTACTTAGCAATAAGCTGAATATCTAAGACCCGTGAAATTCAGCGTGTTTCATATTCACATATTTAAATAGCTTAACGACATACCAGCTGGGAGTGCAAAGGAGTATTCACCAATTAATGCAACTCGCACAAAAACAAGTATTACAAGACGAGACGAATCAAGAATAACTAGCAGTTCATTTTAAATCGATGTATCAAGTATAGTTGCTAGTAATGAGAAACGTCATCATATAAAACTTAGTTATGATAATTGTGCTGAAAGTCATTGTAGACACTAAATAAATACGCATCTCTCCGTTTGAGTACAAATTATTTTCAGTGTTCAATGTTATACCCAGGAATTTTGTGTAATTCTTATTCAAGATTTCATTTCAAACCTTCATAGAAGTCAGTTGAAAAAAAATCTAAAACTTTGAAATGAAAACTCTAATAAAAATCAAACTGTAATATGCTACGCTAAATTACTAAATGAATAAAAAAAAGCAGTTGGAAGTATTGAACATGTCTATTAAACATCGTTGGTGTTAAGGATAACCTTAACCTAACAGACTACATTATATTTCCAATTATACCTTTCAAACCTCATCGGGATGAAACTGAAGCATATAAAAGCAACAAGGGTACTTGCTATTTCAAGAAGTCCTAAACACCGCAGATCCTGAAATATACATGAGTTAGCTCAAGTTCCCGTACCACATTGATATAGAGGTCAAATTAATGAGATCAATGATTAAAGACCTGCAGACAACACCGTGCAGTATACTCCATCTTTGGTTGGTAGAGGGATGGTTTGCCTACGTCACAAATTAGCAATAGTCAAATGAGTTTTGTAAATTTATGCCGAGAGTTTGTAAGATGATTTGGAGAGCTACAAAATATCATATGGTTGTGCGTAACTCAAACTGTCATACAAAATACAAACAGAATATAATCATGTTCAAGGCAGGTAGTACAAGCGTTAGAATGGGTAGGAGATTTTGTAGTTGAGCTTAGCCGTACTATACTATATTAAAAACTGATCATTTCGGTTTTCAGATACAACAATGTTTTAATGACATCATTTGATTATTTTAACTGTGGTACGTAAAAGGATGAAAGACTTGAAAATCAAAATATAGACAATGAAGAAATGAAAACATCTGCACTAGCATGACGAATTCTAACCACTTTCATTCAGCACATACAACCACTAATAGTGACTATGTAGATGACTCTAGCCGGGTAATCTATAACTATCAATATGGCTTAGATGGTCGATGAAATTATGAGCGGGTGCTACGTTTGATTTAACCAGTTTGATATTACGCTCAGATATCAGCTATCGTCATAAACCGAAATAGGTGTGAGGAAAAATCTACGTCACTTTTTACCCTCCTGACTGGAGTCCGAGAAATAATGCTTAGTTATGAATGGATAGGTGACAAGGTTAAAAAGTGATTACAATAATTTCGATGCACCCCTCCCAAACACTTCTGCATATCTTCTATTCAGTGTTTCCATTGTAATGGATACTATTATTTCAGCCCTTTTGCAATGCTTGATACCGGACTTTCCTTCTCACACTGTTATGAAGTGAGGTATGTGGCGATTCTGATTTATGCTGCATGCTATAAAGCGAATCAATAGTTGTAAATTAGGAAAAGCACTAAAAAGACAAATGTGTTATATTAATCATTAAGTTAATGTGGCTTTGTGGAGATTGGTTTAAACTTATTCTTTGCATTCGTCACAAATCAATGTCGATTGGGTATCACTAAACAACAGGAAGCGCTAAACAACTGTTTCGTCTTAGTAAGTTAATCCTAGACAGTGTATACTTACGACCGGATAGGGCATTGAACCCAGGACCCTCGTGTATCGTATCAAACGCTTAACCATCAGCATCGTCACAATAGTAGAATTCTCACTTAAACCCATTTTTTGATATAATACCACTAAAAAATAACTCCGAACAACAATTTACGTTAAATACAAAAATAAATCAATTGTCACATTAATTCAACAAACCTTCATGATTTGATGCACGGTGAGCTTTCATTGTATGCATATGTGAAAAACCACGACCGCATACATCGCAAACAAAAGGTTTCGATGCTACATTGAGACAGAAGAAAATGCATAAATCGCATTACATTAATAAGCAAAAAATATATATAGAAACAGTTCAAAACAATTCAACTTATTAGTGTTAACTGACTTCCGTTAATCAGTCATGTAAAGCGTAGAGTTTGGCACATATGTGCAATGGACCAATGTGCTGCGTCCCATTAACACGGTGAGATGAATACCAAAGTAGTAGGAGTACTAGCGATATCGGTTGTCACAAAACGTATTAAACATAGAATGCACCCTTTCATAAATGCATAAAATAATTCGAAGCTAATTCTGAGGCAACCATTTTCCCAATGTCTTCAACTACTGGTCCAAGTTACAACGCAGACATCAACCAAGTAGTCTATACATACTAATGGTCAATAATTCAGTGACTCAAAGGGCCGATGCCGCACACTTCAGTTTAACTGCCACCAGATTTTACTTCATTCTATTAATAATATACCAGTCATCGAGCGCAGAGATAAAAATTGATTGGGCACTCGCAGTCAATATGCCAACGTCTTCAGACAGTAGAGGTTTACAACCGCATCAACTGATTTACCAGTACCTTTGTATAACTCCAGGAAAAGATTACACCATGATTACAAAAAAACGCGAACAATACTTCAGCATCCATGGTCAAATACTAATAATTAACGAAGGCCAACGACTTTCGAAAGACACACTTCACATCTATATGATAGAGCAGAACAGACTGCTGTGAAGCGTACTAATTCTTTAGTTCGGAAATGGAGATCTCGCCTGTGGAATAGGTAATGTAAATTGGTAAGAGTTAAATAGACCTTCTGAATCTTTTCCGAGATCTTGTCAGATACCAATCCTCTAGGCCCTTTCAGATATCTAAGATAAATGAAGTGGTTAACAAATAATTAACCAAAGTATAAGTGAAACAGATTCATTAAAACATGACCAAATAAATGTTGCATGGACAAAATACAGAAATCCAGTTTACAAACAGTATGTACTGTAAAAGCAGGTATGATACATGAAATTCTATCACATGCTCTGATGCGGAGAAATAGAGGATGTCTGGTAACTTGCAACCAACATTTTTATTCCCAGCAAATCATTTGCTTTACGATAAAGAATTCAGTCTACGAGCCAGCTATAATCATCATCATCATCAGCAACGTAGAACCGGGCACAAACGCTTGTAGGTTCAAGTTGCCATACCACACTAGCACTACGAGAATATTGAGGTAACGTGTAGACAGAATACAAGAGGGAAGAGTAAAGTAAAGATGTCCAGAAAATAACAATAGAATTCAAGATCTAGATGAGGTTAAAGAGTGAATACACTTGCGCCACTGTGACCGATTCTGAACCATATCGCCTAATATCTCCAGCCATTTGTTGCGATCATCACGCGGACCCCAACCAGGTAGTCTACATCTACCTACATGGTTTAGATCAGTAGTCAAGGACTTCATGGACTGATGCCATGTTTTGGTTTGGCCGCCCCTAACCTTCTTCCATCCTACTTCAGCCCTAGCCAACATGGCGCGACGGGGTAGACGGTGGTCGGGCATGCGCAATACATGTCCCAGCTATCTCAGTCCATGAAAGTTAATGACCTCTTCGACTGATTTACCGTGTTTCTCAAGAACCTTTTGTCTAACCTCACTATTACTAATCCGATTATTCCATGGTATACGAGCGATGTTCCGAAGATTCCTATGGTCAAGCCAGCTATAAACAATGTAGTTTCGCACGAATACGCGTTTGCAAAAGTTAATTTGTCATTTAAACACATCGAGGTCAAAATGAAAATGTCAACACCAGAAAATAATCCAACAAGAGACAATGAAAAAGTATGTATCAGAGAATGATGGAATTTAACATTAAGATGTGAGTGAGGGGTAAACGCACCTATGCCAATGTGACTGACGCTTACAAACACAGACCGCTGCTATAACGCGAACTCCATTAAATTAGTCTACACCTACAAACAAAGCTGGGATAAACGATCAACCACTTCATTTACCTACGTTACCTTTCGGTTTAAACGCCCATTCACTTTTCCGAACCGGTAAAACTAAACTACACCGCTGACCTTGAGGTACCTTTTAGCCAATGAGAATGCAGTGGTATATAAAATCATTATTTATTATGACAATTACACAGGATATACTGTTTTTACATGATTTATGAACTTCTGCAAGTTGGAGACGGGTTCATTTATTTTAAATTCAAAATATGAACGATGTAAGAATTCATCCATATGGCTCCAAACCATGTTGTTTCTAGAACCTTTATAAGGTCTAAGAAACTCCTTCAGACGCGACCAGTATCCCTCAATGTTTTGTGTGTGAACACCAGTACTTGGGTCCACAAAATGTCTATGGTGAACTTCGACATGGTGAGCATATCCGAGTCTACGGAGAGGACGATATGCTTTCCAGTCGTCAGTATAAATAATGGATC
This sequence comes from Schistosoma mekongi, assembly GCA_034768735.1. Lineage (NCBI taxonomy): Eukaryota > Metazoa > Platyhelminthes > Trematoda > Strigeidida > Schistosomatidae > Schistosoma > Schistosoma mekongi. The sequence goes on along the minus strand of CM068306.1, from coordinate 87,429,819 downwards.
CTGGTTGAACATACGTTTGGATTATTGGTATTAGGGTTCTTGCATTTCGGTTTGGGACATACTGAAAATGTCCCTTTCCTAATGTTCGGTCATAAATACCAAGAACCTACCAGTAAGTTTAAAGTAATTATTACTTACTCATTCGGTTTTTACAGATCTTCCTCTATTATATTTTCTCTTTCTGATGGCCGATTCATCTATTTCAACTATTTTTCCGACGCCTCCGAGTGATAGATTCAACCGCAACATGATTTCTGAGAATACGTCTCTGCAGTGTTGATACCATTGCACCGCTGATGCTTCGCTCACATCTGTAAGAGACGATGCCAGAGTAACAGGCAACTGCATATTCCACAAGACAACTAACATGCAGGTTTGCCGCAGTGTTAGTTTAGATTTACTAAAAAAATGCCTGTTCTTATTGACTTTCTTCGCCAACAGATATTGCATCGAAACGTTACTCCATCCCGACTGTCTCTGTACGGTATTTGAGTCATATTAAGGCCACAATCACAAATTAACTCTCTCCGAAGTAGTCCAAAAGCTTGTAGATTAGAAATAATATTGTCCTCAATAAACATCTCAATAAGCCGATCCAAAGTAAGCATTTTGAACTTAAATGCGCGCGCAACCTCAAAAGTAATAACTTGATTGTCATTAGTCACTTCAAGGTCAGCGGTGTAGTTTAGTTTCACCATACAACTATAGGTTTAATGTGCCATATCACATTAGCACTACGAGATTACAGGAGGAGGGAATAAAGTAAAGATGTGCAGAAAATAATAATAGAATCTAAGGTCTAGATGAGGTTAAAGAGTGAATACATTTGCGCCACTGTGACCAATTCTAAGCCATGTCGCCCAGTGTCTCCAAACATTCATTGAGATTATCACGCAGACCACAACCAGCTAATCTGCACCTACCAACATGGCTTAGACCAACAGTCAGAGACTTCATGGACTGATGCCATGTTTTCGCTTGGCCGCCCCTACCCTTCTCCCATCCTACTTCAACTTTAACCAACATCGTGCAATGAGGCAACCGATGGTCGGGCATCAGCAACATATGTCATAATCATCTCAATCGACGAAGCTTAACGACCTCTTCCACTGATCTGCTGTATTTCCCAAGAACCTTTTGTCTAACCTCAATATTTACTTATTCGATTGTTTCATGATATGCGAGCGATGCTACGAAGATTTCTATGGTCAACTACCTGAAGACGACGCATATCTTGGGTTTTCACGGCTAAATGTTAGAACGGATTGGACTGCTGCGCATCCTACTATTACCTGCCGCCGCCTCTGCTTACAACGCTTTTGCAGTTGCTGTTCACCACTGTTCACTATCCTTACGCAGATTCTTTGTCAGTCTGCGTTTCAATTATCGTCGCTCATCATCATTCTCCGAGCCTGCTGGAATGAATTTTAGAGCCTCCATCAGTTCACTAGGAGTTCCAGAGATCCAATGGTCTTTCATAACCTTTGAATTGAAGTTAGGTGCAGATAACGCCGCTGCATTTACACCTGTTTTAAAATCAATCCAAGCTGTTTCGGAATGAATCCGTTGGTCGTGAGCAACTAAATCCTTAACCAGACCATTTTCTAGGTGCAATCTTGACATTTTCATTCTCAAATCGATATCTAAGGAGTTTGGTTGATGTGACCTTTCTGCGACCAGTAAAACGCAGAGATACGTGCTCTCACTAGGGCGTGGTCAGAATCTGAACACGTGCCCCAGAATGAGCGGCAGTCTCCAACGATAGATGAGGCCGATGTGGTCGATTTGTGTCCATTTTTGTGTAGATATTGGAGGTCGACATGTTAAACAAAGTCTCTCATTATGCTTAAAGTTTGTGTTAGCTAAAAATAAACGGTAGTCTGAATATAAGTGTATCAGACGATCCCCGTTGTCAGTTCGCTGGGCTGTGATGCCGAGTGACCCACCTAAGTGTTTTTCAGCCTGATTTAGCCTACCGATTTAGGCATTAAAATCCGCTGCTTTAATTACAATGTCTGACTGCCGAGCTTTCTGATGGAGGCTAGAGAACTTCATATACAACTCGTCTTTCACTTCATCTGTGCTGCAATCAGTGGGGGCATAAGCAGAGACGACAAAAAGGCATCGGCGTGTGTCCCTATCTTTCCGAGTTCGTACTGTGCCATTTAGACAAACAGCACATAAACGACTGTCTAAAAGAATTCACCCGAGAAATGCGCGAACAACTAAATTCAGGCCTAAAGACGTTTCTATGTACAAATATAACATTACATGAAGCCATAATTAGACATAAAATATGACTTACGGCCATCATTCCCACATTTATGGAGTTTCAATGCACGCGATTTAGTGAAGCGTCTATTACAAACATCGCAACAGTACGGTCGTAACCCTAAAGAAAAGATACAAAGACAATTCTGCAGATAGTACTGTGCACGATGGAAGCAAATAAATACAATTCAAATTAAATAACCAAACATATGAAAGTTCATTACAGGAAACATGTTGGAAATCCACATATATATATATATATATATATATATATATATATATATATATATATGTTTATGCAAAACAATGAGCGGTAATAAAACGATGAAATAAAGACGTATTTATATGAATGTGCAAACATGCTGCAGTAAATTAAACATTGAATGTCCAAAACTGAGTTGACGTTTTAGATGCCGATTTATTTGCTTCAGTTTGAATAGTCAAGTAGTATTTGGCATACATTGATTGCAGATAATGGTGGGTCCAGGATATGGATTTTATATTAGTCAAGACTCATAACATCGACTTCATGGGCTGATGCCACGTATTAGTTAGGCTGTTTCCAGTTTTCACCCATTCTACTCTTACACCAGTCATAATCGTGAACAAAGATAAGCGGTGGTTAGGCATGAGTAACACATATGATTGGTGCACTCAACTACTTTACTCTATACCTTTCGAACAGAAGTTATTGCAAACCGGTCCTCAAGTAATATTTTGTATATCGAGAAATGAGATTTAAAGATGAATGCATGAAGCAAGAGTTGTATTCTATCATTTTATTTACCATGTAGAGCAGAAACAAATATGAAATTAGTAACTATAATTTGGGAAGAAACAGATACATTTTGTAATGTAATAACAGATAACGATTAAGAACTTACCTTTATGAACTGTTTCGATATGTTGCTTCAGATGACCATTTTGTGTAAAACGAGTTTTACATATATCACAGACGAATGGTCTACGACCTAATAATATGAAATAAAATCAAGATTCTGTGTAATTTGAGCTAGGAAATAAAGAGCGATAAGTCCAGAGTTCGAACCCTGCTCCACAAAGTTACTTATGTTGTGCTTAAGAGTACTACTTGAGACTGAAAATAGTTAACAGGTTACAAATGTGGAAACATGAAGATGAATGATATGTAAGCTAAGAGGTTAGTTGTCAGTAAGTTCGGTATTGAGTTTTTGTATTGGTACTTTCAACAATTCGTTAATTATTAACATTGTAACGTAAGTTTTGAAATAAGATTAAATGAAATAAGTTTGTAATTATAGACTACTTTTTCTTACACATGTGTGAGCTCTTTGAACAGACATTATGAATTTAGAAGGTGGTTACATTTAGAATAGAGATGAGCAATCAAGTGTAGGATATAAATTCCACTTTAGTCGGTACTGGTCAGATGAATACAAAATGGCTATAATAGGAAAAGACATGCGTAGACTGTATTTCTTTTAATTATACGTGTCTTCGAAGCGTTGGTAGGACATGGTGGAACAACATTAAGGACAATCTTGAGATTAGCTATGGAGTACTTAACAAGGATGGTAAATCAATTCATGAGGTTGTGGACTTTTATAGAATAAAATGATTGGGACGTATTACATATGTCTAACTACTGCATAGCTTTACTTAAGATGATAACTGACTCTGAGACAGTGGAGGAGATTTGTAGCTCAGGAGGATAGTTGTGGTCAGATTTTGTTCTCTGAACTGTAAGGTTTAATTCCAAGCTTCCATTATACAACAGTTACGCCACCTCCACGAATGTCTTAGATAGTATGTTCATCCAAAGTGTCAGATACAGACCATCAATCTAATGTCCAATAGGATGGAGAACAGTAGATCAAAGTGGAGGGCGAATGGCACAACTAACAAATATATTACAGGATTTGCAGATGCCAATATTTTGTGGATGACCAAAAGAGAAGGCTAGCGAGAACATTCACGCTAGAACACTTGATAACCTTGACATGTGCCAACAAATTTACTTCAATCAATCCTATGCAATCGAAAAGACAAAAAGAAACCTAACGTTATCAACGAAATAAACTGCTCTAACTGTTATAAGCATTAGAATGGACAAAACAACCGACCACTTCATTTTCGCTAACATAAAAATCAATTAGCTGTCAAACGCTACGATATCCGTCAAGTTACTGTGACTCAGCAGTTCAGGCACAGAGTATGGATATTAATGTGGAAATCAACAGAATTACAGATATGTAAAGACAAACGAATCTTAAATAGAACACAACTTTTGTAATTACACTCCTTTCGAGTGTCATTTTTGGGGTCAATATATTCCAGAAAAGGTTCAATGAAAGCGAGGTATTTTTAAAACTAAATAGCGATAAAATGACACAAATCAGCTACTCACACCTATCGTCCAAAAATGTTAAGATGTCTATGAGAAGCGTTACTAAACTAAACAACAGACTAACTAGCTAATTGGCAATCCATCGGCCACTACTACAGCACACAGAGATAGATCTATTAAGGTTCTATATGAAAAAATAACACATAAAACCAAAAAAAGTCAGGAGTAAAGACTGAAGTTTTCCGCTGATATCATACGCATAAATTTAATAGCTGCTGAGAAGACATGAACTGAACTTCAAAATAGCGTCTTTATAATAATGCACTCGCTACAAACACGTATTGGCAACAGCTATCGTTGGAGAGGCTGCATAGAGGACTGCTGCTCATTGTGGGGAGCATGTTCAGATTCTGACCACGCCCTAGTGAGAGCACGTATCTCTGTGTTTTACTGGTCGCAGAAAGGTCACATCAACCAAACTCCTTAGATATCGATTTGAGAATGAAAATGTCAAGATTGCACCTAGAAATGGTCTGGCTAAGGATTTAGTTGCTCACGACCAACGGATTCATTCCGAAACAGCTTGGATTGATTTTAAAACAGGTGTAAATGCAGCGGCGTTATCTGCACCTAACTTCAATTCAAAGGTTATGAAAGACCATTGGATCTCTGGAACTCCTAGTGAACTGATGGAGGCTCTAAAATTCATTCCAGCAGGCTCGGAGAATGATGATGAGCGACGATAATTGAAACGCAGACTGACAAAGAATCTGCGTAAGGACCGTGAACAGTGGTGGGCAACAAAAGCGTTAATGTTGGAAGCATCGGCAGGCAATAGTAGACAGTTTTTCCAACATATCAACGACACCGGTACTAAGAAATCGGCGGTTAGTGAAATTATCTCGGAAAAAGATGGATCTATGATTCACTCTCAGTCTAGAAGATTAGAGTAATGGGCGGAACACCTTCGGGAACAGTTTAACTGGCCTCTCAGCTACTCTAGCTTACCTGCTATCCCCAACCTGAATGGAAAAGTGATACATGTCCCCCCCCAACTGTCAGAGAAGTTGGAAAGGCTATGAGTAACTTGAAGCGAGGGAAAGCAGCAAAACCTGATATGTTGTCTACCGATATCTTTAAAGATGGTGGTCTAGTTTTAGCGTGCAGGTTGACTGATATATTAACCAAAGTCTGGGAACTAAACACCATCCCATCTGACTGGTCTCGATCGCTGATCGTTCCAGTCTACAAAAAGGGACAGAAATCCTCTTGTGATAACCACAGAGGAATCAGTTTGACTAATATAGTATCTCAAATATTAGCCTCTATAATCATCCGACGTTTAACCAACACTAAGGAACAACAGACTCGAGAAAACCAGGCTAACTTCAGACCTGTCCGAGGTTGCATTGATCACATATTCACCCTGCGCCAGATCCTCGAACACAGACATATGTACCAACGCCCAACTATAGTTGTATTTCTTGACTTGAAAGCAGCGTTCGACTCTGTAGACCGTGTAGTCTTGTGGCAACGTTTGTCATTAAAAGGCGTACCTCAAAAGTACATTAACCTTATAAAGGCTCTCAACTCGGTCACCACAGGTCGAGTCAGAGCATATGGCGAATTGTCACGAGAAATTTCATCCTCAAGTGGGGTTCGTCAGAGTTGCCTCCTATCCTCTTTTTTAATTAATATTTCGTCATAGATGTACTGTTCGAAATCTCTCTCACTTCTTTTAAGTCCTCAGGAATCAATCTCCTTCCAGGAGGCTCTCTTGTCGACATAGAATATGCAGACGATATAGTCATATTTGGTGAAAACGCGAACAATATGCAAAGTCGCCTGAACACCTTGAGTAACAATGCAAGCATATATGGGATGCGTTTCTCTCCTCCCAAATGCAAAATGTTACTCCAGGACTGGCCTGCTTCTTCTCCTAAATTAGTTATAGGGAGTGAAGTAATTGAATGCGTTGATCGCTTCACTTATCTCAGAAGTCTCATCACCCCTGGTGGGTCGGTGTCTGACGAAATCTTGGCGCGGATTCAGAAAGCCTGATTGGCATTCGCCAATTTACGCCACTTATGGCGCTGGCAAGATATTCGTGTTTCAACGAAAGGCCGGGTGTACTGCGCAGCAGTCCGCTCCATTTTAACATATGACTGCAAAACGTGAGCCATGAAAACTCAAGACATGCATCGTCTTCAGGTAGTTGACCATAAGAATCTTCGTAGCATCGCTAGCATATCATGGAACAGTCGAATAAGTAATATTGAGGTTAGAAGAATGGTCTTTGGGAAATATGGTAAATCAGTCGAAAAGGTCATTAACCTTCGTCAATTGAGATGTTTGGGACGTGATGCGCATACCCGACCACCACCTACCTCGTCGCAAAATGTTGGTTAGAGTTGAATTAGGAGAGAAGGAGGGTAGGGGCGGCCAAACTAAAACACGGCACTAGTCTTTCACTTTAGGTGTAAGCCATGTTAGTAGATGCAGATTACCTGGTTGGGGTCCGCGTGATGATCGCAATAAATGGCTGGACACTTGACGACATGGCTCAGTGGCACATGTGTATTCACTCTTTAACCTCATATTGATCTTTAATTCTATTATTCTTTTCTGCACACCTTTACTTAACTCTTCCCTTTTGTATTCTGTTACATCTGTTATCTCATAGTGCTAATGTGGTATGGCAACTTGAACCTACGGGCGTGTGCCCGGTTCCACGTTGCTGACGACGGCAAAAACGTGGGCACTATGTGCTCGATAGTTTTGTAAAATGAAGGGCCTGGTTTTATGAATTAGTTCTGAATTTAATTCTTATTAATTTTGAGTTCTGTAATACCTCGAGACAGATATTTACTTTAACAAAACGCATACGACACGCTTTCAGAAGAAATCTTTGACATGAAAACCACTATCTTACTTACCTTCATGTACTGATAATATATGTAATTTTAAAGTTCGAGCCTTTTCCAATCGTTTACCACATTCATCACATTTGAATGGCCTTAAAGCTAAAATATGAAATAATGTAAGAATTAAACATTATTATTGAAAAAGAAGGTAAGCAGTAAAGAGGCTAACACAAAGTACTGAGGAGAGATGAAAAATCGATTAATGAGAATATGAAGCATCATCAACTAACGTCGTTAAGACATGTATTACGTATTCCTAGCCTCCAATTATCATCATGAGAGATGATGACCAGTGTAAGAACACAATAGACTAAAGATGGGAGCAGCAAATTAAAGCGTGGTATCAGTTTGAGAGACAGTCGGTCAGTTAGAACGTAGAAATTGGTACATGCGTACATCAGTCCAAGTTGCCATGACCCAATTAGCAGATAGAGATTAAATTGTCGGACCAAATCCAACAGCAGGGAAGGTAGTAACAGAGTTAGTATTAATCGAAAGGAATAGAGATCGGAGTTAAGATTTAAGAAGATATTATTCAGTAAAAAGAAAATTATGATAAGTTCAGAAACTTAGAATTTGGAGGAAGACAGGGAATAGATGTACCTGAGCCATTGCCAACGATTTTGAGCTATATCACCAAAGTCTCTAACCATTTGTGACGATCGTCTCGCGGGACCGGTGCCGAATCAAGAAACATTTTGCATTTGAATGGGAAGAATCACATCCCAAACATCATTACATTCATGTTTAAGGTAGTCAAGAGATTCCGCATTTTATCAGAATCTTCATCCAATAGAACTATATCATCTGTATATTTTAAGTCAGCAAATTTATCTCCTGGAAAGAGGTCAACCTCTGAGAAATCAGGCGAAGAAAATGATAACTCTAAAAGTATGTCAATGATAAAATCAAATAAAAATGGAGGAAGCGGACAACATTAGGGAACACTAATCGAAGTAATCAAATTTGAGAACATTCCGCCATAAGCTGTGACTCGACATGTGGTGTTCGAGTAGAGAGCTTGTATAAGGTTAATGTACTTCATTGGTACGCCTTTTAATGATAGACATTGCCACACTACGTCATCAGGACTGATAGAGTCTAATGTCGCTTGAAGGTTAAGGAATACGACTATTGTTAGACGTGTAAAAGTGTGTCGATGTCCTGGAACCTTCCAAGGTGTGAATATTTGGTCTATACAACTATGTCCAGGTCTGAAACCACCTTGGTTTTATCGAGTTTGCTCTTCACGAGCTCACGTTAGTCGTCGAAGTATTATTGAAGGTAATATTTTAAACACTATATTTGTTAAACTGATTTCTCGGTAATTGTCACAAGAGGATTTCTGTCCTTCCTTATAGATTGGTACGATTAGTGTTTGAGACCAATCAGATGGGATTGCGTTGTTTTCAGATTCTAGCCAAGATCCCGGTTAATCTCGTTGTTAAAACTGGACCACCATCTTCAAATGTCTCAGGGGGTAACCTATTAAGTCCTTCTGCTCTCCCGCGCTTTACATTCCCTATAGCCTTCTCAACCTCAATAGGACTTGGGAGACCAATATTAATTTGCCGTTCAGATTGTTTGGGGATGGTGGGCAACTGGGATGAGGCCAAGAGCCAGTTTAACTATTCCCTAAGGTGTTCTGCCCATTGGTCCAATCTTCTGGATTGACAGTGAAGAATGGTCCCATCTTTTTGCGAGACAGCTTCACTTACAGTCGGATTTCTGATACCCGTTTCCTTGATAAGTCTGAACAGTTGTCTACTGTTACCTATTGCCGCCTCATTTACCATCTATTTAGATTTCGCCACCCACCACTGCTCACGAGCATTGTGTAAGCTTTTACCCAGCTTGTGCTGAAGTTGGCTTCGCTTCTTATCGTGCTCAGAACCAGACGAGATGTGTTGCCGAGCATCTATCAATTCAGTAGATAAAGAGGAAATCCTTTTGGTTTAGCTTACTAGTAGATATCACTGTTGTTTCAACAGCTTTTTCGATATCATTTTAGCTGACTCGGAATCAGTACACGTTGCGTAGTTGACTAATTGGTTTTACAGTTGTTACTGAAATGTATTCTAGATTTTTCATCACAAATGTGAACACTGAGGAGGATCCTTACTTACTTACGCGTTATTCCTCACAGAGAAAGATAGACTGCTCACCAGTATTCTCCACTGAATTCTGTCTTAAGCAATCCTCTCCAGCCGTTTCCAGTTGCTGTTCATCCTTTTAATATCTGCTTCCAAATACCAACGCAGTGTGTTCTTTGGCCTTCCTCTTTTCTGTTCCCCAACAGGATTCCAAGTTAATGCTGGCCTCGTGATGCAGTCTGATGATTTCCGAAATGTATGTTTTATCTATTTCCAACGTCCTTTCCTAATTTCCTCTTGGGCTGAAAGTTGGTCTGTTCCCTCCCATAGTAGACAGTTGCTGATGGTTTCCGGCTAACGGATATTCAATATCTTGTGCAGGCAGTTGTTTATAAATATCTGTACCTTTCTGAGGATGTTTGAAGTAGTTCTCCACGTTTCAGCTGCATACAGCAGAACTGTCTTCACGTTCGAATTGAAGAGTCTGACTTTGAAGTTGGTTGACAGTTGTTGTGAGTCCCATATGTTCACCAACTGTAGCAATGATACCCTTGCTTTGCCAATCCTTGCCTTTACATATGCATCGGATCCTCTTTGTTCATCGATGATATTTCCCAGGTACGTGAAAGTATCCACTTCTTCCTTATAATGGTGTTTCTTGCGGCCCAGAACCTCCTGGCACGTTGAAGTTAGTGCTTCTTTGATTCCATTCCAGTTGTCCTCCATGATGGTTTCTTCTTTTTTCAGTAGATCTTGTAAGGCTTGGAACTTGTTGTTGAGAGCTATTTTGAATTCATTGAGTTTGTCAGTATCTCGAAAAAAGGCTGTATTGGACCGTTGTAATGCTGTTACTCCAATTGTCCATTGCTTCTTTAGCTTCAGTTTCATTTTAGCAAACATCAGGTGTGTTGGTCTGAAGCTATGTCAGCTCCTCTGCTTGTTCGCACATCTTCAATTGATCTTTTTAATTTTTTATTGATGCATATATGATCGATTTGATTCTCTGTAGTATGATCTGGTGAGACCCATGTAGCCTTGTGTATACGTTTGTGAGGGGGTTGTAAGAATATTGTTTCAGCTATAACCAATTTGTTGAAAGCACATAGGTTTGTAAATCGTTCACCATTTTCATTTCTTTCTCCCAGTCCCTGTCGTCCCATGATTTCTCCATATCCGGTGTTGTCTATTTTGACTTTGGCGTTTAGATACCCCATCAGGATTATCAGATCCTTTCCTCTACATTTCGCTATAATTGATTGTTGTCTATCGTAAAATCGATCTTTGTCCTCGTCGTTGCCGTCGTTGGTTGGTGCATAACATTGGATAATATTTATTATAATCCCTTTCTTCATTGTTTTGAAAGATGCTTTGATGATCCTTGGTCTATGTGGTTCCTATCCCACAAATGCATTACGTGCTTCTTTGGACAGCGTCAGAGCAACTCCTTGGGAGTGATAAGCATTTGCCTCCTCGTGGCCGGAGTTTAACAGCATCTCATCCGTAGCCAAAGTTTTCTGTCCAGTTTGAGTCCAATGGGTTTCGCTGATTCCGAGCATTATCAAGTTGTATCTCTTCATTTCCGCAGGTATTTGATTGGTCTTCCCGCTCTCCCACATCGTCCGAACTTTCCATGTACCTGTAAAAATTTTTGCTGTGGTTGTTAGAAGGGGCATCGGCCTCATGACTTCCGACGAATTTCGGCTTTCATCATGAGGCTTCATAAATAATTCTCCCACTCCCAGGGCAGAGTTTAAATGATTTAATTTGTTTAATCTGGTTAGCGTTTTTTTAGCAAGTATGGGTTAGGGTTATGAATACTGGACACTACTGGACTTAGTAGTCTAGTGATGGACGCGGTGGCGTTCGACACGAAACAAACTGAGTTCGAATCCCACTGTGAACATGAACATTGGGATGCAAGTACATCCAGCCGGTGAGTCCCAAATAGGACAAAACGCGCGTCCTGGATCCCACTTGCCAGTCACAACCAAACTTATATAATACTTGTGAATAATTCACTAAATCCTGGCAATCCGCTCAGGATGCACATATAGCAACAGAGACTGACCAGCTTCAGTCCATAACAAATCAACGGAAATATACAGATTCATCCTAATACTAGTTTAAAGATTTATCGAGCGCTTAACTGCAACTCAGAACTACTAATGTGATGAAACCAGGCTTTTTTCAGATCCCGTCGTAGCTATATCTACCATATATTCTCAATACGTTAAGTCTTAGAACATAAACATACTTTTCGGCGTCCGATAGTAGTGGTTTTCCGTGACTTGAAAGCAACATTTATCTCCTTAGACTGAATGGTTCAATTGCAGTGTCTATCACTGAGTAGCGTATTCCAGAAGTGCACAAACCTTGTGGAAGCTTTTTATTCGAGTACTACTAGTCAAATCAGAGTGTATAGAATCTAGCAAAACTTTCCATTATAGCCCTTTTTGTTTGATTTCATCATATATTTACTGCTCTCATCGTCAGAATTTTCAGGAATTGATCTCCTACCAGGAGGTCCACTAATTGACTTAGAATACGCAGATAGTATAGTAGTATTCGGTGAAGACACTGATAAAATGCAGGATTGGGCAGGAGTGCATTTCTCCCCCTTTGAATGCAAATTGTTGTTTCAGAATTAATCAGAGTTAACACCTGAGTTGAAAATAGGAAGTGATGTATTCGAGCACATTGATCACTTCACTTATCTTGGAATTCTGATTAGCTCTGATAGGTTGGTGTCCGACAAAATCACAGTACGGATTCAAAAGTTCGTTTGGCATTTACCAACTTCCGATACCTATGGTGTCTTCGAGTTATTCGTCTTCCAAAAAAAAGGACACATGTATTGCACAGCAGTCCGTTATGCCTAACTGAATGGATCTGAAACGTGGCGATTGTGAGATGACATTTGTAAGTTATTCGTACTTGATCATCTGTGCCTTGCATTTGCTAAGATCACCAGATACATAATAATGAACTAAAATCCCAGGTATTTGGGAAAGATGGTAGATCACTTTATGAGGTTGTGATTCACAATCGACTAAGGTGGTTTGAGCATGTGTTACATATGCCTAACCACTGCCCACCTCGACGTGCAATGGTGACATATTGGAGTAGGTTGAAAGGAAGCTAGGGTTGGCCTAACCAAAACATGGCATCAGTCAATGAAGTTGCTGGCTATTTGTCTGAGCCATGTTGGTGAGCTCAGATTACTTGGTTGAGGTCAGCACGATTGTCATACGCAGTAGTTAGAAACTCTGTGTGATATGGTTCAGAATTGGTCACAGTGACTCAAGTGCATTTATACATTTTATCTCTTTCAGTTGTAAACTTGAGATTATTTCATACCTATTTTTCCATGAACTGGTTCTTTCTCCATATACCATATACTGTATGTCCTCAATCCTTTTCTTACTATCACTGAAGTAACTACTACTTCTAATTTAGTGTTAGGTTTTGCTGCACTTCTGAGGTATGACAACTTGAATCGATGCATATGTACTCGGTTCTATGTTGTACATAACTGACAGGCCGTTATTCTTTTTCCCATTATTATTAATTGATCATTATTACAACACTTAGTTATTCACTATTCCATCATCAGTCTTTATCCAAATATCCTTTCCAATAGCCATTTGATCATTTCATAACCCCGTCTTGGTAACCAGTCTTCGTAACCCAGTATCATTTTGTTTTTATTATCACACTTTTCAAAGCAACTTTGTAATTTTAACTCATCTTTTTGTATGGCGTGATGACATTTTTGTATAATGAACTATTATGTGTAAAATCCACCCATAGATTACGATTGTATAGCTTGTGTAAATAACATCGTCGAGAGAAGAATTTTCTTCACTGAATACTACTCATTTTTCTCCTAATGACGAAATGGTTTCTTTAGTCGTTTGAAGAATGGTGTGTGAAATTTCAGAGCCCATAATTTCATGGAATGCTATTCTCGCCGATTCTTATATTTATTACCCAGAGTTTCGAACCATAGGACCCTAGAGCAATAGTCAACAACTTCACGAACTGATACCCGACCGTAGCTGTTACCTTGACGTGGTGGTCGGGCTTGCCTACCTTGATGACCCAACTGACCTATATTGGCTGGAACGCATGTCCCTCTAGGTCCTACCATACGAGGAAAGGTCTATTGGAGAGAGACAAGATTAAAGGCAGCAACCTAAGATCTGAGGACGAAGTCGCACTGCTGACTGCAACGGAGTGTGACAGCAGTAAGGTGTTTTCCTCGGATAACCAGCATCTCTGACGATGCTGCCTTCGTAACGGAAGAAAGGAGTTGGGAAAGTTCGACCCTAAAAATGTCACATCTCAACTTATTCCATGGATTTCCATCTCCATCTGTAAGACCTTCAGAAGAACACAGTGAACACTTAAGTAACTCCACATAAAAAGGTCGTACGTGATTTTAATGCCGAAATATATAGATCAAGCGAAACCGAAAGACACCTAGGTGGATCCTATGGTGTTGAGGCTCAACGAACAGATAGTGGGGACCGTTTACTACAACTATGTGCAAATAACCGTCTACTTCTCGCAAGCACCAACTTAAGGCATAAGGAAAGACATCATTCGACATGGCGACCTTCACAATCAACGCAACGCTGGACTCAAATAGACCACATTGCTATAAGCCACCATTGGAGAGGCTCGATAGAAGACTACAGCTCATTTTGGAGTACATGTTTAAACGCAGACCATGCTTTATTACGAGCGCGTATTAGTCTGCGTCTCAGAGGATGTAAAAGATCCTCTGGAAGAAGTGGATACCTTCACGTACCTGGGAAACATCATCGGTGAACAAAGAGGATCCGATGCATATGTAAAGGCAAGGATTGGCAAAGCAAGGGTAGGATTGCTACAGTTGATGAACATATGGGACTCACAACAACTGTCAACCAACTTCAAAGTCAGCTGAAACGTGAAGAACTACTTCAAACATCCTCAGAAGGGTACAGATATTTATAAACAACTGCCTATGCAAGATATTGAATGTCCGTTAGCCGGAAACCATCAGCAACCGTCTATTATGGGAGGGAACAGACCAACTTTCAGCCCAAGAGGAAATTAGGAAAGGACGTTGGAAATAGATAAAACATACATTTCGGAAATCATCAGACTGCATCACGAGGCCAGCATTAACTTGGAATCCTGTTGGGGAACAGAAAAGAGGAAGGCCAAAGAACACACTGCGTTGGTATTTGGAAGCAGATATTAAAAGGATGAACAGCAACTGGAAACGGCTGGAGAGGATTGCTTAAGACAGAATTCAATGGAGAATACTGGTGAGCGGTCTATGCTCCTCTGTGAGGGGTAACGGGCGTAAGTAAGAAAGCTGCCTACTTCAACAGCTATGATTACCAAATTGGGGGGTGTTTAACGTTATGAAGAAGTAAAATACATCTTTGACTCCATTCCGGCTATTTAGTGGGAGTGTAGGCAGAAACGACGAAAAGGCAACGATGTATGTCCCCATCCTTCCGAGTTCTTACTGAACCCTCTAATCGAACAGCATATAGGCGACTATCAATAAGAATTCACTCGATAAGTGCTCGTGTCACCCTCATTTCTAATCCGATACTTACACCAGGTAATCAACGAGTGGCTGTCGAGTCGCCAGATAAACGAAGGGTGCATAGCGTAAGTTCTACATATTGGCTAGGTAAGATCGAGTGGATGACTATGCTAGGAGGCTGTATGAATGTTACGGAGACAACATACATCTACGGGGCTATCACTTCCTAGTTGGTCACACCGTGGAAGGGTTCTTCCTGATGTACCTGAAAAGCAAACTGAGTTGGTGTTGACCTTAAACACCTGAGAGCATGAACCCAGTATCCAAAGGACAACAGTTTGAGAACGGTCACATACAGACTTTTCGTTAGGTTAGCTCTGCATATATTAAGGTTTTGTCGCCGAAGACGGAAATTCGTGGATTAAAGTGAAGTGTACATTTTTAGGGTTGACCTTTACTAGTCCCACCCTTCCTTCGTTAGAAGGCAGAACCGCCATCATGCTGGCTGTTTGAGGGAAATATCCTACTACAGTCACACCTTTGTACAACCGGCAGTATGACCTTGCCGTCGGACCTTAGATTTGCTGATATAAGTCTCACCGCTCTCCAACCAACCTTCCTGGCACGGTAGGACCCTAAGGAACGATTGTTCCGACCAGTATAATTTGATTGGCTCATTACACTAGGCAAGCCCAACCACCACGTTAGGGTAGCAGAAACAGATGAAACCTAAACCTGTGAATCGCTAAAGCTTTAATCTTCTCGAATCATATCATTTGTGTTCAATCTTCTTTTTACTGTCACTGACATTACTACTACTGCTACTTTGATATTCATCTTACTATGTCAACGAAGTGTGGTAATTCAGACTGATATGCATATGTCATAGATTATACGCTGTACATGACTGACCGACTATTTTAAATGCTATATAGGTAGTGAGATAGAAACTTGTAATAAGATGCTCGAAAACTGATTGCCAAAGCGTTTTAGCTAACAGTTTAGAAAGTATTTACAAACAAACAGCATAATATAAGCTGGAATTGATATTTACTTAGGCCTTAATCGATTGAGGTAGTTAGGATAAGTATTACGAACAAACAACCACCATACAACCCGAAATTGAATTCTGAATGACATAGACGTAGGTTGGAAAAAAGCGAGACATAGAGATATAATAACACAACATTAATTCATGAAGTTATTGAGTGTAGGTCTAAATAGTCATCATCATCAGCAACGTAGAACCGGGTACAAAAGCTTGTAGGTTCAAGTTGCCATATCACACTAGCACTACGAGAATATTGAGGTAACGTGTAGACAGAATACAAGAGGGAAGAGTAAAGTAAAGATGTCCAGAAAATAACAATAGAATTCAAGATCTAGATGAGGTTAAAGAGTGAATACACTTGCGCCACTGTGACCGATTCTGAACCATATCGCCTAGTGTCTCCAGCCATTTGTTGCGATCATCACGCGGACCCCAACCAGGTGGTCTACATCTACCTACATGGCTTAGACTAGTAGTCAAGGACTTCATGGACTGATGCCATGTTTTGGTTTGGCTGCCCCTAACCTTCTTCCCATCCTACTTCAGCCCTAGCCAACATCGCGCGACGGGGTAGACGGTGGTCGGGCATGCGCAACACATGTCCCAGCCATCTCAGTCCATGAAAGTTAATGACCTCTTCGACTGATTTACCGTGTTTCCCAAGAACCTTTTGTCTAACCTCACTATTACTAATCCGGTTATTCCATGATATACGGGCGATGTTCCGAAGATTCCTATGGTCAAATATGTGGAGACGACGCATATCTTGAGTTTTCATGGCCCACGTTTCGCAGCCATATGTTAAAATGGAGCGGACTGCTGCGCAGTACACCTGGCCTTTCGTTGAGACACGGATATCTCGTCTGCACCACAAGTGCCGTTAATTGGCAAATGCCAATCAGGCTTTCTGAATCCGCGCCAAGATTTCGTCAGACACCGACCCACCAGGGGTGATGAGACTTCTGAGATAAGTGAAGCGATCAACGCATTCAATTACTTCACTCCCTATAACTAATTTAGGAGAAGAAGCAGGCCAGTCCTGGAGTAACATTTTGCATTTGGGAGGAGAGAAACGCATCCCATATATGCTTGCATTGTTACTCAAGGTGTTCAGGCGACTTTGCATATTGTTCGCGTTTTCACCAAATATGACTATATCGTCTGCATATTCTATGTCGACAAGAGAGCCTCCTGGAAGGAGATTGATTCCTGAGGACTTAAAAGAAGTGAGAGAGATTTCGAACAGTACATCTATGACGAAATATTAATTAAAAAAGAGGATAGGAGGCAACTCTGACGAACCCCACTTGAGGATGAAATTTCTCGTGACAATTCGCCATATGCTCTGACTCGACCTGTGGTGACCGAGTTGAGAGCCTTTATAAGGTTAATGTACTTTTGAGGTACGCCTTTTAATGACAAACGTTGCCACAAGACTACACGGTCTACAGAGTCGAACGCTGCTTTCAAGTCAAGAAATACAACTATAGTTGGGCGTTGGTACATATGTCTGTGTTCGAGGATCTGGCGCAGGGTGAATATGTGATCAATGCAACCTCGGACAGGTCTGAAACTAGCCTGGTTTTCTCGAGTCTGTTGTTCCCTAGTGTTGGTTAAACGTCGGATGATTATAGAGGCTAATATTTGAGATACTATATTAGTCAAACTGATTCCTCTGTGGTTATCACAAGAGGATTTCTGTCCCTTTTTGTAGACTGGAACGATCAGCGATCGAGATCAGTCAGATGGGATGGTGTTTAGTTCCCAGACTTTGGTTAATATATCAGTCAACCTGCACGCTAAAACTAGACCACCATCTTTAAAGATATCGGTAGACAACATATCAGGTTTTGCTGCTTTCACTCGTTTCAATTTACTTATGACGTTTTCAACTTCACTGAGAGTTGGGGGACCTGTGTCAGTTTTCCATTCGGGTAGCTTGGAGATTGTGGGTAAGCTAAGAGTGGCTGGGGGCCAGTTGAACTGTTCCTGAAAGTGTTCTGCCTAACGTTCTAATCTTCTAGATTGAGAGTAAATCATTGACCCATCTTTTTCAGAGATAATTTCACTAACTGCCGATTTCTTGATACCGGTGTCCTTAATAAGTCGGAACAGCTGTCTACTATTGCCTGTCGCTGCCGATGCTTCTATCGCATTTGCTTTTGTTGCCCACCACTGTTCACGATCCTTACGCAGACTCATTGTCAGTCTACGTTTCAGTTGTCGTCGCTCTTCATCATACTCCGAGCCTGCTGGAACGAGTTTTCGAGCCTCCATCAGTTCCCTAGAAGTTCTAGAGATCCAATAGTCTTTCATAACCACTGGATTGGGTTTAGATGCTGATAGCGCTGCTGCGTATACACCTGCTTTAAAATCATTCCAAGCTACTTCGGGGGAAACCTGTTGGTCGTGGGCGACTAAATGCTTAGCCAAATCATTCATAAATGCAATCTTAGCGTTCTCAGTCTCAAAGTGATATCTAAAGGGTTTGCCTGATGTAACTTTTCTGCGACCAGCAAAACGCATAGAGATACGTGCTCTCACTAGGGCGTGGTCAGAGTCTAGGCACGTGCCCCAGAAAGAGCGGCAGTCCTCTATACAACCTCTCCAACGGTAGCTGATGCCGATGTGATCAATTTGTGTCCATCGTTGTGTAGATGTTGGGGGTCGCCAAGTTAAGCAATGTCTTACCTTATGCTTAAAGTTTGTGCTAGCTAAAAATAAACGGTAGTCTGAACAGACGATCTCCGTTGTCTGTTCTCTGGGCTGGGATGCCGAGTAACCCACCTAATTGCTTTTCAGCCTGATTTAGTCTACCTACTTGGGCATTAAAATCTCCTGCAATAATTACTATGTCTGAGTGCTTAGCTTTCTGAAGGAGGCTAGAGAACTTCATATACAAGTCGTCTTTCACTTCATCTGTGCTGCAATCAGTGGGGGCATAAGCAGAGACGACAAAAAGGCATCGGCGTGTGTCCCTATCTTTCCGAGTTCGTACTGTGCCATTTAGACGGACAGCACATAGACGACTGTCTACAGGAATCCACTCGAGAAGAGCCTGTTCTGCTCGTAAGCTTAGTGCTATGCCTACACCAGCAAGGCCACGTGAGCTAGCTGTAGGGTCTCCAGATAAACGAAGAGTGAAGTGTGCAGTTCCATTGCATTGACTAGGTGAGGTCAAACGGATGACCATGCTGGGATCCTGTATGCGTGTTTCGGAGACACAGCATACATCAATTGCAAGAGATTCTAATGTTTTAGCTAAGGCAGCCTGTTGACCGATTTGACACAGAGTACGCACATTAAAAGCTCCAACATGGAGTTTAGAGCGTGGCTTCAGGAGACCTGGTATGACATTTCGGGAACTCGGGTAACCAGTACAAGTGGCACGATTAGAAAATGTAGTAGAAGAAGTGTTACAAGTAGACACCAGAGATAGAGAACGTGTTTGATCATGAACAAGGTGAACTCGAGTGCTATTAGAGGTATGAGGGCGGTTATCACTTCCCGGTTGCCCACACCGTGGAAGGGTCATTCTTGAGGAACGTGAAAGAGAAAGAGGATCAGGGGAGGTCGTGATGACCTGAGAGTGTGACCGCAGTGTCCAGGGGACAACTGTCTGAGGTCAGTCAAGTATATTAATTGTTGCTCCGGTTGTCAGAAGGGGGGGCCTCGGCCTCATGGCTTCCGAAGGAGCTCGGCTTTCACCATGAAGCGTCATATTAGTCCTTCCAACTTCCAGGGCAGAGTTAGAATGGTTATAAAGATTTTTACTCGTATGCTGTTTTTTAGCATGGTAGTTGTTTTATGGGGTGGGGTTGCTAACCCCATGTCCAACCCTCCTCCTTTATCCGGGCTTGGGACCGGTAGAAACCCTGTGGGGGCTCCAGGCAGAGTTAGGTCTAAATAGTATTAGAAGGTGAAGAATGCCTGGTTGAAACTAGTAGGATAGTCATAGTCTACATTCGAAGACACCGAATGATGACTTAAAATCAGTTGTACTAGCGTAGTTGTATTCAAATGATATTCCCCTCTAAACTGTTGCTCCATAGATTTCATTCTTCAATGTCAATTGTTCCTTTTAAATTATAATTTTTATGCTCAGCTCTTACAGCATTCGACATTATTCCCACGGGTAACTGCCTTATATCTTAGTAGGCTCTCTTTTATTTGTGAAGATATGCGAAGTGGCACTGCCGATAAACATTCTTTTGGGTTCCATATTAAATATAAGTGACCGGTATTTAAAGTCTATCGAGTTTGATATAGGGTCTACTTGATAATTTATGTTACAAAAAAAAGCGAAATCTAAGTACTTTTAAACAGAGAAATGTTAATTGCCTACCAATCAAGGTAGCTTCATCCATCGCATCATTTGGTATTCGTTGTTTCCGTGGTTTTGGAAGTCCACGTGTGATATGTGAACAAGGCAAACTCGGACAGGTCCTGAAACTAGCCTGGTTTTCTTCCTCGATTCCTGGTGTTCCCTGTTTGGTTTAAACGCGGATATTATAGAGTCTAATATTTGAGATACTATATTATGCAACGATTCCTCTTGGTTATCACAAGAGGATTTCTTGTCCCGCTTTTTGTAGACTGGAACGATCAGCGATCGAATCAGTCCGAAAAAATGGTATGGTTTTAGTTCCCAGATTTGGTTAATATATCAGTCAACCTGCACGCTAAAACTAGACCACCATCTTTAAAGATATCGGTAGACAACATATCAGGTTTTGCTGCTTTCACTCGTTTCAATTTACTTATGACGTTTTCAACTTCACTGAGAGTTGGGGGACCTGTGTCAGTTTTCCATTCGGGTAGCTTGGAGATTGTGGGTAAGCTAAGAGTGGCTGGGGGCCAGTTGAACTGTTCCTGAAAGTGTTCTGCCTAACGTTCTAATCTTCTAGATTGAGAGTAAATCATTGACCCATCTTTTTCAGAGATAATTTCACTAACTGCCGATTTCTTGATACCGGTGTCCTTAATAAGTCGGAACAGCTGTCTACTATTGCCTGTCGCTGCCGATGCTTCTATCGCATTTGCTTTTGTTGCCCACCACTGTTCACGATCCTTACGCAGACTCATTGTCAGTCTACGTTTCAGTTGTCGTCGCTCTTCATCATACTCCGAGCCTGCTGGAACGAGTTTTCGAGCCTCCATCAGTTCCCTAGAAGTTCTAGAGATCCAATAGTCTTTCATAACCACTGGATTGGGTTTAGATGCTGATAGCGCTGCTGCGTATACACCTGCTTTAAAATCATTCCAAGCTACTTCGGGGGAAACCTGTTGGTCGTGGGCGACTAAATGCTTAGCCAAATCATTCATAAATGCAATCTTAGCGTTCTCAGTCTCAAAGTGATATCTAAAGGGTTTGCCTGATGTAACTTTTCTGCGACCAGCAAAACGCATAGAGATACGTGCTCTCACTAGGGCGTGGTCAGAGTCTAGGCACGTGCCCCAGAAAGAGCGGCAGTCCTCTATACAACCTCTCCAACGGTAGCTGATGCCGATGTGATCAATTTGTGTCCATCGTTGTGTAGATGTTGGGGGTCGCCAAGTTAAGCAATGTCTTACCTTATGCTTAAAGTTTGTGCTAGCTAAAAATAAACGGTAGTCTGAACAGACGATCTCCGTTGTCTGTTCTCTGGGCTGGGATGCCGAGTAACCCACCTAATTGCTTTTCAGCCTGATTTAGTCTACCTACTTGGGCATTAAAATCTCCTGCAATAATTACTATGTCTGAGTGCTTAGCTTTCTGAAGGAGGCTAGAGAACTTCATATACAAGTCGTCTTTCACTTCATCTGTGCTGCAATCAGTGGGGGCATAAGCAGAGACGACAAAAAGGCATCGGCGTGTGTCCCTATCTTTCCGAGTTCGTACTGTGCCATTTAGACGGACAGCACATAGACGACTGTCTACAGGAATCCACTCGAGAAGAGCCTGTTCTGCTCGTAAGCTTAGTGCTATGCCTACACCAGCAAGGCCACGTGAGCTAGCTGTAGGGTCTCCAGATAAACGAAGAGTGAAGTGTGCAGTTCCATTGCATTGACTAGGTGAGGTCAAACGGATGACCATGCTGGGATCCTGTATGCGTGTTTCGGAGACACAGCATACATCAATTGCAAGAGATTCTAATGTTTTAGCTAAGGCAGCCTGTTGACCGATTTGACACAGAGTACGCACATTAAAAGCTCCAACATGGAGTTTAGAGCGTGGCTTCAGGAGACCTGGTATGACATTTCGGGAACTCGGGTAACCAGTACAAGTGGCACGATTAGAAAATGTAGTAGAAGAAGTGTTACAAGTAGACACCAGAGATAGAGAACGTGTTTGATCATGAACAAGGTGAACTCGAGTGCTATTAGAGGTATGAGGGCGGTTATCACTTCCCGGTTGCCCACACCGTGGAAGGGTCATTCTTGAGGAACGTGAAAGAGAAAGAGGATCAGGGGAGGTCGTGATGACCTGAGAGTGTGACCGCAGTGTCCAGGGGACAACTGTCTGAGGTCAGTCAAGTATATTAATTGTTGCTCCGGTTGTCAGAAGGGGGGGCCTCGGCCTCATGGCTTCCGAAGGAGCTCGGCTTTCACCATGAAGCGTCATATTAGTCCTTCCAACTTCCAGGGCAGAGTTAGAATGGTTATAAAGATTTTTACTCGTATGCTGTTTTTTAGCATGGTAGTTGTTTTATGGGGTGGGGTTGCTAACCCCATGTCCAACCCTCCTCCTTTATCCGGGCTTGGGACCGGTAGAAACCCTGTGGGGGCTCCAGGCAGAGTTAGGTCTAAATAGTATTAGAAGGTGAAGAATGCCTGGTTGAAACTAGTAGGATAGTCATAGTCTACATTCGAAGACACCGAATGATGACTTAAAATCAGTTGTACTAGCGTAGTTGTATTCAAATGATATTCCCCTCTAAACTGTTGCTCCATAGATTTCATTCTTCAATGTCAATTGTTCCTTTTAAATTATAATTTTTATGCTCAGCTCTTACAGCATTCGACATTATTCCCACGGGTAACTGCCTTATATCTTAGTAGGCTCTCTTTTATTTGTGAAGATATGCGAAGTGGCAACGTGCCGATAAACATTCTTTTGGGTTCCATATTAAATATAAGTGACCGGTATTTAAAGTCTATCGAGTTTGATATAGGGTCTACTTGATAATTTATGTTACAAAAAAAAGCGAAATCTAAGTACTTTTAAACAGAGAAATGTTAATTGCCTACCAATCAAGGTAGCTTCATCCATCGCATCATTTGGTATTCGTTGTTTCCGTGGTTTTGGAAGTCCACGTGTGATATCTGATGAACTATGCAAGGATGAATTAGACGCTTCAGTCTTGTATGAAATTTCGTCAGGATGATGACTTATATGGTCTACAATAGTGAATAAATAAAATATCTCGAAATAACTAAAACAAGTGACAAATGGAAAATCGATGAGAAAAATATAAAGAACAGCCTTGTAAATTACCTGTGATAAACTGGTAAACATTTTATTGATACCATAATCAAGAAGTTGAGAAAACAACAGCCCAACGACATAAATAACTTAGGAATTGGTCATTTAATTTGGTATGAAACTTAGTTTGCATTAATTCTACGAAAATGTTAGGAAGGGTACATATAATTTGTGTCACTCAAACTACTGACATTAAATATAGAATCACTAAACGGTTTAATCATAGCTTGCGACTGCTTATCATTGCGTACACATGACCCTAGTTCATAAACAGAAAATCTCATAGTGAGCACAATAATTCCAGACTACTGAGCTAAATTTTAATCGTCAAAATTTTTAATTCCATTTGATTAATAATAAAGTGTAATCATTATTGATTTTCGGCGTCAGTCGGTTGTGATGTCCGATTTAAACTTAGACAAAGCCACCTTAAAGTCCCTAGTGAATCCGTACGATCATCGCATAACGTATTTCATGGAGAAATTCGGGGTTTGAAGATGACACTAGTTATACCAATTGGTGAATGACCAAAAGCTTTTGATGGACATTTATTATCTTTAAAGTTTATAGTTAAAATCGCACAGTCGAACGGGATTCGTTGGCTGATAATTATTCTAGAATTACTAAAGTAATGTGTCGATCCGCATATGTATTTGAATAACATCGCTAATGTAACATGAAGAAGAAACTAATGCTAGCTATCAAGTATACGAAACTTCTAACAATCCTAAAAAATCTGAATAATCTCGCAAGTATTATTGTTAGGTTTTCAAGTTGCATTTAGCAAGAACCACTGTAAAGGCAAATGAGGAACAATCTTTATTATACACCATAATAGAGAAAACTGAATCCATTTGCATAAATGTCTTCCTGGCACAATTCTGATGCATGGGTTCATGATAATCAAACAACTAAAAGACAGTCACTGATATGTGCATCCAAATCAAATCGAGGGATTAGGGAAGATTAATGGGTAGCCATTCGAAAACTCATCTCGACACGTCTCAATAATGATGGCGAGCGACAAGTCCAATCGACATTTCGTGTTTATATACTATTGCGTACCGCCTAATATGTCATATTGTTAATGAACACGTGCTTGGCGTACTGTCGAAGTTGTAAGTATCCGCATTCAGAAATTGGATCATTGTATCCAAGAGAAGTTTGTACAATTAATCTTGATCATTTTCATAATTTTCATTACTCCCCTTCTTTTTTAGAACGTTATGAACCTTATTTACACTTATGTCTTATGTTTTTACACAATTTGATAGTCTTAATATTTTTCTCTTTAGTCTTAAGTAACTATTATTAGTTAACTTGCTATCAACATGCTTTACAAATTTCTATGACTACGTAAACTAACGATTGTTAAGTCCTTATATCTCAACTATTTATACCTTCAGTTATGCGGTTAATCATTCGACATAATTTTCATATTTAAGGAGAATACAAAACTGTGACGCTATCATTAGTGTGACATCATATCATCACCATAAAATGTTGATATATTATTCAAAAGCCCTGATTAAAAACTAATCGAAAAGAAATATTTTTTTGCCATCTATAAAATGATTTAGTAAGTTATTGCATAATATTGGCATACCTTCTGAATTACTGTTAGAAGTTGTAGGATAGTTATCCTCTGGAGAATATGGCATGCATACATCACTATTTGTTTCAAATGCCTCAGACTTTTCTTTAAAAAACAGAAACAAAATACAAAAAGCGACCCCTCACTAATGATAATTTTCTCCATTAAAAATAAATATAGAAGCAAATACATACACAACTAGACCACAAATATATAAAATAACAATAGTAAGCTTTGTGAAAGCTCTTGAGGGACTTGTGATCGGCACTTGGGATGAGCTGTAAAGGCAGACGAATCAGCTGCGTAAACACGTAGGATAATAAAAGGTCAATACCATTGCAAACACAACGATACACCATTCAATAAAAGTTTCCATTGTGGAACTATGAAAATGGATTGTCATATACAAAGGAATGAATACCTTGTATTCTACTTAGCCATTACAATTAACAAATTAATAAAACTAAATGACCCCACTGAATAGTGCAAACACGCAAAAAACTATGGGTAAAACGGACAGTATAATTTACTAAGAATAAACTCCAGAGGTTATTACATCATGGAAACAACAAAAGAAATTGTTGTACTGACTTACAAGTGATAATTCTGTAAACTGAAGCAGCAGTGATTCCAAGGTACTTCACAGAAACAGGAATATGTGAAATATTGGTAAATATATACAGATGAGACAGAAGTTCTTACACTGAAGATAGCTACTATTTAAACAATGTTTGTTTAATAGAGTCAACCACTGAAACGGCTTTTATTTGATATACCGTGTCAAGATGAACGGTTTAAGATAGTTTTAAAACCTACGGTAACTGCATTCACAATCCAAACAATTTATAGCGATTATGATTCTTGACTTTTATATGGTGGATTGATTTAAAATACAATCACATTGTAATGAGAATTAGAAAAATCTAAGCAATTTATGCTGTAGATAAGGAAAATCAGTCAATAAATGATACACCTCATCTCAGTGGCATGTAAATGATTCGAAAACATCTCATACGCTAACAAAACGAGAATTATATGTTGGCACTACGACTAGGATGAGAACAGACATTCATGAGTCATGCAACGTTAGTAATTGATAACGAGAGACGATTCCAAGGGTGCAATTCCGAACACTCGGCGCCCAGCGATCCAAGGAGCTACAAAATGTGACTCTGGATCAGAAAACTGATCACATCATAATATCCTTCTATCCTACAATACCAGTGCTTTCAAAAAGACAGTGAATCTTATGTCATTAGGAATGTTTCCTTCAATGGTCTTACTCATATCTCTTCTGGTTGGTACCCCAACCATACAATGTTCTTTATACAAATAAAATGAGGTAACCTATTTTACATAATCAACTTGCTGACCTGAAGTCATTTTAGATCCTGATAATTCCTTCTGAGAAACAAACACCTCTGGGGTTTTATGGGTCAGTCCTATGTCCATTGGATGTTTGTGAAACGACGGTTAAGGGTTGATGAAACTACCTGTAACTAAGCATAGAAAAAAGTGTTACATAAACACAATGTAAATCAATCATCTGATTAACAAATAGGACTAAACGTTATTATACTGTCCACCGAGTAAGCTAAGTTACTAATGATTTTGTCGTAATTTTTGCCAGTGAGCGTAGATATAAATCAATAACCTGAGAAACTGCAGTTTTAAAAATTATTCTCACAACAGATAACTTAGTGTCCAAGTATATTTGTATTTGATTTACTTCATCCAAATAATACATGGCTCAGGACTTACAATGAAATCAGAGAATCAATAAGATTATAGGACGCATGTATCATATTTGAGTGCTAGTCAACTTATTATGATTTTAACAAAGTTTAGCATGTGAGAGATTACGCAATCGCACAAGTAATAAACCTTACGCAAAGTGCTATGCAGGCCACATGGTCTCTGGGAAAGAGCAATGAGGAAAAAAGAAAGTAGAGTAAGGCAGTACGATGATAAATCAACGACTTCTATTTTGTCTATTTTTTGCCCAGAAGAGTAGAGCATATAGGTCGGTGATGAGCTAAGCTTCTATTAAATGCCTCTTGATAAGCCTAACGCTACATGTAATGAGCACAAAACGTGACGAAATCAAAGTGTGAATTCACTGCATATAACTTTGATCCTGTTGCCAACCTTTGCATAATATTGTTACTATCTTTCAGATCCTATTTAGAAACACTATTCTAGTACCCATATGCTACAAAATTCTCCGCTTATTGTTATGAAGGCTATAGATTGCGTAGTAACTCAAAAACTACCCGGTAAACCAAAACATTGGGCCACATTGGGCTTTTCGTATATAAACGCTGGGCCACTTACATCGGCGTTGAGCCAAACGAACAAAACATTGGGCCAGCTGTCTGGACGTGAAATTTGAGGTTGGGTCAAATTACTGGAACATTGGCCAAACGTAAGGATTGGGCCAGAACAGTGGGCAAAACGTCAGGAAGCCATGGGTGTGGCCCAATGTTTTACATGCTGTTTGGCCCAACCTTTTGGTTTATTGCCATATATATATGGCATTCTCAGATCAACTTATGGAGTATAGACGGTTCTCACTCATGTGGACATGAATTTCGCTAAACTATAACCATCACAATTTGACATACACAAATGGTGGGTAAACGAGAGTTTAATACATGACAGATTAACCAAGCAAAGCAGCACGCACAAAAATCAAACGGATAGGAGTCCTCAAGGACAGTCAATGTCCTTCAGATTAGATTCAGATCTCGTAACTGCAGTTTCAGCTACAGAGATAGTAGGCTAGTTGATCTGCGTTCATTTCTATGAAACATCTTCCAATGAGAACCAGGTTTCTTGCTGAGAGTGTCAAATGACAGAGCTGACACCATTTGTTTTCTTAAGGTATTCCATTCTCTAAAAGCTTAATGGGGATAGCAAAGGCTTAAATTCCATATCCAATATCTGTAAGATGAATTAGCGTAAATCAATTGATTTTATTGTGCTCACATACTGATTGCTTTCAGTTCAGTTCAAGTTTTTTGTAGCCGTCCAGTAGTTGAGATTTAGCTACACAACTACAGTAGTTCTACCAAGTTCAGCTGGGTTTAGTGCAAAAATATCTTTGGACTCTTTTTAATTTATACATTTTATTTGTGTTTTTTTCATCTTTATTTATGTGAGTACATTTAATCGTGTTTGCTGATGGTTTTTTGATGACCCTGACGATTAGAAGTTCTATAGGAACAAAAAAATGCAGGACATGTTTTGCACATAAACCATTGCACATAATATGGGATGCTGATGTATGTCCACCTCCTGATTTGTAAAATCGTAATAAAAATAGGTCAAAATATTTCGACCACCTTGTAGGAGCAGCTGGAAATTTGAACTAACAACTTAGTACTCACTTGTCGGACAAGTCCAAGTTTCCTATATTTATCTGTTCTAAAACTCTTGACAAGAACTTTTCGTTGACAGCGTTCTAATGACGACGTCCCTGAAGTGCACTAGATATATGACCAAGTTACGCTTGCGGCATTACCAGGGCAACTTCTAACAATTGAACCCACTCTTACGAATGAGAATAAATCAGAAGGCACGAAGGGAGGGAAAGAAATTATATTTGGTTGTGAATAGAGCGGCAATGGAAAAGCAACGTCTAGGCTGGCAAACTGGAGAGAGAGTTGCTTTCCATGGTACGACGTGACGTGATCTGGTGATGATGCATGACCGAGCGCCTTCAAGTAGTAGTGCCCGCCAAAACAAACATGGTCAGCATCAATGTCGAGGACCTATGTAACTATTTATTTTGGGGATTATTTACCGCTACAGCTCACTCCCCCTAATGGGTTCGTGAGGACCCTACGATGTACCAGCCAAAGGATAAAACCCAATGCGTTAGACATTGGTAAGCGTTCCTTTGATAGCTTGCGATGTTGTGCAGCTTCTGGGCGTCGGTGCCTATGCTAGGGTGTCGTTACATTAAACATTTGTACAAAATATAATCGTTCTCTTCTGCGTTCTTCTGTTCGTTTCCAGACGGCCTGGAAATCTTAAAAAAGAAAATTTTTGAAAGGTGCATTTCCCATATCTATATAAAAGCAATTTGCCAGCCTAGACGTTGCTTTTCCATTGCCGCTCTATTCACAACCAAATATAATTTCTTTCCCTCCCTTCGTGCCTTCTGATTTATTCTCATTCGTAAGAGTGGGTTCAATCGTTAGAAGTTGCCCTGGTAATACTGCAAACGTAACATGATCATATGTCAGGTGCACTTCATTGGTGAGCCCAACGTGATCTGGACACGTTCATAACTGTGAGTTTGTTCCTGTTTAAAGTTTTTAACAGTATTTTGGGTGTGATTATCATTTTTTGCACATTTTCACTGCATTTATTTTTGTATTTGAATATATTGCATATATATGATGACTGATCAGACTCCTAAGTTCATTGGGATTAAAACTCCCACACCTCCAAACTTTCAGCTCATTCCCTTCTGGACAGGAAACAGAAGCTTGGTTCTGCTACGCAGAAGCCAAGTTTCGACAAACTCACGTGACAAACTCACGCGTTTAATTCATTGTCGTCGTAAGGTCACTTTCGCGTAAATTGAACAGGTACGTCACCCCCCCTTCTTTTTCAGCCCTGATTGCGTGGAACCTTATGATCAGCTCAAAAGATCAATTCTCAAACGCGGAGACTTATCCGACAGACAACGTCTTGATGAGTTGTTCCACACCATCGAGCAAGGTAGTGGTTTAGCGACGGAAATGTTGTCGCGCATGAGAGAAGTGATTGGTCAACGCACTTTCAGAGGTCTTTCCGTCAACTTTTCTTATAAATACTGCAACAACAAGTACAAGCAGTTCTGGCAACGTTTAATAACAACCCAGTAGATGAACTAGTTTCATCTGCTGATCGAATTCTGGAGATCACAAGAACTCGCGACAATCATTTTTATTCTATTACTGAAATACTTCATTCCACCAAAACGACGTGACAAAATTGTGTAATGCTCTTTCTCGTTTTCTTGACTTCAAGGAAAGGCCGCGACAGAACAATTCTCGTCGACGAAGTACATCACGGTGAAGATCTTCGTCTCGATTTCGTCGAAGCTAAAACTCACATTGGTGTTGGTACCACAACACCTATGGAAAAAATTCCAAGAAGTGTGGGGATCCTTGTCGTTTTCCTAGACAAAAACCCATTGTCGACGCATCGGGAAATTATCTTGCCGGCACTCGTTAGCAGCAACCGTAGCCGGTGGAAACAGCCGCCTGTTATTTATCACTGACGTGATAACGAAAGTTCGCTACCTCGTCGACACTGACGCAGAAGTTAGAGTCCTTCCTGCAGCTTCATCTGATCGTCAACATGAAGCTGCATTCGATCTACAGGCAGCCGATGGAAAGCACATAGCTACGTATGGCAAACGATACGTCTACTTAAACGTGGGTTTACAAAAACCTATACACTGGATTTTCACTGTCGCCGACGTGAAAATACTTATCATAGCCATGGGTTTACTGAGCCACCACAACTTGCTTGTGAACACTAGTAAAAAGAGACTACTGGATAGTAACACAAATCTATACGTTCCTTGAACCTCGGCTACAGGTTTTAGCTTATGTCCTCTTCGTTTTAAACATTTAATTAACACTTATTTTAAGCCGATATTCGACAAGTATCCAGATTTGAATAACTTACTTACTTACTTACTGCCCGTTACTCCTCGCTGAGGAGCATAGGCCGCTCACCAGTGTTCTCCATTTAACTCTGTCCTGAGCAATCCTTTCCAGTTGTTTCCAGTTGCTGCTCATCCTTTTAATGTCTGCTTCCAATTCTCGACGCAGCGTGTTCTTTGGCCTTCCTCTTTTCCGTTTCCCAGCAGGATTCCATGTCAATGCTTGTCTTGTGATGCAGTCTGATGGTTTGCGTAGTGTATGTCCTATCCATTTCCACCGTCTTTTCCTAATTTCCTCTTCTGCTGGAAGTTGGTTTGTCCTCTCCCATAGTAAGTTGTTGCTGATGGTTTCCGGCCAACGGACATTCAGTATCTTGCGTAGGCAGTTGTTTATAAATACCTGTATCCGTCTGAGGATGTTTGCAGTAATTCTCCAGGTTTCAGCTCCATACAGCAGGACTGTCTTCACGTTCGAATTGAAGAGTCTGACTTTGAGGTTAGTTGATATTTGTTTTGAGTTCCAGATGTTTTTCAACTGCAGGAATGCTGCCCTTGCCTTGCCAACCCTTGTCTTTACATCTGCATCAGACCCTCCTTTTTCATCGATGATGCTCCCCAGATATGTGAAGGTATCCACCTCTTCCAGAGTTGCCCCATCAAGTTGAATTGGGTTGGTGCTCCCTGTGTTGTATTTGAGAATCTTGCTCTTACCCTTATGTATGTTCAACCCTACTGCTGCTGAAGTTGTTGCTACACTGATTGTCTTCGCTTGCATTTGTTGGTGTGTATGTGCTAAAAGAGCTAGATCATCTGCGAAGTCCAAATCATCGAGTTGCATCCTACTTGTCCATTGAATCCCGTACATTCCCTCAGATGTGGAGGTCTTCATGATCCAGTCGACCACTAGGAGGAAGAGAAAAGGTGACAGCAAGCAACCTTGTCTGACTCCGGTCCTCACTGAAAATGCAGTTGTCAGTTGTCCTCCATGCACAATTTTGCACTGTGTTCCGTCGTAAGAGTTCCGGATGATGTTGACGAGTTTCTCTGGTACACCGTAGTGTCGAAGAAGTTTCCATAGTGTTCTCCTATCTACACTATCAAACGCCTTCTCATAATCAATGAAGTTGATGTACAGGGGCGAGTTCCATTCAATTGATTGTTCAACGATGATCCGTAGTGTTGCGATTTGGTCCGTGCACGACCGATCCTTCCGAAAACCAGCTTGTTGATCTCGCAGTTGAGTCTCCACTGAATCTTTCATTCTGTTCAACAATACTCTGTTAAAGATTTTCCCTGGTATCGACAGTAGCGTGATCCCTCTGTAGTTGTCACATTTGCTCAAATCTCCTTTCTTTGGTATCTTGATAAGATAACCTTCTTTCCAGTCTGCCGGCACTTGTTCTTCTTCCCAGATCTTTTTGAATAAAACGTGGAATATCTTTGCTGTTAGGTCGATATCTGACTTGAGTGCTTCAGCTGGTATATTGTCAGGTCCTGCTGCTTTCCCACTTTTGATTTGCCTGATGGCCATCTTGATTTCTTCCATCGTTGGTGGAGTGACATCTATCGGGAGATCTGTAGGTGCTGCTTCAATGTCCGGTGGGTTCGGTGGAGCTGGCCTATTTAGAAGTTCCTCAAAGTGTTCTACCCACCTATTCTTTTGTTCTTCAATCTCAGTGAGTGTCTTGCCTTCTTTGTTCTTGACCGGTCGCTCTGGTTTACCATGTTTATCTGCCAGTTTCTTCGTTGTGTCGTATAGCTGTTTCATATTTCCTTCTCTTGCAGCCTTCTCCGCTGTCGTTGCAAGGCTTTCGATGTATTTCCGTTTGTCAGCTCTAATGCTCTTCTTTACTTGCTTATTTGCTTCTGAGTATTCAGCTTGAGCCTTGATTTTTTCTGCTCTTGTTCGGCTGTTGTTGATTTCTATCTTCTTGTTCCTCCTTTGTTGAATTTTGCTCAATGTCTCAGTGGAGATCCATTCCTTATAATGGTGCTTCTTGCGGCCTAGAACCTCCTGACACGTTGACGTTAGTGCTTCTTTGATTTCTTTCCAGTTGTCCTCTATAGTGGTTTCTTCTTCCTTCGGCAGATCTTGTAAGGCTTGGAACCTGTTGTTGAGAGATATTTTGAATTCATTGAGTTTGTCAGTGTCTCGGAGAAAGCCTGTATTGAACCGTTGTACTGCTGACACTCCAGTTGTCCACTGCTTCTTTAGCTTCAGTTTTATTTTAGAAACCACCAAGTGGTGGTCTGAAGCTATGTCAGCTCCTCTCCTGGTTCTTACATCTTCCATTGATCTTCTAAATTTTTTATTGATACATATATGATCGATTTGATTCTCAGTAGTATGATCCGGTGAGACCCATGTAGCCTTGTGTATGCGTTTGTGGGCGAATATTGTACCACCTATAACCAATTTGTTGAAGGCACATAGGTTTGCAAGTCTTTCACCATTGTCGTTTCTGTCTCCCAGTCCTTGTCGTCCCATGATTTCTTCATATCCAGTGTTGTCCATTCCGACTTTGGCGTTGAGGTCTCCCATCAGTATTGTCAGATCTTTTCCTCGACACTTTGCTATAATTGATTGCAGTCTATCGTAAAACTGATCTTTGTCTTCGTCGTTGCCGTCGTTGGTTGGTGCATAGCATTGGATAATATTCATTGTAATCCCTTTCTTCATTGTTTTGAAAGATGCTTTGATGATCCTGGGTCCATTTGGTTCCCATCCCACCAGTGCATTACGTGCCTCCTTGGACAGCATCAGAGCAACTCCTTGAGTGTGGGGAGCATTTTCCTCTTCGTGGCCGGAGTATAGTAGCGTCTCTCCCGAAGCTAATGTTTTCTGTCCAGCTTGAGTCCAATGAGTTTCGCTGATTCCGAGTATTGTCAAGTTGTATCTCTTCATTTCTGCAGCTATTTGATTTGTCTTCCCGCTCTCCCACATTGTTCGAACATTCCATGTACCTATAAAAATATTTGCTCTGGTTGTTAGAAGGGGGAGCATCGGCCTCATGACTTCCGAAGAATTTTGGCTTTCATCATGAGGCGTCATATATCCTTCCACTCCCAGGGCAGAGTTTAAATGGTTTAAATGGTTTATCTTGTTTAATCTGGTTTGCGTTTTTTTAGCAAGTTTGGGTTTTTACGGGATGGGGGTGCTAGCCCCATGCCCAACCCTCCTCCTTTACCCGGGCTTGGGACCGGCAGTAACCCTAGGAGGGCTACAGGCGGAGTTAGATTTGAATAAGGCAACATCGAAATTATCATATGTAACCAGCAATTTTACACATCACATCACGACTACAGGTCAACCTGTATTCCCTAAAGCGCGCCGACTCGCACCCGAAAAACTAAGGATAGCGAAAATGGAATTTGATCATATGGTTGACCTGGGAATAATACGCCCATCCAGTAGCCCATGGTCATCTCCATTACATATGGTCCCGAAGAAAGATAGCAATTATTGGCGTCCCACCGGTGATTACCGACGTCTCATTGCCCAAGCTACGCCTGATCGTTACCCGTTATCACACATCCACGATTTAACGGCCACCCTGCAAGTGATGACAATATTTTCGAAAATCGACTTGGTAAAGGCGTACAACCAAATACCGATGTCTGAAAATGACATACCCAAAACCGCGATTGTAAATCCTTTTGGCCTTTACGAATTCATTCGAATGCCTTTCGGGTTAAGAAATGCAGCACAAACATTTCAGCTCCTGTTAGTATCGCGGTTGATGCATTTGACTCAGCCATTGACGCAGTTCTGCAACAATGGACTGACGAAGCTTGGCAACCATTAGCATTCTTCTCAGGACGACTAAACTATACCGAATCAAGATACAGCACTTTGGGACATGAACTGTTAGCCATGTACTGTGCTGTATGATATTTTCAACATTCCATCGAAGGCCGGGAATTTACAATATTCAATGACCATAAACCACTGACGTCTTCTATGAATTCATCTTCAGATAAGTACTCTCCGCGAGAGTCGCGTCATCTAGACTACATTTCCCAGTTCTCTACTGATATACGACATATATCTGGAGCTAACAATGTAGTTGCCGACGCCTTATCACGAATACATGCCTTGAATCGTATCCAAGGTATCGGCCTTGTTGAATTAGCTCGACTTCAAAATGAAGACAATGATCTTCATCACGAGTTATCCACAACAACGCTTAAACTCCAAACAATGACGATTGGAAAAGGTAAGAACACTTTAATTTGTGATTATTCTACAGGTACACTCCGTCCAATCGTCCCCAGGAGTTATCGACGAACCATCTTCGACACATTGCACAACCTCTCTCATCCTGGAGTTCGTGCTACGTCCAAACTGATTGCTCAGAGATTTTGCTGGCCAATGATGGAAAAATACATCGAAGAATGAGCACGATGCTGCTTGGCCTGCCAAAAGAACAAAGTAATTCTGCACAACAAATGTCCTCTTGGCACTTTGCCAACTCCCGGCGCTCGATTCGACCACGTCCACCTTGATTTGGTAGGACCCTCACCAGAATCAAATAAATTTTCTTATCTTTTGACATGCGTGGACCGTTTTACACGCTGGCCAGAAGCGATTCCACTGACAGACATCACAAGTGAAACGATTGCTCGCGCTTTCGTCGAACGATGGATATCGAATTTTGGTTGTCCATCTACAATAACGACAGACCGTGGACGTCAGTTTGAATCTGGATTGTTCCACTCTCTGACCAAACTGCTTGGAGCAACGCGCTTCCGAACAACTGCCTACCACTCACAATCTAACGGGTTAGTAGAAAGATTTCATCGACAGCTGAAAGCATCACTTTTTGCTACAAACATCCCGCAGTGGACAGAGGCTTTGCCACTAGTCTTACTCGGTATCCGAAGCATGGTAAAAGAAGATGTCGGGTGCAGCGTGTCTGAACTAGTTTACGGAACGACTCTTCGATTACCAGGTGAGTTTGTGGAAACCGCTTCCACCTCGACAAACTTGGATATAAATTCTTACGTGGACCGGCTTACAAATGCTATGCGTTGAGTTAAGCCAGTTCAAACTGGACGACAATCGACAGACACTTTCATCCAACCCGCCTTAAAATATAGTAGATACGTTTTAGTACGTCGTGATGCTCTACGTCGACCTCTCAACGCGACTTACGAAGGACCATACAAGGTCTTGAAACGTGAAACAAAGTATTATACGATCGACAAGAATGACCACGAGGAGAACGTCAGCATTGACCGCCTCAAAGAGGCTTACCTAGAAGGTAAACCATTCGATGTCGAACTCGTCACAACACCGAAACTTGACATGAACGAAATCGCCACGTCTCCAGCAACAACCAACAAGCAAGTGGAAATTTCGAAGAGCTCCATAACGCCGAGAGCTATACATTCTGGTAGAAACGTACCATTTCCAGAACACTTAAACGAATATTACGTCTATTAATTTTTTTTCTAATTTTCCACTCTGTGTATTGTAAAGTTTATGGTTTTTTAAAAAAATTCGACAAAATTACCTTTTGCCAACTCTACGGTATTCATTGTACACATTTTCATATGCCTAAAAATCTATAAAAAACCCTTTTTGTATTGATATTAGTGTTGCCGATATTTTATGCGTCTTCGTAGCCTCATTTGGCTGCCAAACTGCATTTATATAGATATGGGAAATGCACCTTTCAAAAATTTTCTTTTTTAAGATTTCCAGGCCGTCTGGAAACGAACAGAAGAACGCAGAAGAGAACGATTATATTTTGTACAAATGTTTAATGTAACGACACCCTAGCATAGGCACCGACGCCCAGAAGCTGCACAACATCGCAAGCTATCAAAGGAACGCTTACCAATGTCTAACGCATTGGGTTTTATCCTTTGGCTGGTACATCGTAGGGTCCTCACGAACCCATTAGGGGGAGTGAGCTGTAGCGGTAAATAATCCCCAAAATAAATAGTTACATAGGTCCTCGACATTGATGCTGACCATGTTTGTTTTGGCGGGCACTACTACTTGAAGGCGCTCGGTCATGCATCATCACCAGATCACGTCACGTCGTACCATGGAAAGCAACTCTCTCTCCAGTTTGCCAGCCTAGACGTTGCTTTTCCATTGCCGCTCTATTCACAACCAAATATAATTTCTTTCCCTCCCTTCGTGCCTTCTGATTTATTCTCATTCGTAAGAGTGGGTTCAATTGTTAGAAGTTGCCCTGGTAATGCCGCAAGCGTAACTTGGTCATATATCTAGTGCACTTCAGGGACGTCGTCATTAGAACGCTGTCAACGAAAAGTTCTTGTCAAGAGTTTTAGAACAGATAAATATAGGAAACTTGGACTTGTCCGACAAGTGAGTACTAAGTTGTTAGTTCAAATTTCCAGCTGCTCCTACAAGGTGGTCGAAATATTTTGACCTATTTTTATTACGATTTTACAAATCAGGAGGTGGACATACATCAGCATCCCATATTATGTGCAATGGTTTATGTGCAAAACATGTCCTGCATTTTTTTGTTCCTATAGAACTTCTAATCGTCAGGGTCATCAAAAAACCATCAGCAAACACGATTAAATGTACTCACATAAATAAAGATGAAAAAAACACAAATAAAATGTATAAATTAAAAAGAGTCCAAAGATATTTTTGCACTAAACCCAGCTGAACTTGGTAGAACTACTGTAGTTGTGTAGCTAAATCTCAACTACTGGACGGCTACAAAAAACTTGAACTGAACTGAAAGCAATCAGTATGTGAGCACAATAAAATCAATTGATTTACGCTAATTCATCTTACAGATATTGGATATGGAATTTAAGCCTTTGCTATCCCCATTAAGCTTTTAGAGAATGGAATACCTTAAGAAAACAAATGGTGTCAGCTCTGTCATTTGACACTCTCAGCAAGAAACCTGGTTCTCATTGGAAGATGTTTCATAGAAATGAACGCAGATCAACTAGCCTACTATCTCTGTAGCTGAAACTGCAGTTACGAGATCTGAATCTAATCTGAAGGACATTGACTGTCCTTGAGGACTCCTATCCGTTTGATTTTTGTGCGTGCTGCTTTGCTTGGTTAATCTGTCATGTATTAAACTCTCGTTTACCCACCATTTGTGTATGTCAAATTGTGATGGTTATAGTTTAGCGAAATTCATGTCCACATGAGTGAGAACCGTCTATACTCCATAAGTTGATCTGAGAATGCCATATATATATGGCAATAAACCAAAAGGTTGGGCCAAACAGCATGTAAAACATTGGGCCACACCCATGGCTTCCTGACGTTTTGCCCACTGTTCTGGCCCAATCCTTACGTTTGGCCAATGTTCCAGTAATTTGACCCAACCTCAAATTTCACGTCCAGACAGCTGGCCCAATGTTTTGTTCGTTTGGCTCAACGCCGATGTAAGTGGCCCAGCGTTTATATACGAAAAGCCCAATGTGGCCCAATGTTTTGGTTTACCGGGTAGTTTTTGAGTTACTACGCAATCTATAGCCTTCATAACAATAAGCGGAGAATTTTGTAGCATATGGGTACTAGAATAGTGTTTCTAAATAGGATCTGAAAGATAGTAACAATATTATGCAAAGGTTGGCAACAGGATCAAAGTTATATGCAGTGAATTCACACTTTGATTT
Organism: Schistosoma mekongi; assembly: GCA_034768735.1. NCBI lineage: Eukaryota > Metazoa > Platyhelminthes > Trematoda > Strigeidida > Schistosomatidae > Schistosoma > Schistosoma mekongi. The sequence goes on along the minus strand of CM068306.1, from coordinate 87,391,250 downwards.
CGTCACGTTTTGTGCTCATTACATGTAGCGTTAGGCTTATCAAGAGGCATTTAATAGAAGCTTAGCTCATCACCGACCTATATGCTCTACTCTTCTGGGCAAAAAATAGACAAAATAGAAGTCGTTGATTTATCATCGTACTGCCTTACTCTACTTTCTTTTTTCCTCATTGCTCTTTCCCAGAGACCATGTGGCCTGCATAGCACTTTGCGTAAGGTTTATTACTTGTGCGATTGCGTAATCTCTCACATGCTAAACTTTGTTAAAATCATAATAAGTTGACTAGCACTCAAATATGATACATGCGTCCTATAATCTTATTGATTCTCTGATTTCATTGTAAGTCCTGAGCCATGTATTATTTGGATGAAGTAAATCAAATACAAATATACTTGGACACTAAGTTATCTGTTGTGAGAATAATTTTTAAAACTGCAGTTTCTCAGGTTATTGATTTATATCTACGCTCACTGGCAAAAATTACGACAAAATCATTAGTAACTTAGCTTACTCGGTGGACAGTATAATAACGTTTAGTCCTATTTGTTAATCAGATGATTGATTTACATTGTGTTTATGTAACACTTTTTTCTATGCTTAGTTACAGGTAGTTTCATCAACCCTTAACCGTCGTTTCACAAACATCCAATGGACATAGGACTGACCCATAAAACCCCAGAGGTGTTTGTTTCTCAGAAGGAATTATCAGGATCTAAAATGACTTCAGGTCAGCAAGTTGATTATGTAAAATAGGTTACCTCATTTTATTTGTATAAAGAACATTGTATGGTTGGGGTACCAACCAGAAGAGATATGAGTAAGACCATTGAAGGAAACATTCCTAATGACATAAGATTCACTGTCTTTTTGAAAGCACTGGTATTGTAGGATAGAAGGATATTATGATGTGATCAGTTTTCTGATCCAGAGTCACATTTTGTAGCTCCTTGGATCGCTGGGCGCCGAGTGTTCGGAATTGCACCCTTGGAATCGTCTCTCGTTATCAATTACTAACGTTGCATGACTCATGAATGTCTGTTCTCATCCTAGTCGTAGTGCCAACATATAATTCTCGTTTTGTTAGCGTATGAGATGTTTTCGAATCATTTACATGCCACTGAGATGAGGTGTATCATTTATTGACTGATTTTCCTTATCTACAGCATAAATTGCTTAGATTTTTCTAATTCTCATTACAATGTGATTGTATTTTAAATCAATCCACCATATAAAAGTCAAGAATCATAATCGCTATAAATTGTTTGGATTGTGAATGCAGTTACCGTAGGTTTTAAAACTATCTTAAACCGTTCATCTTGACACGGTATATCAAATAAAAGCCGTTTCAGTGGTTGACTCTATTAAACAAACATTGTTTAAATAGTAGCTATCTTCAGTGTAAGAACTTCTGTCTCATCTGTATATATTTACCAATATTTCACATATTCCTGTTTCTGTGAAGTACCTTGGAATCACTGCTGCTTCAGTTTACAGAATTATCACTTGTAAGTCAGTACAACAATTTCTTTTGTTGTTTCCATGATGTAATAACCTCTGGAGTTTATTCTTAGTAAATTATACTGTCCGTTTTACCCATAGTTTTTTGCGTGTTTGCACTATTCAGTGGGGTCATTTAGTTTTATTAATTTGTTAATTGTAATGGCTAAGTAGAATACAAGGTATTCATTCCTTTGTATATGACAATCCATTTTCATAGTTCCACAATGGAAACTTTTATTGAATGGTGTATCGTTGTGTTTGCAATGGTATTGACCTTTTATTATCCTACGTGTTTACGCAGCTGATTCGTCTGCCTTTACAGCTCATCCCAAGTGCCGATCACAAGTCCCTCAAGAGCTTTCACAAAGCTTACTATTGTTATTTTAAATCAATCCACCATATAAAAGTCAAGAATCATAATCGCTATAAATTGTTTGGATTGTGAATGCAGTTACCGTAGGTTTTAAAACTATCTTAAACCGTTCATCTTGACACGGTATATCAAATAAAAGCCGTTTCAGTGGTTGACTCTATTAAACAAACATTGTTTAAATAGTAGCTATCTTCAGTGTAAGAACTTCTGTCTCATCTGTATATATTTACCAATATTTCACATATTCCTGTTTCTGTGAAGTACCTTGGAATCACTGCTGCTTCAGTTTACAGAATTATCACTTGTAAGTCAGTACAACAATTTCTTTTGTTGTTTCCATGATGTAATAACCTCTGGAGTTTATTCTTAGTAAATTATACTGTCCGTTTTACCCATAGTTTTTTGCGTGTTTGCACTATTCAGTGGGGTCATTTAGTTTTATTAATTTGTTAATTGTAATGGCTAAGTAGAATACAAGGTATTCATTCCTTTGTATATGACAATCCATTTTCATAGTTCCACAATGGAAACTTTTATTGAATGGTGTATCGTTGTGTTTGCAATGGTATTGACCTTTTATTATCCTACGTGTTTACGCAGCTGATTCGTCTGCCTTTACAGCTCATCCCAAGTGCCGATCACAAGTCCCTCAAGAGCTTTCACAAAGCTTACTATTGTTATTTTATATATTTGTGGTCTAGTTGTGTATGTATTTGCTTCTATATTTATTTTTAATGGAGAAAATTATCATTAGTGAGGGGTCGCTTTTTGTATTTTGTTTCTGTTTTTTAAAGAAAAGTCTGAGGCATTTGAAACAAATAGTGATGTATGCATGCCATATTCTCCAGAGGATAACTATCCTACAACTTCTAACAGTAATTCAGAAGGTATGCCAATATTATGCAATAACTTACTAAATCATTTTATAGATGGCAAAAAAATATTTCTTTTCGATTAGTTTTTAATCAGGGCTTTTGAATAATATATCAACATTTTATGGTGATGATATGATGTCACACTAATGATAGCGTCACAGTTTTGTATTCTCCTTAAATATGAAAATTATGTCGAATGATTAACCGCATAACTGAAGGTATAAATAGTTGAGATATAAGGACTTAACAATCGTTAGTTTACGTAGTCATAGAAATTTGTAAAGCATGTTGATAGCAAGTTAACTAATAATAGTTACTTAAGACTAAAGAGAAAAATATTAAGACTATCAAATTGTGTAAAAACATAAGACATAAGTGTAAATAAGGTTCATATCGACTCTTACGTATCAGGAATAGTAGCAAATATAAAAAATGTTTACCCTGAGTAAAAAGACCCAAATATCCTATTATCATCATAATATTTGATGTTGCACAGGATCTCCATAGCGTTTTACCTTTAGTGATAAAATACTATACTTTACGAAGAATGATGACAACAGAATGGAAAGGCGACAGTCTGATCAAATGTAGGCATAGTAAAAATAGACTTTCAACTTCCGAAACGAACAACTGTGGTTAGTTGCTTTCCATATTATGTGGACTTGTAATCTAGTGGTTGTGTGAGTCTAAGCGACCTCCGCAAACATCATCCGTTAAAATCTCTGGTGCGGAATCTGAGTTGCGCACTGCTGACGAGTTCCACACTCGAACGAAACAGTTGTCTAGTGCTCCCCGGTTTTCAGTGGAACCCTGTCAACATCTAACTGTGAAATATTCAATCGAAACCGTACTGGTTATCGCAAATAGCAAATGTTTATTTCAGGTACTTACTTACAAATATACACCTCTTCGTTTACTGAGCATCTGAGCTATAAGACGGTACATGTGGCAGAGTTTGGCATTCCACAAACACCATACTGTGTTCGAACCATATTGATTCACAGTTCTTATGATTCTACACTACTGCCAGTTTACTATAAGGAAATGAATGACAGTCCTTTTGACGGAAATTGTGTTAAGAAGAGACAGAACCAGTTATTTTCATTGTGAAATATTCTTGTTTTTGCTATTTTTTATTTATTGCAGAGAAGGTGGTAACCGGTACTGCCGTTGACCTTCGCTACACTGACCTCGCTATTTGTGATTGATTGTATCGGTTTTTAATTGTGCTAATTACTTCAATTATTAGGTCGTTGTTTTAACTATATATACAAGGTTAGGACAAAATAGAATCGGATCATCTATGAGCTGTATTCGTATCTCCTTGACTTGATTTTGGGCGAGTAATTAGCTATTGAGTTGTTGGTCACGATTGCGAGTATCTAATCGCGTAGATAAATCAACGAGTTAAAGTTGTCTTTGGTGCTCCTGCGTATAACGTACTCGTTCGCATCATAACAGTTGGCGACGAGTGATGGTGACAATGAACCGTATCAAGATGGAGATATTATTGGATGAACAACTTAAACTAATGAAGCTATTCACAAGCTCGAAATCTATTCCTGAGACGTCCTCGACTGTTTCTGTTTCCAACTCTACACTTTCAGCTAATCAAATTATTAATGGCATTCCTAATTTTAAATAATAATAATAATAATTTATTCCCAAGTAACAATTTGTACATGAGAGCATACCAGTTTACAGGCATCATCAGAATGATATGGCATAATTGTAACAGAGTTTTAGTAGTGTTATTGTTATGGAGTTGACGATATACAAAGATATTAATTAATTAGGAAGCCAACGGTAAGTAGCTTCACAGTTTACAGTACTGCAGTACTAGAGGTATATTTTGTATTACAGAACACTTCCAGTAAACAACCGCGCGCTTTCTGTCCCTGGTGCTGTAATCTCAGGAAATAGCTGCGAGAGAGCAGGACGAACAATGGAGACTATCCAGAGACAGGATAAGGCTGGTATTTTGAAGTTTGGTTAAGGCAGCCATGTTTGTGTGGGCTGGTCTTGAGCGGTGAGTTGTTGGTGCATTGATTACGTTCCAGGCCAGCGTTTGGAGTAAGGTGCTTAAAGGAGATCAGTTCTTTGCCAGTTCAGACCATAGACTCGGGAAGACAGTGACATAGATTATGCGATAGAAAGAAAAAGAATAAATTTGATTAGTGGTATCAAAATAATCAGTTTCAAACTAGAATCTTCTTCCGTTTTTATGTTTTTTTTTACTACAACGTACACGATTTTAGTGTTAGCAGTCTTAGTACCCCAATAAGCTATTGTTTATTGATTCGAGGTTAAGTGGTAAGTCGTCGAAGATTTGGTACAAGTCTTTTGATTCTAGATATAGGGAGATCAGGCGTTTGAATAATAGGATAGATTTAGTAGTGCGGATATTTTGTGGTAGTTTATTCCGGAGTTTGCTGTAGAATACGATAAATAACTTACCGCGATGTTGTGTTTGGTATTTGTCGATAAGTAATGTTGCTTTGTAGTTCCGAAGATCGTATCTAGGCATTTGGTTCCACGTGGGAGAGAAGGCCGAGAATGATATTCCGTTGATTATTTTATAGAAGAATATGAAGTTGTGTCGTAGTCGGCGACGACACAGGGGTTCTAAAGAGAGTGTTTCACATCTAGTCGTGTAGTCCATGTTTCCGTTAGTTGCCAGAATTCGACGTGTGAAACATCTTTGTACACTTTCGACGCGTTTTCTATCTATGCTATTCATACTCGAAAAGATAAATGAGCAGTACTCGAGTATAGGTCTTACACATATCTTAAACAGAGTAAGGTTAGCTTCCGTTGTATGGAAGTTTTGAAGAAGGAAGCCTGTTAATCTTCTAGTTTTAGAGATAATAGAGGAGGCATGTTCCGTGAACTTTAGGTTGCCGGAATATTTAATACCCAAGTCACTTGTTGATTGGAGTATTTGGACCTTTGACCCATTTAAATAAAACGTGGACTGTGGGTTATAGTTGTCTATGTGCATGATTCCACATTTATTGTAGTTAAAGGGTAGTTGCTATTTTTGGCTTTAGGAAGTTAGGTTATCGAGGTTCTTTTGAATTAGAGTCATGCCTTTTTCTAAAGAGTCCGGTTTAAAGCTATAAACAATCTTGAGATCGTCCGCATATAAATACGGTCGGCCATGTTTTATAACGTTATTTATGTCATTTATGTATATAACGAACAATGAGGGACCCAGTACACTTCCCTATATAACCCCGCTGGTAATTGGTTTAGGCGATGATAGACTATTGTTGAACCTTACTGTTTGCTGTCTTCCTTCCAGGAAAGATGCAAACCATGAATGAAGTGGGTCTTTGACCCCATATGATTTAGTTTTAATGAGCAGTCGCTTATGAGGGACTTTGTCAAAAGCTTTACTGAAGTCGAGAAATAAACTGGACACTAGAAGCCCTTTGTCCCGTTGTGTAGTTATGTCATCTAGGTAGTCTAACAAGCATGTGTCACACGACCTATTCTTTAAGAATCCATGTTGGGAAGGAAAGAGTAGTTCGTTTTTAAGTAAATATTTGAGTAATTTCTCCCTGATTATCCTTTCCATTACTCTAGATGCAACAGAGGTTAGATTAATAGGATGGTAGTTCTCTATATTTCCTACAGGTCCGGATTTAAACTTAGGAATGACGTGTGTAATTTTCCAAAGGGTAGGGTAGCATGCAGTAGAGAGTGACATTGCAAATAGTTTGAGAAGTGCCAGGTGGAAGTCCGTGCCACCATTTTTAAGTACAGTGGCTGGTATACCATCAGGGCCCAAAGTGTATGAGTGTCTTAGCGTAGTGATGGCCTTGGTAATATTTTCTATAGTGAATGCTATATCCATGATCTCGCACGATAGTGGCGTAGTGGGTTCGATCCCATCTATGTGGTTTTCAATAGTAAGTGAGGTGGCAAAGTGCTCACTGAATAAATCAGCTATGCGGCAGGGGTCATAATATACTTCATTGCCACAGATAAAGAGGTTTCCACCCTTTATCTTAGAGCTACTGATTTTGTTCCGGAAGGTCTTGAGAAGTCCCATATGGTTATTCTGTGCAGTAGCCTGTTTTTCTAGTGCAACTTCCATCTGTATACGCTCTGCCTGGCCTTAATGCATATTTCTTTCATAGTTATGAGGGAGGAAAAATCTTTAAGTTTATAAAATTTGTTTGCATGTTTACGTAGGCTTCTTCTTGCAGTAATGGCGATAAGCATACACTTCGGAATTCTAGGTTTAGTATATCCTAGAGGTGCTACTACATCTAGTACATTATAAGTGTTGGAGTAGAGTATACCAGTCAGCTTATCAGCATCGTCTTCCGTGAAGTAGTTGTTCCAATCAAGACATTTGAAGTAAGTCTTAAAGCTTTTCCAGTCTATCTTGTGGAAGGATCTGCTAGGTATTGTAATCGGACATTTATACAGTGTAGTCAGTAAGTCAAAGCTGCACATAACAACGTTGTGGTCACTACCTGGGAATTGTTTTCCTATACGTACGGTGCATGGGGAGAGCTCATTTGTAAAGACTAAATCCAAAATATTTATATATCTGGTAGGGCTACGGACATACTGTGACCAGCCACCAAGCTCTAAACTTTCCATAAGCAAGTCATAGCGTTTCGGTGCTTTGGTGGGGAACCATGAGATTTCAGGCATGTTAAAGTCTCCACAAATAACCTTACCTGTAAAGGGTAGGGAGGAGGCCAGTGTAAAAATGTCTGACAGTAAGTTTATATTCTCTATTGATGGGCTAGGTTGTTGGTATACGGAACCGAATAGGTAAGACTGTGGTACAGTAGGTCACATAACAATCCACACTGAGTCTTGTAATTTATTTAAGTCTGTTGTATCAAACAGAAGTGAGTTTAACTTTGTGTTAACATATATTAAACAACCCCCTCCACGTCCATGTAGCCTGTCACTACGATACAGATTATAATTATCAAGGGATATACTTAGATCAGAGACGTTAGGGGTAGTCCATGCCTCAGTTACCATAATAATTGATGGTTGGCAGATTGATGTAAACAGAGCTAAGTCGATCATTTTGTTGCATATTGATCGCGCGTTAAGTAGGCATAGACTAAGCGAGTGGCCAGTGAGGTTGAAATAATTTAAAGCCTCATGGATGAAGGCGTCAGGTTTAGAATCCTGGGTGAGACTTTGACTTGGGGATAGCTGAGTTTTGCATTGTTCAGATACTAGTGAGTAGATAATGGGTGATTGCTCTGCAGCCTCAATGTTTAGGTTGTCACTGCTATCGTCATTTTTTACGCTGGAAGTGTTTGTGATTAGTGGAGATATGGTGCTGTGAGATTGGTTACTTAGTAGTGGCAGAGCTGGAAGTTGGTGGTGTTCGGGCTCGTCATCAGCTGACTTAGTAATGGCTGCGGGGGCAATGAGTAGGGGTGAGAATGGCTGTGAGTTATCGTACGAGGATACTCTAAAAAATGGTTCGAGTGTGCGTACGTGATATATGGATCATAGTAGTTAGGTAATGAGTTTTGGGGTGCGGCCAAGTAGTTGTAGTTACAACTGCTTACTGTAGGAAAGTGTATAGGCCGTAAGTCTCCAAGTCTAGGAGGGCTTTTATGTTGATTGAACGGGTGACATCCCACGTTAAAATTATTCCCATTATCTGTTTGGGACAGAAACGATATAGGTAGAGGAAGGAGGCTTTTCTTCCTGGAATCAGCCTTCGGGGTCATTCGCACATGGTACTCTGACGCAGTTGCATACGTCATTCTGTTGCTTTTAAAGTATTTATGCGACGGAACAGAAATAGGGTGATAGGAGAGGAGCCGCTTGTTGCTGTTCTTAACACTGGCCTTCAAACCTAGTGATTTTAGAGATATTGTGCCCAGCGGTTTGGCGTTTGTTACTTATTTTATTACTCTGAGTTTTAGGGATGGGGTTATGTTGACCCTTATTGATAGGGAGAGCATCAGGCCTGTTGTAAGGATAAGGTATGAATTCTGTTTTAACGGTAGGGTGGTGGATTAAGTTGTATGGAATGATCCTGTTCACCTCTTTATTTTGTGAGATAAGTGTTCTCCCCTTGGGAGTGATGTCTAAATCTACTAGGTCGCTGCCATTTTCCTTGGTTGTGAGAGGTATTGGGGTATGAGCGTCTATACTAGGTAGAGTTATGGGTATGGTTGGGCTGAGTGGAGTGCAAAGTCTAGGTGGTGGTGTACTACCACTAGAGTACGTCGTAGACTTTGTTTTGGAAAGTTTATTTGTAGTGGTTAATTGTGACTTGGAGTCTTTTATGTCTGAAACAACAGCACCGTAACGGTTGATGGATCTACGTTGTAGAGGCGTTTTATCAGCAACTATTAGTATATTTTTGAAGTCCAGAAGTCAGTGTCACTCTTGTCACATGGTTTAGGAGGTATGAAGATCTGTTAATGTATGGTTTAGATTCTCAGGACGATGCATGGAAAGTTTGCCTACTACTCAGAAAGCTCGGTGTAGCAGAACTTGACAAGTACTGCAACTTAATTTTCGTGTGACAGAATATTCACTGTGACCTGCGAAACCCTCAGGCAACACTTTGGTGATAATTCTTCTCTGTTTAATATTACAGTTAAAAGTGAATGAGACAGATGATTACTTAATCCATGTTGGTATTTTAAACGGAAAGTGTGAACTTTTGTATTGAAAGATCTGAGGAAAAATCAATTCACATTCCAAATTCTCATCTGCAACCCACAGTCAGAAAAACTGCATTGCTACATCGTCAGGATCAGGAACCAAGATTGTCTCTCAAAGATATTGCCGCAGAATATCAACAGGTGATAAACTTATAGGAAGATACTACACTCGTCCAATCCATTGGTCGTAGTGAGATTAAAGTTCATGCAGTTCGTCGAAAATCTAGTTCCTAGCTGCACCGCTTCAACTTATTGTGACAAACCAGCTAATATGAGGAAAATTATTCCCCCCCCCCATCCAGATGCTTTAACTGTGGGACATGGCATTTTGCCATGTTCTGCTCATTTAAGAAAAAACGCTGCAGAAAATGTGACATGCTGAGACATAAGGGAACTTCTAATCAGTAGAATGACACTCGCACTCGGTCACGTTCTTGAAGAAGATTCCGTTTATCTAGTAAGACGGCTGAGTCACTTTCAGTATTCATCGAGAATCACGTTCACCAGGGACCAAGCAGAAATGATGTCCAATCGGCTCAGATAATTCGCAATCGAAATTATCATAAACAAACCCAGACCTCGAATGTTCTACCTCTTAAACCCAGGAGAAATTCTTACGTACTGTGTAATTATGTACCAAATGCCTATTGACTTCCTTTCTATTTCATATATTTAACAGTGCATTTTTGCAATTTATTCCACTTTTTCCCGCTTTCCATCATCATTTAAACGACCAATAAATATTTTGTTTAGCGTCGAAGAATGAGGACTTTCTTTACTAACAGATGAAGATAATCATGACTAGAAAGTTTGTGGATACCTAAAGGTGAACCATGATAATCTTACAATCAAAATATTGGCCCTAAGCCTATTTTTCTCTTTAAAGTATCTCCAAGACCACTACAGTTTACACTGGATGATATAAAACAATCTGAGTAGATACAACTAAGTAACAGATGCATCTTAAAGGTCAAATGGGGCGGATAAAAGCTGCCCAACTTCCCTGTTGAGTCCTGTGAAACATAGTACTATGCTTTCAGCAACTTATTTTCTCTTAGGTGGTACGATATTAATGGTGGACAATAGGGATGGATTATTTGTGCATGAACTTAGTGAATCCAGTACTACACTCGATTTCAGATAGTGACCTTGTCTTAACGCTTTGTCACACGTTAGTGGTATCTTCGATTAGCGTTCTGTAAACGCTGAAGCCTATTAGGTCTTCTCGTTGGTTTCTTGTTTGAACTTCAGGTGGCTAGACCCCTAAACTTTTCGATAATGCTCTCAACACATACCTTAGGCCTCACATTGAAAAAGACTCATATATTATTCTCCCCCCTTGTACCTTAAAAAAGATCCTGTCACCTTCGAGGTAAAATAAAGAAAAACAGACATAAATATAGTAGGACTGAAATGATTAACTTCTCACTGCTTATCTTAGACCACTAAACTTGCATCTTGCTCAGAAAGTGAGATCCAGGAGTATCATACAGTGTACCATATAACTTATAATCCCCTTCACTCTAACAGATCATTTGTGAGATTCAGTCCCAAATTAAGCCTAAGTGGATATCGTTATAGTAGAGAAGTCATGTGAGGTCACTCTAAAATGGGCGTTGACTTGTTTGTGGTCAGGATACACAAACTGTGGAACTCCTAACCCAATAAGATAGTGTTGGCACCTTATGCTGAATCTTTCAAAAGAATGCTAGATGAACATCTATTAATCTCCGGGGACTGAAGAACAGAACTGTGAGGGTTATACATTAGTTTCTTCAATGCTCAACTATTTATCCAATATTTTTCTGCAGACAATGTAGACAGAAAGGATGGGATGCAGTTAGGTGAATCTTGCCAACTATTGATTAACAGACTAAAGTTGTAGTTTATGCAACCAACCAAATATTTTCATTGATGTAAGTAACAATAATGATAGATGTTCAAGTTTTTGTTAACTATGCACAGTACGTATATCTCAAGCCATTTGTCGTTCATTTAGCACTGTCACACTCACTTCGACTATTGCCATTAATATTGATCGGTATATTTTGATATATGCACCAGATTACTTCAATTTCCCATACATTGAGTAGGGTTAATTTGATCATTCCAAAAACAATTACACAGATACGCGCAAACATGCCTGCATTTGTTCACACACACATACCGCTCGACTTCTATATAATTTTACGATAAAAAGTTTCCTTTGGAACATGGTTGGACAAGTGTTTGGTTGATTGATCTTACATATACATACAGTGATTTTAAGTTTACAGATCTGTTCAACTAGAAGTTCGGATCAGTATGCCAGGTGAAGAGTTGCAATTTATTTATTTGCTTTACAGTAGGAAATACTTTTCAAACTTAATCTACTTGTAATGTCTTTTGTGCACTTAGCGTCAGTTGTTTTTGTCGAACTGACCGTTTACATTAGAATAAATATTTACTTATCCAAACCAGTGCTCAATTTGTATCAGATTATCAAGCCAGCCATTAGTATGGATACATTTCTTTTCAGTTTTAGGATAAATGTAACAATCACTGTACTCTAAAAACCAAGACCCCTTCTACCACTTAGACTCGAAGTTTGAAAGCTTGAATTCTGAAAGAAATATTTATCACCCCTAGACCATTTGAACATAGGCGACTGACAGACGACGTCATAACGACTTATGCGAATTCAACTACCCTTAAGTATCCAATGTGGTAGTTATTTAAGGTTAGTTTCAACACTCATCTTTAAGGAAAGAGTACTTAGCATTTACTAGTAACTGACTACCATATATTTCATTTCTGTGCGTTCTGCATACGCAGGTCGTAACCGGCAGGGCCGGTGATCCATTGCTGCTGAATAGTGAAGTGATATAATCGAAACATTTCTTCATTCCGTTTTAGAACAACTGGAATTTCTGCAAATTTTTATGATTAGATCAATTAATATATTTTAGTCAGAAATGTTTATTAATCGAACATATGGCTCTGAGATTACAACTCATGAAAAAATGTAACTGCCTTTAACTTAGGTAGAACCAAGTTCTGAATTTTGCCTTCCAAAAATATCCCTAACGATCAAACTCACAAGCAATAGAATGACCAAAAGCAATGATGAATATGGACTGTGTAACTTATTTAAGATACAAAGAAAACATGCTGTTTGCAGACAGAATTAGGTTTCATACCGTGCTGCATCGTGATTATATGATGATTGGTGAACCATAGAATTTAGCTTGTAGTTCCTACCAAAACAAACACAGTCAGCATCGATAACGAAAAGCCAAATAATTAGTTACTTTTACATAGGAAAACAGAGGAAAACACAAAGAACAGAAAAGTTTTAAGGAACAATGTTTTAAAAAGACAAACCAATAATTACATGTGTGAAAAATAAGGCTGAAACTGTCAACAGTGGTGTAACCAATCTTTTATCGGTGGAAACCAATGCCTAGATACTTAAGTCGCGACGACAAAGAAATAGAATGGATTGCAATAACTAACCATATGGATATTGAATTTTTGACCTTGACATAAAATATGAGGCAATTAAAATAACAGTTGTTATAGTAACGTGGTTAAGAATTATGAGTGATGACGATGAATCCCCGAAGTCAAAAAACATATTCGTAAGCGAGATAGATTGTTTTGTCGGGAAAAATGTTGGAAAGGTTAGTTAATGGGTTTGGTTTCATTTGTGAGTGGTGCAGTATTTAGCAACACAATCTCCTGGAGTCGGAGTTGAAGATGACGGTCAGGTCACAGATTTATCAAATGAAAGGCGATGGGAACCAAGTGGACTCCCTCGTCCAAAGAAAAATTGTTTTATGATAAGTGGAACTCTACGTTATTCTGTTTCAAGTAAACCCCCGTTTGCACAGGATGTTCTAGATGTGAGCTATCAAAACTTGAAGTCGATTAAAAATATTTGTTCATAGTATGAAGATCGTAAAACGTTTTTTGAGCATGTGTCATTGTTTGATGTCATTATATACGACATCACAGTAAATCCTGAGCAGATCAAAGAAGTGTTGTGGCTTGCCGAGTGTCTGGAAAAAAATTCGGGACAGTTCTTATCGAAAAAGACGTTTATTATGGTAACAAATTTAATGAGTTGGGTGTCGACACGACAGAATGATCCGGTTAGTTGAGTGAAATACTAATTAATAAACGCTAGTGATTAACTAGTCACTGATATTTCTCTGTTAATCTGAACAAACAGTTATTGCTTACCGAATGCTTCAATCTAATTCTAGATGTCAGCCTATTTCTCTAGATACCTCCTGAGGTTTACCCCGTATTTATCAGTGCACAGAATTTTTTTTATATCGGTGACGTTTAATATCATTATGATTGTTTTAAGTTAGAAGTCGAAATTGTAGACCGATCTTCAAAGATAAGGATAGAAGGTCAGTGACCTTTGTTAATCCACTCGTATTGTAGTGCTGTGAAGATCTAATCCCTCTTTGAACGTATTCACAGAAGGTGCGGATACTACGTGTCCTGGTAGAGAAATCTAGTAATTCATGACTCGTTGTGAGAAGCGCGTCTTAGGACATAAAAGATTTGATCATGGTTTTGGAACTTTTCTGGAGTGCGCTTAGTCGTAAATGGAACAAAAGAATAAGGCCCCTTTATACCAATATCATTGTTTACTGTGGAGTACGGTAAGTTGGTATTAGATCACCTACGTTAAGGTATCTGAAATTGATTGAAGGCCTTAATCTCTTTTCATACGGTAACTTGAATAACTGTTTATCATTCTTGTTCCTTTGCGCTAAATCTATTCCAGTGTATAGAACAGTGAATAGTTGCTTGTATTCCATATTCCAAATGAGGCCTCATTTATGTAGAATATATTATTAGTAATATTTCTTCATTCACATGTTTTTTTGAATGGCCTCTTGCATGGGGAACCTTACAGTTACTCATAGTTTTGAGGCAACTACCAACTGTGCCTTCTAAATCCCCATAATCTACAACTTTAGGTGGTGGTATTTCATTGATTGTGTAACTGAGATATTGTTGTAATGACTTATGTGCATTACTACACTTTTACCATAGTTAATTTCTAACGACCACAGGTTTGTTCACCAGACAAAAGTGTCCAAATCTGCCTGTAATCATACTTTATCATCCTCGTTGTAAATAGTTCCCCTGAATTTTATGCTAAATACAAATAGTGAAATCGATGAGTATGTGGCTGTGCGTAAATACTTGATGTAATTCAGGACAATAGAGGGTTTAGAATTGTCCTCTGGAAAACTCCACTCCACACTAGTTTCTGTGATGATGCACCAAGCACTGTCACATGTTGCCTCATATCGCATAGGAAGCTTTTAATCAAATCTCTAACATTTTAGTTAATTCCAAAGTCTTTCAGGTTTACTCAAAGACCCGTATGAGGAACCATATCGAAAGCTTAGATCTATGAAATAAATTCTACTAGAGTATCAGTATATTACACCACAGTTCAGCCTCCTCTAACAATTAAGCTATTTATCACTCATGAAGGGTTTAATCAGAAGACATGCTGCACTCTAGCTAAAAGGTTATTCCCTGTCACATGAGGAATAGTGTCACCACAAATAATTTTTTCCATTAATTTGATGATGCTTGTAAGGATAACTAGTCAATAGCTACTGGCTAAATGTCCGTCCCCCACCTTTACAAACCAAGATGATTATTATATTTTTCCAACCTCTTAGCACTTAAAACTACACCAGAGACATGGCTTTATCAATGATACAGCAACTACATTCAGTGAAGCTTTTAATTTCCGAGGGTGAATATCATCTGAGCCATTAGATTTATCTGGTCTAAGAAATTGAAGGAATCATGAAACATTGGATTAATCACTGATACCACATCGTTACAACTGGCAATTGACCTGTCACTATCATCGGTGAAAATTACTCTGGCAAAATGCCGTGATGACACCTCACCATCGTCAACACTAACCGCCCAACTACGTTGGTCTTTCCGAATAATAACTAGTGTGGTGGAGGGGGTCACATCACTTATCTGAATTTTTCTTTTGGTGTAAGAGAACAATCTTTTTAGACTGTTTGGTTAGATATGGACTAGTTGATTTTTGTAAGACGTCCTAATTTTGGTTACCAACACCTTACATTCGTTTGTGTCCTAAAGTAGCTCGATCTAAACTGTTCCAAACCAGTGGAAATGAACAGTTTCCAAAACTGTTTCCTCCATCTGAGGAGTTTCCCAATCCATTTAGGGTTCGTAGGTCTACGTGAGACACCCTTGGTATAAAAGGTGACTTTACGGTGATAAAATTACTTTACACCAAAGCCATTCTTGTTCCATCGAAGAGCGAGTATCAAATGACAAATCCACGTACTTAACACACCGTTTAATGGCTTAGATGCTTGCTCGCTAAATATCCTAACGAGGATAGGTTCTACCACTGGATCAATATATGGGTTACTATTGTCCAATAGTCAAACTTCACTTAGTTCTGTAACTTATGCAGTCCTACTCTAAAGTCATAGTATCTGATGACTCCTTATTTGGCCGACTGTAAACACGGTTATCTGGCATTTCTGTCCTATCGATACGTGCTATGTGAGAGGCAGTCTTACCAAAGTATAGTAAATTCTAGAAGATAATAAGATGGGTACATAGATGGATAACAACCAATGTTGTCTTACGAACAGAGTCAAATCTGTGTGCTGAGAACTTTATTTAAATTGTTATTTACCTTGGAGAATTGAAATCACCCTATGAATGTCCAGTGACCGAACTCTCATGGTAGAGAAACGTACAGTATAAGTCGATTACGGTTTAGTGTTTTCTTATTAACTATGTGGAATGCTATTCGATAAGTAAGGTTGATGTTAATCTGTTGATAGTCTTTGTAATAATGAAAACTATTTATTTCTATTGCAAATATTCTCGTAGTATCGGAATCATTCTACGGTCAGAGGTAGTAAATCAGTTGACAAGGTATGGATGTTTTTGTAGACTGAATGATTGATCCGATCATTATCTATCCAACATACATTGATAGGTAGCATACAATAAGGCTGTAAAGTACCAAATGAGTTTATAAAGTCCAAGTAAATGCAAAACTCTTCAAAATTCAGATTCGTCTTAATTTTTTAATTTTACTCATCACAAAATAGTCAAATATTTGACAGTCTGCCTATTCTTAAAAAATTTCAATTTTAAAGGATGACCCAGGATTTATGGAATCCGAGTACAAACGTCGTAAGCCGCATCCAAGGTTTAAAGAATATTTAGAATGTGAAAAATCAATTTTAAAGTTAGGTAAAAAGGTGAGTACATTTGAAATTTATATAGTAATTAGGCATTATGAGGTCGAGCTCAACATCCCTTAGGCTTTTTCCAAGCTTTCCCTTTTAGTGTGTTGTTTTATTGATTATTATCCTGGACTAAAATAACTGAATTATTGTTTACCAACTAATAGCTTGAAAAATATTCGTGACAAATAACAGAAAACATAATTATGATATACATACCGTATGAAATTTACGAAGGGAAATAATTGAGTTTTGGTGATATCGGATTTATCAATCAGTTAAGCCAATAAGTCAATCTGAAGCGGCTGATAAAAGGATTGTCCTTATCTCTAATTTTTATCTTTTGTCTCCAATATCTTAAGTTCTTATTGATATATAGACCTGACTATTAAGCATATTTGACTAAAAAAATCACTTGTCATTGAGTATGTTATGATTTCAGAAAAGAAACTGTTATGATTGATGCATATGACCAAGTAGTTGACGCGACCTTGTGCTCACGAAGTCACACTAACAACCACTAGTCACTGCAAGTTTGCTTGATGCCTACTTACTTCCAAGCCGGAAATAAGCGAACACTAGGTTGATGCACCAACTAGACAGAATCAAATTATATTTCATACAATCTTTTATATATATATGAAACCCGACCACTCAGTCAACCAATCAGAGAATTAACATCATACAAAATAGGAGTAACTGTGATTGTAAACTGCAGCAACATGTACACAATCGACTAGTCATAGTTCATAAATGCAAAGTGATATACTAACAGTTAGTACGATAATTTAGTGGATAGAATAAGGGAAATTTAATAATAATAGGAATAAACTATTCACCTTGTATATACCAAGTGTCTGCCGAGAATTAGTTCAAGACGATAATCAATCTTCTTAGGTGACCGGCATATCAGAGTTATACAGGAAATGAGTATTGACAATTGGTCAATTTATTGTAGCTAGTTGTCATGCTAGTTATATCTTGAAACTATGATTTATCAGTAGTATACACTGTTATCCTGTAAGCAGTATAGCATAATTTACCAAGTAACTTTACCAATTACATTTAATCCTTGTATTAATATCCTGAGAAAACTGTAACGACTACCTATATTCTATTTATATCAGTTTTAATTATTCAGTCGTATATTCCTATGATTCTATTATTGATATATAAGAACAATATTGACAGAAGCTATTTTTAAACTATCTACAAACTACTCATAATATTGGCAATTAGTTTTAATTCACTTCACTATAGGACAGAGTTGATATCCTGCAGAAGAT
The DNA here is from genome assembly GCA_034768735.1 of Schistosoma mekongi. Lineage (NCBI taxonomy): Eukaryota > Metazoa > Platyhelminthes > Trematoda > Strigeidida > Schistosomatidae > Schistosoma > Schistosoma mekongi. The sequence goes on along the minus strand of CM068306.1, from coordinate 87,373,271 downwards.
CGTCGTGAGCTTTTTTTTGTTAAATATTCTATGTAAATCCTTTAAATTTCAACAGTTAGTTTCATAACAAACAATCATTTCATAATTTACATTGACAGCATAAAAAGAAACTTGTCACTTATGTATTGGCCTGTGGAGTGTTCTATGGATGTGGCGAATATTTGTTTCAACATTTATTTAATGTAAGTACTTATTTATTGTCGTGTATGCATTACAGATTAATCACAGTTCAGTGTAAATGAAAGACATGAGACATTGAACAGCAATTTAGTTCTAGTATACAACTTCCCAGCTATTTACAAACGTGACCACCTCATTAGAGGTCAGATTAGCGACTGTCATGTTTGCCGGCGTACGTTTAACTATCATCATCATTGTACCAGCGTTTATTGATACAATTTCTGCTTTAGTCGTTTGGGATAAACCATCTGTCAAGTGCTAACTAGTTTTCAGCTATACCCACCGGTAGTCACTCTGTGATGAGTACAGAACAAGAAGTCAAAAATCAATAGTCACAAAACTATATCAATTTATTTTAAACTTGACAGAAACATCTAAGATGAAACACGTCCTGTTTGAATAATTGTTGAAGATTTAAAAATAAACAATTAATACAATTCCTGAAGGCAATATTCATTACAAACTAACTTAAACTGAGAAACTCTTAGAGTGACTGTGTAACTTTTGTTGGAGTTGACGACTTCTCAGCGCTGTGTACACATGCGATACTCTTTCTTGAGTTGTCTTATTTATACTGACTGAATTGTATGTATCTTTTGCAAACTTGTCGTACAATATTGAACACTAAGAATTATTAACAAAAGCTTTTTTTTACAATAGAAACATATCAGTAATTATGCTTTATTTGCACACTGCTTTACAGTTTAGTAACCATTAAACAAGTTCACATATTGATAGGATTATGTAATTTGATTGGATATATTTCTATTAGCATCATAGACATCGGTATTAGTATTGTAAATACTGAATAAATGAAAGAAGTCATATTTGTATTATGCCTTTTATAAATAATAAGATGAATGTTTGAAAAATCGGTAACAGATCTGGTATTCATTTCAATTTGACAGAATAATATTAGTTTTAAACCAAATAAATTACAATGTAATTAAATTGATTTGGATTATAGAGATTGGTATTTCAGTTGATTGAATACGTCACAGATTGATGTTGCCAGGATACTTGGTTTTCAATGGTCACTCAGTCAGCCAGTCAGTCAGTAAGTTACAACATAGAACTTAGTACATACGTACGCCAGTTCAAGTTGCCATGACCCAATTAGCAAATAGAGATTAAATTGTCGGACCAAATCCCAGAGCAGGGGAGGCAGTAACAGAGTTAGCATTAATGGAAAGGAATAGAGATTGGAGTCATGATTTAAGAAAATCATGAAAAGTTCAGAAACTTAGAATTTGGAGAAAGACAAAGAATGAATGCACCTGCTCCATTGCCAACGATTTTGAGCCATATCACCTAAAGTCTCTAACCATTGCTTACGATCATCAAGCAGACCCCAACCAGGTAGTCTGCATCTACTAATATGGCTCAGCCCAATTGCCAATGACTTCATGAACTGATTCCATGTTTTGGTTTGACCGTCTGCAGCATTTTTTCAGCCTACTCCTACACCAGACAGCAATGCTGATTGTGGTAGGCGGTAGTCAGGCACACGAAACACATGTCCTAACCACCTCAACTGATGAATATTTACAACTTTATCAATCGACTTACCGTATTTACCTAGTAATCTATTCCTAACCCGCGTATTGCTCAATCGGTGGTCCTGGTAAACAAGAGCAAAGCTTCATAGACAACTATGATTCAATACTAAATGTCTACGAATATCTTCTATCGTTAATATCTATGTTTCACATCCATAAAGTAAAACGGATCGAACTGCTGTGCAGTAAACGCGTCCTTTGGTCAGTAATCGGATGTCTTGTCTACGCCACATGTGACAGGTCATCAAAAGACAATCGGGCCTTATGTTCAAGAGCCCAGATTTCAGTAGACATTGAACCGTCAGGACTGGTGAAGCTCCCATGATAAGTGAAGCGGTCAACACATTCAACTGCTTCACTCCCTATCACTAACTTCGGTGCCGAATCAAGAAAACTTTTGCATTTGGATGGGAAGGATCGCATCCCAAACATCATTACATTCATGTTTAAGATAGTCAAGAGATTCCGCATTTTATCAGAATCTTCATCTAATAAAACTATATTATCTGTATGTTTTAAGTCAGCAAGTTTATCTCCCGGAAAGAGGTCAACCTCTGAGAAATCAGACGATGACAATGTTAACTCTAAAAGCATGTCGATAATATAATTAAATAAAGATGGAGGAAGAGGACAACATTAGGGAACACTAATCGAAGTAATCAAATTTGAGAACAGTCCTCCATAAGCTGTGACTCGACATGTGATGTTCGAGTAGAGAGCTTGTATAAGGTTAATGTACTTGATTGGTACGCCTTTCAATGACAGACATTGACACACAACGTCGTCAGGACTGATACAGTCTAATGTCGCTTTTAAGGTCAAGGAATACGACTATTGTTAGACGTGTAAAAGTGTGTCGATGTTCTGGAACCTTCCAAAGGTGTGAATATTTGGTCTATACAACCACGTTCAGGTCTGAAACCACCTTGGTTTTATCGAGTTTGCTCTTCACGAGCTCACGTTAGGCGTCGAAGTATTATTGAAGGCAATATTTTATACACTACATTCGTTAAACTGATTTCTCGGTAATTGTCACAAGAGGATTTCTGTCCTTTCTTATAGATTGGTACGATTAGTGTTTGAGACCAATCAGATGGGATTTCGTTGTTTTCAGATTCTAGCCAAGATCCCGGTTAATCTTGTTGTTAAAACTGAACCATTATCTTTAAGTATCTCAGGTGTTAATCCATCTGGTCCAATTAACTAAAATACTAATCTCCACAAACCAAATCAAATAAACTACAATAATCAGCCCACTAATGACTAACTTCACAAATTGGTGTAAGTGGGAATTCTACCATTCGATGCCGGCCTAATCGTGCAGAGGGTTAGATTTTCACAAACCTGTAGCCCCTAGAGCGGAATCTAGGGAGTGCACTGCTGAGGAGCTTCATACTAGAATAAAACAGCTATCTGGTGCCTCCCGATTTTCAATGGTACTCCGCCGACACTAATGTATGACGTATTCAATCAACTAAATTACAATATAATTTAGTTGTTTATTATAGGTATGTGTATTCAGTTTTATTTTAGACGAATTCTATGGAGGTAAGTATTTAATTTGTTGTTTGTATTTGTCACAGATTTATGGTGACTGAAAACTAGTGAAAAGTGGATAGCTCCTTAGTACTAGCACGGGACTTCTCAGCAGTGCTTACCGTCGATTCCTCCAGGCGACCGAACCCAGGACCTTCGGGTATCACGGCGGACATCAATGGTAGAACTATCACTTCCACCAGTTTGTGAACTAGAGGGATGACTATCCATTGTCATTAGTGACAAATGTTTCATTCCTAACAAGTCTTAACTGCACCAGTCATGACTTCCTGAAGTTTCAATGAGAAGATGTTACTAGTAGAGTTCCGACTAATCTGTATTGCAACAGTTGTCACTAATGACAATGGATGATCGTTCAACACTGAGCCTTATTGTTTACGTGTCGATTGATAACAATATCCGATTACTTACGCCAAACTAGATAGTGTGAGATTAGTGACAAGTAATAATAGCCAAATAACTTGACATTCAGTGAAATCATACATTGTTTATTCTATATATGTTCTGAACAACATAGAACCTGGCACATGTGTGGATAGATCCGAGTTGCCTCAACTCAACAGCACAGCAATAAGAACACCAAATTAGTAGTTGCTTCAATGGTAATAAGAAAAAAATACGTGGACATATAGAATATGACATATGGAGAAAGAATCAGTTTATAATTTGAAGCTCACAATTTAACGGGAGATAAATAGTAAATGTACGTGTACCACTGACCGATACTAAGCCATACCACCTACGGTTTCTAAGCCATTTGTCGTGATATTCACATGGACCCCAGTTATTGTATTAACACATACAAATTAATATGTTGAGTTGTTCATTCCATTGTCATTCGAATGTTCTTCATAGATTTATACTTCTATGTTTGGTATATTTTTAAAGTTTTTCCAATTGTTAAAAGGCATATACATTGCATTGTGTTTATTCATGTTTATTTCCAATAATTAGGAAGCATGGTCAACACAAAATGAATTGCCAATTTATTTGAATGGAGAAAATATTTTACCAACTGTTCATATATTGGATTTAGCTAGGTATGTATATATGCATAACATAGAAGAATCTGTCACATTTGTCCATCGGTCGAAGTTACCACAACTTAACAGCACAGTAAAATTGAAACCAAATTAGTATTCTTAGTAATCACCACTTTGACCGATTCTGAGCTATTTTACTGAGAGTCAGCAAAATTTGGTTACTGCAAACACACGGATGCCAACCAGGTAGTCTACATCAAATTAACACGGCTCAGACCAGCAATCATAGATTTCATGGACTGATTATATGTTTTAGTTTAACTACTTCTAACTTTCTTTCATCCTACTACAATATCTGTAAACATTGCACGTCGAAGTAGGTGGTGGTTGAGCATACTGTAACATTGATGAGAATCTCATACTTTCTAGGTTTTGTTAGCTCCTTATTTTGAGTCATTTTGTGATGATAACTATCTCTTTAGCAGTAAGATACTTTCAAGAAAATACTCTAAATTAATAGGCAAGTGTGTTTACATCTATTGAAACATTGAAGATGACACAAAATGATTACACCTAGAAATATTTTTGACTTCTTTCAATTTGTTTGTTTCATTCTACTTTGTATTTAGAATAATTCAATGCATAATTGACAATCCACCTAAACAACGTTACATTGTTGTTCGTGATAATAGTCAGTTTACTTTATCAGAAATTGTAAAAGTAAGTAACTAATCATAGTCATATTTATAATGTTGATTATAACAATCTAAATAAGTGAATTTGAACTATTGAAGTTCTTTGATTTGAAGTCGGCGTCTGACTAGTTGTTCGATTAGATTAGGTGTGTGCATTAATTTAAGAGTTTGAATCACAGTATCTCATTCTCATGAATAGATCTTTATTATGGCTGATGAACAATAGTTGATTACGCAATGTGTTCTTAAGTCTTCCTCTTTTCCTTCGGTCTTCAAGATACCGAGTTAGTGCTTGTCTTGTGACACAGTTTGGTGACTTCCTAAATGTGTGTCCTATCCACCCAGCCCCAGCGTCTTTTTCTAATTTCTTCCTCGGCTGGATTTCGGTTGATTTGTTCTCTGCCATGGGAGTATCATACATCAAGACTATTAGACATATCATCCACGCCCACTTTCTTTTTCCCTCTTACAAGTAGATCCATTTACTACAGTTAGACAGATACTACAGGCACTAAATAGTGCTATCGAAAAGACTAATTAGATAAAACAGTGCTTTTTTTGATAGAATACAGAACTTTATAAATACTGTGTACATAGCCTTCAATCATCTATTTGGATGTTATTTGCATTTCTCGATCCAAATTGGTTCTAGGCCGGTTTTTCTTGATTGGCTTCTTGTCTCCGACGTATTCACCTCATCGATTGTTTACTGTTACAATTTCCATGCAACGCTCTCCTATATACTACCAATAGACGTCCTCGTGAGTAGCACCACAATACTATTAACCAATAAGCATCATTCTCCTGTATTCACCAATATAATAATTACGCAACCTGGTGTTTTACCATACAATGTTAATAAGAAAAAATGTTTGTGGTCATTACTAGTGGAAGAAGAATCAAAATATATCAGTTGATGTATTCTTTTCACACCATCTGATAAAATCGTAATAAGTTGTAAATAATTAACATTTAATACTCTTGTATTGAAATCCATCCACCTTTAAAATGTTTTGCTACCAGACATAAAAATACTTAACCATTTTTTATAATCTACACCAACAAATCGGTAGTGATAGAAAATATGATAATGAACAAAATTAAAGGATGACTTGGATACATCAAAGAATTTAGTGACAGTTACATTTGCCAACAGTCAAATGTTTTTAAGCTGAATAGATCGTTAACATACTGAAGATATGCAATTCATGAAGCGAAACCTATTGTTGAAATCATAAAGGTTTTTATCTTTGTGTTTATTATGATGAAGTTGGTTGATATCAATTAATACACTCATCAATTCAATATTAAATAATTAGCTGATTATGATGAATAGACAATTGCTCCCTAAAGTTGTTGAAATTGTCCAGGAGAAATCTTGATTAAGACTAGGAATGTCATGAGGCAACTGAAGATATTCCATTCAATCATTGCTGAACGTAATTTTCAGGACTCTTGGCGTAGTATCCTTAATAATCCTGGTGAAAAAGATGTGATTGGTCGGTGATCGTGGGAGAAACATATTTGCGAATATGTTGCAAAATTTAGTAGATATACCTTTTAAAGATTGTCTCTTCATTACTACATATAAGCACGTGCGTATGTCTGAGTGTGTGTGATTAATCTAGATCTCGATCCATCAATTCGATTTTTTGTATGAGGAGACCCGTTAAGGCGAGGCGGGCCCCAAAACAATTAGATTCGGACCTCAACAACAAGATGAAAGTGCAAATAAGTTACTTCATTTAAAAACACTACCGCATTAATACAACAAGATTGTTTATTGTTAACTTACTACAAAATCTATTGGATCATCTGGTCGTATCTCAGAACAGTCTAATAAAGCTTTTGATAATCCAGGCATAATATATTTCATTAAATAATGACGCATTGGTAGTGAATGAGCTTCAGCATACTGGTAATTCTGTGTATTCAATAGAGAAAGTCAATTGTTCTACACCAAATGTGAATACAGTTAAAATAAGTTAATTAGTGAGATTTATCATGAATTGAAAAACAAATCACATGGATACAGCTATAGAATTTTCATAGTTCACCTCACTAGTTAAGTCATCTCATTTGAGTTGGATTGTGGTTGATAAATGGAATCAATGGCGCGCACGTCATCCTAATGGGGAATCATCAGCTGAATGTACCTACATTCTAGTGTTGATGTTCATGCTGGTATTCGAACTCAGTTTGTTTAGTGTAAAACACTACTGCGTTCACTACTAGACTACTGAATGAACACAGTCACATTTGTGTAACGAGGATACATATATAATTTGAATGAGTTCTATTTTTCCGGTTGATTTGATATTGACTGAAGTTGAACAATCTTGGACGCTTTTGGGCAACCTAAGTGAATTAGCTCGATGCATAGATAGTTAACAAGTATGATTCGAATTACATTGTGGTTGGCAAGTGGAATCCAGAACGCGTGTTTCGTCCTGTTTTCGATGAATGTTATTTTTTCTCATTGATCGGCTGTGTGCTCACGTTTTGTGTGTATATAGACGAATGAATGAAATACAATTTGTCTCCGTTTGGTTGCTGGTTTAAGAACAGAGTGTGCTCTGTTCAAGTTTTAGCTGCATACAATAGAACAGTCTTGATGTTTGTATTGAAAGTTCTGACTATGTTGTTGGCTGACAGTTAGTTTGAGTCTCAGTTGCCCTACATTTGTAGAAATACTACATTTACCTCGATTCGCCAACTCTTATTTGCATATCTGCATTGGATCTCCGCCCTTGCTTATCAACAACACCAATGTTCAGGTATGTAAGAGTTTCCACATCTTCAAGAGCTTATCTCTCAAGTGGGATTTAGTTGATTGGAACTGGAATGCATTTAAGAGTTTTTCTTTTCCGTATGTGTATTTTGAGCCCTACTCCTGGCCACTGAGGTTGCTGTTACACTGTCCGTCTTCATCTACACTCGTTACTGTGTGTGACACAGAAGAGTTAGGTTAGTTATCTGATAAATAAAAATTGTTTATCTGCATCCGCGTTTTCTACTGGATTCCGTGCTACCCCTTAAATATTGAGGTTTTTATAATACAGTGAAACACCAGCAGATGGAGAATGAGTGAAATTTAGCAATCGGTCTTTACTTCAAATAATTCCGTGACCTGTACTCCATTCACAATTTTGTAGTGTAGTCCCTTGTAAGAATTTCTGATGATGTTGATTATCTTCTCAGGTACACCATAGTGTTGAAGAAGGCTCCATAATGTTCTCCTGTCCATACTGATAACTAGTTTCTGTTTGTTACTAGGCAATAAATACACGTCAATTGTATTTATATTCGAGTTCAGTAGTTAATACGAACTGTTATTAGCTCTTGATTACATCACAAATGGAAACTTCAACATGTAATGATAAACATTTTGCTAAATCATAAATCATCATATGTAATCAATTCTGGACATCTTCATAGTATCCTACATAGTTTCAAACTATGCGAAAATGACAATATTTAAAGGCTATAAATGTTCATTTATTTTTCAGTCAGCCATGAAGAATGTGTAGCCCCATACACATATGCTCATCGGTCGAGGTTACCATATCACAGTTGTATGACCTTATCAAATTCACAAAATTAACACGATGATATAATTCAACGGGATAGAATGAAGTAAACGTGTGTACTAAATAATAATGAGATTTCAGATCTAGATAAGATAAACAGTGGATACATTTGTGTAACTGTCACCGATTCTGAGTCAAGTTACCCAGTATCACTAGTCACTCATTGCGATTATTTCGCTGGCCACGATCAGGGTAGTCTGTATCTACTAAAATGGCTTAAATCAACAGTCAAAGATTTGATGTATTGATTTCAGGTTCCAATTTCACCTTTCTTAACTTTCTTCCATCCTACTTATACTGCAGCCAACATGGTGCAATGAGATAGGTGGTAGTTTGGGATATTTAACACATATCCCAACCATTTCAGTCGATGAAATTTTACAACCTCTTAGACTGATTTACAATGTTTTTTTCTAGTACTTTGTATTTAATATCAATGTTGCTTATTCACTTATGGATTTCAATGATTGAATTTATGTGTTTATTCTTACTTTTAGGCTATTTCTTCTGGTTTATCAAATGGTATTACAAAGATATACAACCAAGAAGACATTGAATTAAAAGAGATACCGGTTAGTGTACAATGATCATATTAAGTAATTCTAAGCATTACATATATTGTTCTACTATCGATTATATGATTACTTAAAGTCTAATCTAAACAACAATATGATTTAGATCTTATTCTAAGAATCATAGAAATGACTGTGATAACATGTCGGATAACCAATGGAGTAAATAAAAACGATCATCCCTTTATGTCATTATTCTTTATTATTATTATTATTTCTTCTTTGAAAAGACTCATATAATTGATGTTCTAACAATGAATCTTCTTATTGAACCGGGCACAATTAAAGATGATATACAATTTCCATGGATCTCTGATTCTGGCATACCAACTAATATAACACAATTAATCAATGAATTCATTGAAGAACATAAATTGAAGGTAAACTTTTGATATTTTTATGACTATACTATTGATATATGTTTATCCTACACTTATCTTCATTCTATACACTTCAGATGATTTACATTTGTATTTTGTGCCAGGTTCTGTTGTTCATACAAACACGCATACATATACATATCTAGTAAGTTTCTGTGAATGTCTATTTATCCATCGAATGAATCAATCTCATAAAGTAGATTCCAGGAGTTGGTTACTCAGAGGGAAAAACTTGTATTGTATAAGGATATTATTCTTTATTGGCTTTTGAATTTGATTGCTGTTTCCTCTGAGTTATTTTAACGTGATTGAGGATAGATCTGGACTAAAGTTACTTCTGACTATTCTATGCATCATAATCAAATTACATACCCCCCCCCACTCCACCTTAATTTTTAGTATGATAGAGTACACAGGTTCAGTTTCTTAAGCCATATGCCGTGTGGTAAGCCACGTAATCACATCACTGAGTGGATAGCAGATCTTTGCACCGTCTACAGGAGATTAAAGTTGCTCTTTAAACAAGGACTGGCTGTTTGTATACGTTCTTCTATGATAGGCCTCACTAAAGCCATGTTAATTATAGTGAACATATTTGGATTTAATCTGGTTGATGTTTTTCTTAACATGCACACTGTCCTGAAAGGAATGACTGCACTACGACGACAGTGAGCCATAGTCTTAAAGTTATTAGCTTACTATAACTCCGAGATTACTGTATGTTGTCACTAACAGCAGATAACTCCTTTCAATATGGTAGTTGAAACCACCTTCGTGGTGACATACTTAACTGAGTTGATAGTCATTAACCATAATTTATACTAACTTACCAGTGGGTTAAGAACAGTTAGAATTCCCGTATATCATCTTCACCATATTTTAAAATCACCAGCATTGAGTTACACTGAAGATTTAATGATTTTTAGGGGGTTCATAGATATGCTAAATAAAAGTAATGAATCTAGTTCAGAACCTCTGTGAAACACTGCCTGTCTATGTACACTCTTATTACCCATCCACAATTCACATAGATCATCTGGAAGTTTATAAGGTATACTGGAATAATCTTCCTCATCATATCAAGAATCAAAATAATTAAAAATAAATAACATTAAATACAATCAATGAAATTTCCTGTTGATTCCCATGAGTTACATATTCAGTAGTAATTGAATTATTCTAAGTAGAATGTAAATTTTGTGGGTAGGTTTCTCCTGATTTTTATAGAATCCTTATGAAGAATTCGTTCAATAGAAAAAACAGTTTTCATTATAGATAAAAAAAAAAAACTAGATATAAAACTATAGGAAATCAGAATTGAGGGAAAGGCGTTGATTTGGCACTACTCAAAGTTGTTTATTAACAATTCTTCACAGGATCGAATTCCACGATTTCAAGTATCACGGTAACACAACTAAATCGGAATTCGTTTACCTGCATTCCTAATATTTTTTACATAAACTCTATTATTCAATACTATTGGTATTGACATCACGAATTAATCTGAATCATACAGCCATTGATCATCAGGAAGCATTGGACTGATGTTCATTATTATTCATTAGTTTCAAATCGACATTTTCCAACCAAATCTATTCTGAACTCTCCTACCAGTTCTTTTTATGTGCTATTCATTCTTATCATATCTATCTTCAGTTTCTTGCCCAATGTGCTATTTGGTCTTCTTCTTTCCGTTTGACCTTGTGGAATCTAAGTCAGAGGTTGCTTTATGACGCGGTTTGATGATTTTCTTAATGTATATCCTATCCACCTCCAACGTCTTTTCCAAGTTTCTTCTTCACCTGAAAGTTGGTTTATTCTCGCTAATCAGAAAAATCATTTTAACTCATTAGTTTCTAGTTTCCTTTTATATTCAATACATTTTTATTTTCAAGTCCTATTGGAAAACTTTCTTTAGAACTCAGCTTTACTTAATAAACTTTTCTTTTATGCAACATTTTAATTGAATACTTTTCTTTCTACCTATTAGCCATTACGTGTTTGTATTCTTGGTCCACCGTGTATTGGTAAAACAACACTTACCAAAGAACTTTGCAAGATTTATCGTTTACATCATATAAGCTTGAAAGGACTACTATATGAATGTATTCGAAATTTAGTAAGTTATTTTGTTGAATAAGTACGCTTTCTTTCATTTCAAAGAACAATTTATTTAATTTGATATCACGAATTGGTCTGAATTAGATAATCATTGATCACTAGGGACTGGTGGTGGACAGCTGTTTCGTCTTAATATGGGACTCTTCAGCATTGCTCAACCACAACCTCATCAGGAGTCGGACCAAGGACCCTCTGGCTCATTGGCTAACGCATTACCATTAGGCCACTGAGTTGGCTGTCAACGGTTTGATATCCCCCATTTTAGTCCATTTGTGATAGGTTTGAACTAACTCATCCATTGCTATTAGTAGGTAACTGCCTCGTATCCGATACGGTTGAATTCCATTGGCCACGTCTTTCCACTAGAACTCGAGGAATTACCTCGAGAAGGTAGTCACTAGTGATATTGATTGTAATTGGATGTTGTTGAGTTTGCTTAATTAGAAATGCCAACTGTCGTAAGCCAACTCACTAGTCTAATGATATAGTGTTCGCCACGGAAACCGAGAGTCCTGAGTTCGATTCCTAATGTGGTCATGGATACACACTGCTGGGGAGTCGCACACTAAGACGAAACATCTGTTCAGAGCCAGTTCCTGGTGATCAGTGGCTATCTAATTTAGGCCAATTTATGATATCAAATTAACATTCAACAATTTCCATAACACTTCTCTACGACACTTTATTTATTTAGTAACACTAATAATAATTGAACATTGAAAGGAAGTGATCAGTCTATGATGTGACTAGTTGTGTGTTTTGTTGCAATTTATACAATTTTAATTGTTTGAATACACCACAGATTAATGTTGGATGGGTACCAGTGAAAAATCACGGGGGCACTGAATAGTTGTTTCCGCCTAAGATGAAACTCCTCATCAATCCACATAATCGATCCCACCAGGAAATCAAACTCAGAACATTCAGGTCTCACAGTGAACTCCGAACTAGGATGGAACAGCTGTTCAATGCTTTCTGGTTTTTGTTGGTGTCCAATCAACATCAATCTGTAACGGATTCGAGCAACAAAGAGTTAGGTGATCGTCAACCTGAAGGCCACGCGGTTGGTTGCTTAGTAGAATCGAGGGTGAATCCTGTTGAAAAGCTGCTATCTGTAAAGTCAAATCTGTTTAACTATAGGTCACATTCTGTCCAGAGTCCGGGAAGAATATTCATCAGAGTATGAAATAGAAATGTGAAATCCGTTGGATTTAGAATTCTATCATGAAATGAGGTTAGTTTAAAAATCCTTGCAAACCAGGAATCATAGGGTAATTGTTTTATCCTAGTTTAAGAATTCAGGGATGTACACACTTAGGACCTCAGAAAATATTGAATTCAGGTAAGAACTTGGTGGTCCAAAATTTCTGTGCTCGGTCCTTGGAGAAGTAACAGATACCTGTTAATTTCGAGAAGTTCCTTTCTTAGCCTAAATGGCTATCATACGAGTTATAGTTCTCCACGATTGTTTAATCAGTCTATGACTTAAAAATATAAAAATGAATGTAGTTCAAAAAGCATATCAAATTAAGGAATAAGTTATAAAATTGAATTAAAATCCATTATCTAGCAATGAATACAGACTTAGTGCAACTACTCTACTATGACTGCCATCTAAGATCTCCAAGCCCTGTTTAAAGTTATCTAACAGATGCTGAACCAACAGTTTGCATTACCATTCAACTAGTTTAGAATAGTTTGATCGTCCTGAATATCACTGGCAATATCTGGTAAATTATGTAAAAATATAAGCGGTCCAATTTCAATTACCAAGTAAGTCAGTAATGAACAGCATAGAATTCGACACATATGCTCATTGGTCCAAGTTACCACATCACTTTAATACGATGTGATCACATTTAAAAAATTAACACGATGATATAATTCAACGGGATAGAATGAAGTAAACGTGTGTACTAAATAATAATGGGATTTCAGATCTAGATAAGATTAACAGTGAATACATTTGTGTCACCGTCACCGATTCTGAGTTATGTTACCCAGTGTTTCTGGGCACTCATCACGATTAGCATGCTGACAACGATCAGGATAGTCTGTATCTACTAAAATGGCTTAAATCAACAGTCAAAGACTTGATGTATTGATTTCAGGTTCCAATTTGACCTTTCTTAACTTTCTTCCATCCTACTTATACTGCAGCCAACATGGCGCAACGGAGTAGATGGTGGTTGGGAATACTCAACACTTGTCCAGATTATCTTAGTTGATGATATTAATTAATATAGACATTGGGATACATGTACATCCAACCGACGAGTCTATAATAAGATGAAATACGCGTCCTGAATTCAGCTTACCAGTTGCAATCTAACTCAAACAATACTTGTGAACTATCGCTATATCGAGAATGCACATATGGCAACAGAGACTGATCAGTTTCAGTCCATGTCAAATCAACAGGAAGATTCAAATACACTGGAATTATATCTATAATTATATTTACAATCATATCCTAAATAATTTTTCATTACCTTTTCATTCAAAATGAACTTGAATTTGATTTTTCTTTTCAGCTTGAACCTATCAAAGCCCATGAACATTTATTAGCTCTTCGTGAAAGGGAACGTTTAGCAGCTGAAACAAATTCTCAACTGAATACTGGATCTAATGAAAAAATCTTATCTAATCGAAATTCCGAAGTTAGTCAATTATCATTAAATACTAATGAAATAAAATCACTAGCTACTGACGTTGCAAGTTTATTGGATGTCAATACATTGTCAAATTACTCAGCAAAATTATTGCAACCATCGAATCAATTATCGGATTCTAATGAAAATGATGATGTAACCATATTGACAGAAGGTAGAATGAAACTTTAAATGAAGTTATCAATTTTGTTATTGTTTACATCATGAATTGACTTTGACTAAACAATCATTAAATATTAATCGTCCTTGAACAGTTGTTTTTATCTTAGTGATACTCCTTAATAGTGTGCTTTCAGGTTCAGATCAGTGACGTGATCAAGATCCTCTCATCCTCACCCAATATTATTTTCAACAACTGACGTCATTGAATGGTTGATATTTCAACTTTAGTTAATTCACGATTGTTATAAAGCAATTGATAACACAACGTCAATTAGAGATGTCTAGTCGATAAATACGCGTTTTCCCTTTGCTCAATCAGTCCCAAGCCGGAGATAGAAGAATACAAAACAATACACCAACCGGACAAAATCATATTATATTTCAAATATTCCTTTATATATGTACAAAACCATACCACACAGTCAACCAATTAGGAAACTAACATTAATACAAAATAGGAGCAATAGTGAATGCGAACTAAAGTAAGTAGACACAATTCACTAACCATAGTTCATCAATGAGAAATGACATACTAATAGTTAATGTGTCAAATGGGAGGATAGGGCAGTACTTACTTACTTACGCCCGTTATCCATCACAGAGGAGGATAGGCCGCTCACCAGTATCCTCCATTGAACTCTGCCTCGAGCAATCTTTTTCAGCCGTTTCCAGTTGCTATTCATCCTTTAAATATCTACTTCCAATTCTCAACGGATTGTGTTCTTTGGTCTTCCTCTTTTCCATTTCCCAACAGGATTCCATGTTAATGCTTGCCTCGAGATGCAGTCATGATCTCCTAAAGTTACATGAAAGTATCCACTTCTTCCAGAGTTTCTCCATAAAGTTCGATTGGATTGGTGCTCCCTGAGATGTATTGAGGATCTTGATCTTTCCCTTATGTATTTTTAGGTCTACTGATGCTGGGGTTGCTACTACGAGTACAGGGCAGTGGGAACTAAATAATAATAATAGAAATAAAATTTTCATTTTGAATACAACCAAAAATAATGAAACGGTCTACAGAAAAAATGTTCTCGAAGTTGATCAATCTTCTTTAGGTTCCTGGCATATCAGCAATATTACGAGATCATTATCTGTGGCTGTTGACACTATCTGTCCCTTACAGGTTCAACAAGTTGTATATTTCTACAAAACTAAACAGATCCTTTCCTGCTATAGGACCAAATGGTAAATAGGAAGCTCAAGCATGGTTGTACTTTCAATGACTGACTGGATTATTCAACTCAGCAACTTCACTTTGTGTTTTTGATCTATTAGAAGATAAATGTTGAATGTATGAATAACTTATATCAAGTCTTGGTCTGACAACTCACAGGATGTTTGTGTATGCATAACGGTAATCGCAATCACCTACATAGCTACACTGGTCAATCTATCATTTTGATAATCTACTCTCAATCTGCAGTACTAACAACTCGGTGATTCTTCCACAGACAAACTGATATTGTAAGCTAGATCATAAGGAAACTTCAAGGCGTTGTCGTAGGTCGGATGCAACTATTGGCACATTCCTTTAAGTTAGTGAATTATTCACTTAGTATAGCCTATCACTCATATCTCTTCTGTTAAGTAAACCAAATCGCCTGATCGTACGCATGATTTATAGGCATAATGGAATGACTTTTATTAACAAAAGCTTCCTAGTCAGTGTTTTCCTTTTCTCAGCCTCTCTTGATAGTTGTACAATCAAACATTAGAAATGTAGTTTAGTAATCGAATTGTGCTACAGATAATAGCATTAATTTGTGAAAGTCTCTTATCTTCATATATGAATATTGCAATTTATTTCATAAGTATTTAAATGAGGAAGATTTCATGAACATCTACGATTACTTACCTTTTTAGATGAATTAGACAACATAATCACTTCACACGGGCGAAGATCAATTTCAAATGATGAATTAACCGACTTAGAATACTATCCATTAAGTCCATTGCAAATGCTTGTCAATGATTGTCAAGAGCGTTTAGAACAACTAAGAGAGAATTGTAATGAATTTGGTAAATTGAATGATGAAACATTAATACGGTAATCTGATATGTACATATTTGTAGATAATGATCATTTAATGTATTTCGGCTGTATTAAATTTGGATTGAGGTGGTTCTATGGAGACTGGTATTAAGTTTATTTGTTTCTATTCATCAAAGATTGATGTTGGTTTAATGCTAATGAGAACGAATGAGTACGAATGAGCCAGCTGTTTCGTCCTAGGATGGGATTCATTAGCAGCACACACCCTCGACTCTGTCAGGAAATGAAACCCTGGGGCTTCATGTCTCATGGTGAATTTCTGATCGTCTACACCACTGAGCCAGTTCGCGTTCAATCATAAGATTCCTACTTTCATTAACTTATGTTACATAGTGTGACGATCTGTCAATGAAGTTTGTGATAATTGTATCAATCCTAACGTGTTCAAACTCTACCAGTCATCATTTCTTGCAGGAACTTCAAGAACATTCTGAAGTTGGTCATTAATGAGGTGATTATTGTAACTGGATTGTGGCAGTTTTGTAGAGATAATGTATTGTATGATATTACTCATTCTAAACTAAATACTTCTTAGTGAATTACAATGAATTCAAAAGTTGTAACCACTTTCACTTATTGAATACTTTATGACTATAGATCACTTCATTAAAACTAACTGAGCATTGAAACTATTAGATCAACAGAGACACAGTAAAATATTTTCACCTACTTAACATTTCTGAAACTTTTGATAAATACCTACCAAAATAAGATTTATGCATTCAAAATGAAACTTCTTCAACCTCTAACATGATCGTAAGATTTAGTTTCTATCCTAATAAGTGTTATTATGTTTAAAGTTAGGGTGATAAGAATAAGCTAAAATGATACTTGAAATGTCAATGCTCAGTTTATGAATGGGTCACTCATCGTTCCAATTCACTAATCAATTCAAATCAGTGAAAATGCAGTAAGTAATTCTCACCTTCTGGAACCACTGTATGGACACAAGTACTTTCTTATACATCTTCAGAATGACTCGATGTTATCGGTATGAACACAAGCCTCTGAATTCACAAAGTTCATCTGTACTATGACATACCGTTTGTAACCTAAATTTGTTAGGCATTCACATTCCCATCTTCCCTACACCCTAAGTCATCCGCATACATTGTTTTTCATGGTGGAACTAGTTTGCATGGCATTGATATTAACGTTCGTTACGTTTAATCTTTCACCTTTACAGGTAATCCTGTTCCATATGCAAAAAAAATGTAACAGTCAGATTTAGCAAGTATTTGCACTTTCTCATTCTCCCTTTAAACTTCTCTTCATTGTATTTAAGTTTCCTTATCACAGATTCATCCATTTCAACAATTTTACTGATCCCACCAAGTCACGGTTACAAACTCATTAATGTATCCGTGCATATACAATGGAAATATCTATACCACTGCAGGACAGTCACTTCACTAGCGTCTATTAAAGCGTCTAAACTGAATACTGGATGACCTAAAAGCCAATACGCCAGTATCAACATCGTTTTTCATAAAGTGAGAGTAGGACCATGATAATATGAATCTATTTTAATAGATTTACTACACTAGTAATAGTGACTTCTAAAATTATAACCATCTGTTTTCGTTCCACATGTTCCCATCTTCATTTGTCTACCACAGTCACATTCCACGGTGCCACGTAACATTTTGTAATAATTTGTATTTAAAGTAGAATCACGTTTTCCTCCAAACAACAGAAAAGTTCATCAACAGTATACACTTACGTTCAAATTCTTCTCAACCTTCAAGCTAGCAACTCATTTTTTATTGGTTCTTTAGGGAATTTTGCATGGTCGCTTAAATATTGCATTCATTCATTCTTGTACTGTACTTTAGCCCTTTAATTTTCCTAAGTAATGCACAAATACCTTCAAATATCTAATTTTTAATTGGCTAGTTTCTTATTTCCAAGATATACCCTAGTTGATTAATTGCGTGGCTTGTCACGAACATATTAAGAATTGTTAAATGATCACCCTAAATTGTACATATACTATGATAGTTATGGAAACTTTGTGAAGAAAGTTACAAATGTTGCTAAACAGCCATTGAAAGCATTATGATTTGACATCTATTTCGTCTAAGTATTCGATTTTTAAGACGTACACATTCAAAAATTCACCAGAAATCGAATTCAAAACCTTTAGGCGGAGAAACAAGAGTCCTTGAAGACAAGAAAAAGGAAAGTATATCAAGACTAAATTTATTATTAGGCATTTTAAAGATTGTTATTAGGTCCCCTCTAGTTCTCCTACTTGACAGAGGGAATAAGTTCGGTTTAGCCTGTCTCTAATCGTATAGATGCTCTGAAATTTCAGGAATTAACGTAGCTGCAGTTCTTTGAACCCTTTCCAATAACTCAGCATTTTTTCTAGGTAGAAGATGGCTGCTTGTATACATTATTCAAATTTCGGTCTTATAAATACAGTGTACGAAGTCAGAAATGTCTTAGCATCAATTTGCCTAAAGGTTCTACGCACCAGAAATATCAGTGTTTTCTAGGTCGTTGCAATTGGGCGATTCCCAGACCAATATGCGTCTCCGTGATGGAGGGACGGCAACATTAGTCATCGTGCATGCATTTTACTCCGACGTCCAATATGCATCATAATGCACTTGGAGGCATTCACTGGCAGTTACCAGATGATAGACTATTCTTCTAATATCTGCAGATGGTTTTGGAATTCCGGACGGTCTCCTTCATTTTGTATTAATCTCTATATCTTAATATCGTCAGCATACAACGGAACTAGTGATGATAATAGATTAGGAAGATTGTTTACATACCGGAAGGAAACCACTGTGCCTAAAGCCGTTCCTGGAGGCACTACACTAAGCACTGTTTCTCAACCAAACAACTTCAAGTTGACCAGTACCCTGTTTTTCCCAACTAGGAAATCATTTATCTATAGGAGTAAGTTGCCTCTGATTCCAGTTTTCAGTAATTTGTACAGAAGCCTTAAGTGAGGGATCTTGCATGAAGCCTTTGCTAAAGTTAGTATAGACTACATTAATGGAGATTTTTTTTTGAAGTACTCTAGCTTTCTCCAACACCTAATAATGATGAATTCTTTCTTCCTTTTAATTTTGTAGATTATTAGTTCAGAAGTTATTATCAAAGCCATGTCAAAATCAAGGATTTATTTTAGATGGATTTCCGAAAACATTAGAACAAGCCGAACTTTTATTTAGACGTAAGTTGAATTCTAATTCAATCATAAGTAGTAGTACCATTAGTGAAATAGAAACCGTGTTGTACGTATTCATTTCAACAAATAAACCTCTTAAGGAGTGAATTGAAACTGAAATCTGTTAGTTTCCATTCTTAGTACGATACGAATCTAATAAATTAAGGCAGAGAGTAAAAAATACGTTGAGTTTCAATTTAACATTATTTTAACTATTGCAGAACAAGTACAATAGAGTACCATTTTATCTTACGAAAAGGTAATCTGATTACCAATTATTGTGTACAGGTGATATGATGTAACATTTAATCAATACAGATAAATGGTTAACCAAATTATTGATACAACCTAGCCAAAACCATTACGGTAACCATAGACAATACATCAGGTTGATTGATTCCCTTAAGTTTACCCAGATCCTGTAAGTCCTAGGCTAGAGAGATGAACACAGTTAACTAAGCCAAACAACCAGAGTCAATTTCTTTATCAGACATTCGTTTATATACATACAAAGCCTGACTTCACACACCTAAACAATTAAGAAAATAACACGAATGCAAAACAAGGACATTAATGTTAGGAAAATGGGGGATGGGGAAGAATGGGCACACAGTTAATTAGTTACAGTTGATGAATAGAAAATGAAACGGCAACAGTTAATGGGTCTGATTAAAGGTTTGGGCGATGGGAACATAATGATTATATTCAATGTACATACACTCAAAATAGGTGAAATACTCCTCTGAAAAACAGTTTTGAAGGATAGACGTTTTTCGTCAGTCACTTATTTTATCAGCAGGTCGATAAAATTTAAATGGTTGTAGATGGAACAGAAAAACTTCTGCTTAAGAGGCCTCCGTACTTTATCAATTCCTCCAGATAGGTAACCTAGGTAGATAAATTATGTACAGATAAAAGTTAGGTTATCAAGTGATTCTTATTTACATCTTTAAGAATAGACCAGGTATAGTTTTTTAAAGGAATCAATAGATTCCACTTGGACTACTTCAGCCGGTAGAGAATTCTAGAAATTAAATATGCCTAAGTAGAAGAAATTTTCTTTGTAATCCAACCTGATCTATCACATCTGTAATTTTTAAATGTTACCTCCAAGGTAGGTATTGAAACTAGATTTAAGTATTCTGATGAATGATAAGCGGTATTCAAAATTTTATAAATCATTCGGAGGTCGCCTCTAAACCACTTAAATTCTACGGGAATCAAGTTTAGTGCCGCTCTTTTGGCTTAGACTGGAGTCATTAAACCGACATCGTGGCTCTTTTTCGAATATATTCTAAGATAGTCATATTCCTTTGAAAAGAGAAAGGCAATACTATGTTTCCATACTCTAAATGTGAACCAATAAAACTAATAGAAATTACATAGAAAGTTCTGTCAAAATGACCAAAAGTGCGCTTCAGTATAGGTCCTTCACATAGGAGGGAGAAAAAAAGTGGATTAATTTCTACATGCACCTATCTCATAGTGATTCAGACTTGAAAGCTAACGTGTTTCCAACTATACGATTCTTTAACATCTACGTAGTAGTAGATATGAGATTGAAATCCTACTTTTTTTGCTTTATTCAAGTTTTATTCATGTTTTACTCTGTTGATCTATCGTTTTTTCCAGGTGCTTATACGCAACCTATGGCATTTTAATTATAGTTAACTTGACTGATCTTCGCATTTTTGACTATTCCTCTGTAGTTAAATCTAGGTGGATTTGTGTAGAATAGATTTAATATATTGTGTATATTTGACACAGATTAATTTCAGTTGATTACTATTGAAAACCGTTTCGTTATAACATAGGATACGTCAATGGACAAACACACTCAAAACCTCACCACAAGACCTAGATCAAGACCTAAATATCTCTCAAAGTCAGAGGTTCGACCCCTAGTGAGGTCATGAGTGTATAATACCATTAAAGAGTTCCTGTTTGCTAAATAGGGACAGTTGTTAAGTGCTCCATAGTTTTTAACGGTACTCGACGGAGATCAGTCTGTAACGAGGACGAACAACAAATCTCTTTAAACTTACTACTTTTCTTTCCATGTTTTTTCTAATATGAACTGTTTAAGCGACAATGTTTTAGTTACTTTACTGTTCTGTTACGATCACCACTAATTATTGAATGATTATGACTTGTAACTAATATTCGAATGAGTATATATCATCCACTTGTTGATATTCAGAATTGAATCCTGTTGATAAACATAAAATAGTAAGAAACACCCATTTTGGATTCTACTGCTATCCAGTATCTACAATATAATCATGAGAATTAAGTCTTATTCCTTTAGTTTGATCTTATTCCTATTTAATGGATGTCTTATGAAAAGTCTAGCAACTTAAAGACATCTAACAGAATATCAGTACTCTTACTAAATACTTTAGTTTTCTGTACGTGATTGCATTTTCCAGTTGTTGACACTACATTTGATCCTTTTCTGTTACGTGATATACATCCTGATCGGACTGAGAACATACAACGTTAAGTTATAAGTCTGATTAAAGTTGTGTTATAGCTATCAAGCGGGATTCAGGATTCTCTTTTCCTAGTATTTGGGGCCAGTCAAATGAATATCAACAATCAGATAGTATAAATCCATTCATATAAGAAATATATGTTAAGCTTATTGATGAGTGTCGTAACTCAACAGCTATTTAAATGAAACCTTTGAATGCAATGGATAAATTTAAACATCAGCACCAAGATGAAGCTAAATTCATTTGATGAATACTGAATTACATAAGTTCACCTTCCTGGATAATACTGTAAACTACTATCCATAATTTAATCTAAAGCTTGTATCTACATAGATGATCGATGGGTTTGCTGTATTTCGTTAAAGATTAATCAATTGTAATCTTGAACATCGACTATGAGGAGATTCGAAATCTAAAAAAATTATGCATATTTGTTGCTCAAATATGGTTGCATGATAACGCAGTAGCACTTGAAACGAATGCAATGGGCTTGAGTTCCAGTGTGAGCATCAATACTGAGATTTAGATGCATAGGATAAAGTGGGTATACTAGATTCCGTTTACCATTTAGGAATCCTAATTATTTTTATTTATATTTACTTTTTTCAACATCTCTTTCTGCAGCTGATCCAGAAGATGAAGATATTTTAAGCAATGATAATACACCACAGTCTCATCGTTTCATTACACCACATGTTGTTGTACAATTGAACGGCAGTAATAATTTAGTATCACGACGATTCGAAAGTCAATTCATTGGTTCCAACCTCAATCCAACACAAGTGAATGTTACGTTACCAAGTTGGAAAGCATGTTTAGTCGGTGATAAGTATATTCCAAAACATTTTAGCACAAATTCAAAACAACAAGCAAGTTTACAAAATGAAACTGAACGAACTGAATCACCTAATGAAATAACAGATTCGAAACAACTGGAAACACAAAAACAAAGATTTGATAGAAGATTGCAAGCCTATCGTGCTTCAATGGCTCCAAATGCTACAGCTTTACGTGAAATGCTTATTGATGAGTGTCGTAACTCAACAGCTATTTAAATGAAACCTTTGAATGCAATGGATAAATTTAAACATCAGCACCAAGATGAAGCTAAATTCATTTGATGAATACTGAATTACATAAGTTCACCTTCCTGGATAATACTGTAAACTACTATCCATAATTTAATCTAAAGCTTGTATCTACATAGATGATCGATGGGTTTGCTGTATTTCGTTAAAGATTAATCAATTGTAATCTTGAACATCGACTATGAGGAGATTCGAAATCTAAAAAAATTATGCATATTTGTTGCTCAAATATGGTTGCATGATAACGCAGTAGCACTTGAAACGAATGCAATGGGCTTGAGTTCCAGTGTGAGCATCAATACTGAGATTTAGATGCATAGGATAAAGTGGGTATACTAGATTCCGTTTACCATTTAGGAATCCTAATTATTTTTATTTATATTTACTTTTTTCAACATCTCTTTCTGCAGCTGATCCAGAAGATGAAGATATTTTAAGCAATGATAATACACCACAGTCTCATCGTTTCATTACACCACATGTTGTTGTACAATTGAACGGCAGTAATAATTTAGTATCACGACGATTCGAAAGTCAATTCATTGGTTCCAACCTCAATCCAACACAAGTGAATGTTACGTTACCAAGTTGGAAAGCATGTTTAGTCGGTGATAAGTATATTCCAAAACATTTTAGCACAAATTCAAAACAACAAGCAAGTTTACAAAATGAAACTGAACGAACTGAATCACCTAATGAAATAACAGATTCGAAACAACTGGAAACACAAAAACAAAGATTTGATAGAAGATTGCAAGCCTATCGTGCTTCAATGGCTCCAAATGCTACAGCTTTACGTGAAATGCTTATTGATGAAGCGAATCTACGTAAGAAACTATTGTCATAAGATGCATACATCTCTATGCTTAAATTAAGGGTTTGATATTAGTAGCCAATGCGAAGCTAATGAGTATAGTCTTACTGAACTGACTGATCATTGAGTGGTAGTATCTAAGACTGTTTATGCCTTGACAACACTAATGATCGATTTCTGTCAACCATGTTTCCATGTCGTCGCCAAATTTAAGTAGCTCAACATTTCAATACATTTTTCTCGTCATTAGTTAGTTAAGAGCACTAGAAAATACCTTATGGTCCTTAATTTTATGCTAGTTGGGAAGAAACACGTCTACAATCCTTAGGTGACTGTTGCATCTCGTGAAACACGTGAAACACCATCTCAGTTAGGTTGTATAATCGTTTCTATCCTGCTTTAAAGATTATTTAAACATACATATGTGACCGTATTTACAATACCTGGGAACTAAGAAGGAACATAGTAACAAGATCACTAGTATGGAGACAAGTGTAATCATCCAATGGGATAATTTCACAACATGAATATGTATTAAAATAGTTCCAGTAAACAAATTTGATTAAAGGTGAAATTATCGTATATTTGTTTCCTTTTACTAATTCAGTGCTATAGTAACAGAAACCGAAATAGTTTTACTTCTGTTCATATTATTCAGAAACTCTACTACCCCTCAACGAAGTTGAGATGATTAGATCTACCAAAACAAACCACTAAACTTGTTTTCTTTGTTTTTCGATATATCAAATAGTTCAAGGAGAAAATCATGCAGAAAAACCGGAAACAGGTCAAACTGATGAAGATGAAATACCAACATCATTGTCGATAGAAGACAGTAGTCAGTCAAATGTGAATGATGGTGAAATGAAAGTAGTAACAGGAGAAAATGAACATTCCAAAGAACAACATTTAAATGAAATTGATGAAAATCAACCACATACATTAACTGAATCAATTAAAGATGAATTAAGACTAGCACATATTCCGTCTATACCTGAAATACCGGATGAAACTGAAGAAAATGTTTTAACTTACTTTGATATAAGAGAAATCCATCCAATTATTATTGATATGGATAAGGATTTTAGTCCTGTTAGTATATGATTAGTTATTTTCCTTCTTATGCAATCAATTCAATGTAAGGCAATAGACAAATATCTTAGCATTATTGTCCTTGTAACAATATATACCGATAATTCCATGAAATTATTGAAACTAGAACAATCTTCGATTGTTACGTAATAATTCATTGCAAGTTAACACCTCCACTCTACCCCACCACATTCAATAGCTCAGTATAATACAAAATAAAAGCTCTTGTTGTATAATGCCTGACTGATCTGAAGTATACACTGCTGAACTCAAGCTTAATCAACCCAAAGGTGCATGCACACTTCTCCTGTACACGTCGAGAGCTTGAACAGAATACCGTTGCGTTGGGAAAAACTTTGTAGGACCATCAGGTGTATCATTACTCTTATGCTTCTGTTATCCATCATATTTTATTCAAATTTTTGTCCTAATTTCATCGATTGGTTTCAAGTAAAACTGAGACGAAACGAGAGTCCTGGGTTCCGTTTGCCAGCCACAATCCCTTTCAAAATAAACTTGTTCTTATTAACTCATTCATATCTAAGGTTATTTCATTAAAACGCGCTGGTTCATCCATTCTGTTACTATTATTAATATACTATCACCTTTAATCAACCAACCAAAAGACGAGTGCACTGTGTGTAGGAGTTTACATTGTTTCAGTATATAGATGTGAAATGTAGCCTTTATAGTTGACGTTATTCATATGTTACTAGGATTCGATCATACGTGTCTTCAAAGAGTGACTCGTGTTTATTACGACTGTTAACTAGACAAAGATGAAATTTGATACATGACAATAGTTTGTGAACCTTTATCAATTGAGTTGGTTTAAACATGTATTATGTATATTTAGCCCGCCTTGGCAGGCAATGTTGGCTTGATTAAAAGTGAGTTTAGGAAAAACTAGGGTTGATTTCTGTGTAGTGACCGATTTGACGTTTGTCAAGTCCTTTGTAATACCGATAGACTTCTATCAGTCTAGTTG
The DNA here is from genome assembly GCA_034768735.1 of Schistosoma mekongi. Classification (NCBI taxonomy): domain Eukaryota; kingdom Metazoa; phylum Platyhelminthes; class Trematoda; order Strigeidida; family Schistosomatidae; genus Schistosoma; species Schistosoma mekongi. Next base: position 87,347,080 of record CM068306.1, on the reverse strand, counting down.
TAATGTGGTCACTAGTCTAAATCAGTCGACATGTAGATGGAGAGTTTATTGGTTTATTGAGTACGAAACCCTAGACCTAGATTTTGTCCAATTTTGCACTCATCAGAAAGGCGTACCTTCAATTTTGAGGGTAACTGTCGCAAAATGTGAGACTGGATGGCTCAGGATCGAATCCGTAGAGATGCGTAATTTTTCTCAGTAATTACAGGTACGACTTGCTGATGAGTGCCAGACAGCATGGAACCTAAGTTTAGAGTTTTCTACCAACTATCAAAAAACCACCTTACATGTTTTCAGACCATGAATTTGTTGACTGTTAGTCTAAAGCATTTCAGTAAGTGTTAAGTACTTGGTTGGAACGCATTTCAGTTTCGTAACGAATGGTTGAAGAGACTTCATGTTATAGCTAAAAGCCAGTCACTGTAGACTAGATACATCGACTCTTTGTCTTGCTCTAGTTGTTGAGCTTGAAGATTATTTTGTATGTTTATTTCAACGAATTAACGTTATTTTACAACCACTGATATTACTAGAATTTTTAATACATTTGTATTTATCTTGTTATGTCGATTTCGTGTGACTACTTGAAACAGTGAATGTGTATGTTAGGTCTTACTTTCGAAATACAGCCAACCCGCGGATAAACATACTTTTTATTATGAGTTTCTTCTGTCATTGTTATGAGGCGAAGAAAATTGGTCTGTTTATCATCAAACGCCAATTAGATGGGCCTACTTGATAAATGTGCGTTTTTCTGATGCGCACTGAGTCCTAATCCAAAGATAGAAGAACCAACCAGACAGAACTAGGATCGGAATCGTATTGTATTTCAATCATGTCTTTATATATACACAAAATCAGATCACATGGTAAACCAATTAGGAATCTAACATTGATACAGAACAAAGGAAATAGTGGTAGTGAATAGGGACAACCAAGTAACTGTAGTTCATAGTAATAAACAATATACTAAGAGTCAATTTACTAAACAGGAAGATCGGGTAAGAAGAACGTAACAGTCATAGAAATGAATTGTTGACACTATCCACAGTTATAATAATTTAAATAATGTTCTAAAACACAGTTCTCAAAGATAATCAGTCTTCTTTAGATGACCAGTATATCAGTCATGGTGCAACGAACTAGAATAGTTCCAGTAAGATTAACTGGTGTCAAGGTAGCATTGTAAAGGTACAGTATCAAGAAGTTTCAGGGGAATACCATCGACAACCTGTCTTGGTGGCTGATAAGCACCTATACAATTAGCATAATATCGTTATATTTACGATTGGCATTGATGATAATGGATTGGAATGATCAGTTCATGTTAAGTAGATGGCATGTAGCGACACAAAAATCACTCATTTCCCTGAACCTTAATCTTAATCATAACACTATCCGTAACCCTAATTCTAGTAAAAGTTTATAAAGATTGTAAATACTCACTAATGACTGAAATGAAACTCACAAATTACTGTTAACTTAAAGCATTTTTGTGAAGACTGACATTTGGTTTAATTCTCTTTGTGTGTATGAGGGGCAGACGGATGCCTGTCGGGTACCACTGAAATCTAGGGAGCATTTCACGGTTTTTGTATCCTAGGTTATGTCCTCCTCCCCTGAATCCGGTAGGAAACCTAACTCGGGGCCTTCAGATCTCACGATGAACACTTAACCATCTGTAATACTAAGCCAGCTGGCATCTAGTGGTAAAATTTTTATTTCCATCAATTTATGATATATGACATAATGACCAATCATTGAAATTGGTGATCGCTGTCTTACTTTAGATATGTCTGAACTTCACCAGTCAGGATTTCTTACTAGAACTTTCGGAGCATCCTGAAATTAGTCACTATTGAGCTAATTAGAGTGGTTTTGTGGAAATAGGTATCATTCGTCACAGATTGATGTCTGTTGAGCTAATGTTAACCACTTGTTTTTTCCTAGTATGGTACTTTTCAATAACAGTTAATGTAATGAATTTCATGTAAACATAGCATTCTGTACATTACTTTGTATTAAATATGTATTACTAATTTGCAATGAATTGTGTCTAACTCATTTTAGCCAGTAACTTCAAATGGTCCACAAGAAAGTTGTTTAGAAACAGTACGTAAAGCGATAGGACAACGTGCAGCACCAAAGCTACCTTCTATTGAAATTTATCCATTGAAACAAACTCAATATAAAATTCAAGAAGAAGCTTTGAATAGTTTGAAAGAATTCGAATTAAAACAGTTGCAATTAACTAAAGATAAAATAGACAAACAAAAGAAAGAAGAGATGAGATTATTGGAGAAATGTCAAAATGATTGGGTATGTAATGTATTTTAATTCATTTATAAATGAGATGTTCCCATATTACGTAATTTGATTAACACATGTCTTGTATGATAATAACTGTTTAGTTCATCTGTAGAACTATAAACATTTGTTGTTTCACTTCATTTACAAAGTATTTGATAACATGATCTGGAGTTAGAAATGTTAAACGTTGCATGCTGGCACAATAGTCTAACGGTTAAGCATTAATTTTGAAATTTGTAGATCATGATCTTGACCCACAAGTGGTGTCATTGATACGCATTAAAACCAATTAGCTGTTCAGTTTCTTTCTTGTTTCCAGTGGCTGTTTAATTTAGATCAGTTCGTTATTATCAAATTTAAAAAAATCTAAAATAGTTGTAACTTAAAATGTTTTTTTTCCGGTTAGCGTATTTTTTAGCAAGATTGTTTTTTGACAGGATGGGATTGTTAACGTTATACCTAACCCTCCTCCTTTGTCTGGGCTTAGGACCGGCATTAGCCCTGGTAACGATTCAAGGCGGATCATTTTTGAACAACCACTTGTTGAACAAATCACTTTACTTCAATTTCTTTCACTATGAGAAAGCATTTGAGTGACTGAAGACACTAGGTTAAGCGACTCAAAATCAGCTACAATGGCACAAATGTATCCACTGTTTATCTTATCTAGATCTGAAATCTCATTATTATTTAGTACACACGTTTACTTCATTCTATCCCGTTGAATTATATCATCGTGTTAATTTTGTGAATTTGATAAGGTCATACAACTGTGATATGGTAACCTCGACCGATGAGCATATGTGTATGGGGCTACACATTCTTCATGGCTGACTGAAAAATAAATGAACATTTATAGCCTTTAAATATTGTCATTTTCGCATAGTTTGAAACTATGTAGGATACTATGAAGATGTCCAGAATTGATTACATATGATGATTTATGATTTAGCAAAATGTTTATCATTACATGTTGAAGTTTCCATTTGTGATGTAATCAAGAGCTAATAACAGTTCGTATTAACTACTGAACTCGAATATAAATACAATTGACGTGTATTTATTGCCTAGTAACAAACAGAAACTAGTTATCAGTATGGACAGGAGAACATTATGGAACCTTCTTCAACACTATGGTGTACCTGAGAAGATAATCAACATCATCAGAAATTCTTACAAGGGACTACACTACAAAATTGTGAATGGAGTACAGGTCACGGAATTATTTGAAGTAAAGACCGATTGCTAAATTTCACTCATTCTCCATCTGCTGGTGTTTCACTGTATTATAAAAACCTCAACATTTAAGAGGTTTGCTCGGAATCCAGTAGAAAACGCGGATGCAGATAAACAATTTTTATTTATCAGATAACTAACCTAACTCTTCCGTGTCACACACAGTAACGAGTGTAGATGAAGACGGACAGTGTAACAGCAACCTCAGTGGCCAGGAGTAGGGCTCAAAATACACATAGGGAAAAGAAAAACTCTTAAATACATTCCAGTTCCAATCAACTAAATCCCACTTGAGAGATAAGCTCTTGAAGATGTGGAAACTCTTACATACCTGAACATTGGTGTTATTAATAAGCAAGGGCGGAGATCCAATGTAGATATGCAAATAAGAGTTGGCGAATCGAGGTAAATGCAGTATTTCTACAAATGTAGGGCAACTGGGACTCAAACTAACTGTCAGCCAACAACATAGTCAGCACTTTCAATACAAACATCAAGATAATTCTATTGTATGCAACTAGAACTAGCACAGAGAACAACAAAAGGCATCATTCAAAATATGCAAGTATTTATAACACAGCTGTTTGTGCAATATTCTTCTGATTCGTTGACCAGATAACATCAGGAACAATCTTCTGCGACAAAGAACAAACTAACTTCCATATGAGGAAAAGTCAGGCGAAAACATTAAAGATATATATGACACGCAGTGAGCAAATCGTTGATAAATTAGTACACACTGCGTCACGAGTTGGAGGCAGATATGGAGAAATTAAACAACATTTGGGAAGAACTGTGAAGAAAACTTGGCGACAGAGTTGACTGGAGAATGCTAGTCGGCTGTCTTTTCTGTATGAGAGGTAACAGGCATTAAATGATTGATTAAGTTGTAACTTAGTGACAGACTTTGAGACTAGTTTTCTAAATTCATATTTTCTGCGATGTGAGCCAACCGTATTAAATGTGATCCAGTTACCATAAGCGACATAGGATAACGACTACAGAAATATTAACTACTAAGATATCAACTTTATTGACTAATTATGTCAAAACATAAATATAGTGGTCCTGCTGTGTTAAAACGATTCAAATTAAACGGAATCATCCATTTCTTTCTTGCTGACTTCTATTGATTCTACAAATACAGTAATCAGTAGTATCTTCACAGTATTGATAACTTTTGTTTTTGAACATGATCATTTGGATGATAGTATCATGATTATGCACATTATCAATACTAAATTAAGATTAAGCCTTCTAATGTTTCGAATGTTATGAACTTTAAAGCATATGAAGAATATAAGTTGAATTGCACACAAGTTTGCTTGGTAACAGTTCACTTTTACTGATTATCAACTGGTCAGAAGGTAGGTAGTAGTAGTAAGTGAATATTTTATTGGTGGTTACAATGAAACGAAGGGCATAGAGCATAAGAATTTTACATGTTTATAGAATTTACCGAAGTTTCTTAGAGCATCGACCACTTCACTTAACTTGAGAGTCAGATTTAGTTCATTTTTCCATTGCCAAATTAAGTTAACTATGGCTTAGACAAGATATCTGTCTCTAAACGAGTATCCTGCCTGTCTTACTGCATAAATCGGAAAAGTAGGCACAATGAGTAGATGATATTCATATGTTGTTAGCATTTGGTCACCGGTCTTCATGATGGATATCTCCGGTTAATGGTGAATAATAATGAGATTGATAGTGTTGTAAATCATCATCGACTGTAGTGGTTGCGTTGTGTGTCACGTATGTTCAACCACCGCCTACCTTGACACACGATCGTGACTGATATTGGAGTGGAGTGGAACACGTTAGGGACTGTTAAACCAGAGCGTGATATCAGTCCACAAAGTCACTGGCTGTTTGTCTGAGCCGTCTTGGTAAATGCAAACTACTTATTCAGGGTCCATGTGACTGTCGTGAGCGATGGTTCGAGACATAATATATAATTGATCACAGGTACCCACGTGCATCCACTTTCGCCTTCCTTTAAAGTGTAAGCTAAACTTATTCCATACTTTTCTTCTTACAGACTGGTTTCTTTCTCGTGTATCATATACTGTGTCCACACGCTTTATTTACTACCATTGAAATAACTTCTACTTTGGTTATTACTCCTGTCGTTTGATGATGTACTGTTACGTAATTCATAACACGTCTGACTCGACACTACTAGCCCCCAGGCTGGATTGATGAACATAATGTTCTTGAACTAGCAACCAAACGGAGACAAGTTGTATTTCATTCATTCGTCCATGTACATACAAAACAGGAGCACACAGCCGATCAATGAGAAAAAATAACATTCATCGAAAACAGGACGAAACACGCGTTCTGGATTCCACTTGCCAACCACAATGTAATTCGAATCATACTTGTTAACTATCTATGCATCGAGCTAATTCACTTAGGTTGCACAAAAGCGACCAAGATTGTTCAACTTCAGTCAATATCAAATCAACCGGAAAAATAGAACTCATTCAAATTATATATGTATACTCGTTACACAAATGTGACTGTGTTCATTCAGTAGTCTAGTAGTGAACGCAGTAGTGTTTTACACTAAACAAACTGAGTTCGAATACCAGCATGAACATCAACATTAGATTGTAGGTACATTCAGCTGGTGATTCCCCATTAGGATGACGTGCGCGTCATTGAATCCACTTACAAACCACAATCTAACTCAAATGAGATGACTTAACTAGTGAGGTGAACTATGAAAATTCTATAGCTGTATCCATGTGACTTGTTTTCAATTCATGATAAATCTCACTAATTAACTTATTTTAACTGTATTCACATTTGGTGTAGAACAATTGGCTTTCTCTATTGAATACACAGAATTACCAGTATGCTGAAGCTCATTCACTACCAATGCGTCATTATTTAATGAAATATATTATGCCTGAATTATCAAAAGCTTTATTAGACTGTTCTGAGATACGACCAGATGATCCAATAGATTTTGTAGTAAGTTAACAATAAACAATCTTGTTGTATTAATGCGGTAGTGTTTTTAAATGAAGTAACTTATTTGCACTTTCATCTTGTTGTTGAGGTCCGAATCTAATTGTTTTGGGGCGAATGTAGGATTTCTTAATCACTTAACTATATTAATTCCAATGAATTCAGGAACAAAACAATCCGTATTTTTCGTCGTCGTTTTTGTTAATTTTAAGTTCATTTTCTATATTCTTATTCTCAGACATAAAATTTTACAGGATGCTTGATGATTTATTTAGGTTGGAGGATAGGCAAAGACATTTCAGAACAAGGTAGTTTTTATAGGGTGGGGGGCTGGATAAGGTATTTGTAATGACATTGTGTCAGGTGACTAAACATGAACAGTTAAACGATTAATAAGAAACATGAGAATATGATAAATTGTATTTGAAGAACATATAAGATAAACGAGTAATTGAATGTAAACGATGTCAATGAATGTAAACAGTTGAAGAAGCGATAAGCACAGGTGAAAACATGTAGAAAAAGTATAAATAATTGAAACTTAGTTTGAAATTGGATAGGATTTACTGATAATTTACTTTAAACGGTTATAGCTAGGAACAGTGAAGAATAAATAAGAACACGAGAACAAAGAAAGTGGTTAGTTAACCGAACTTCAGGAGTATCTACGGTGAACAGGTAAATGAATGTTAGTGGAAGTAATTATGAATAGGTGGGGAGATAAATAAAAACATATCCAACCGAAAAGGGGTTTGTAGATTAAATCTATTGAATAGGTGGGGGGGCTATAGACGAAATCAAATAAAATCATGTTTAGAGAGAGGGTAATAAGTAAATGGTGTCAGGCGATCAAGTTAAATAGACTGGATGAACAGGATGAGTGGGGTATAGGTGCGACGTAAGCTAGAATTTCAAAAGTAGTTAAAAATAATCTCTGTTCTGAGACAATGACGATAAACTATGGAGATGCCCGTGATTACTTAACTCCGTCATAACTATCAACTGAGTAGTGGAGGGGGCAGCTAAAGATGCATTTGGTCAGACTGCTTTTCCTAACTATGTACGAGTAAGATTGGCAATAACAGATTTAACTGTCAAGCTAAGGAGAGTAGATTTTTGACTATTCACAGATAGACTCCACCTTTAGGATTAAATTGTTCATCTGCAAGATATGCTAGTAGAATAGGGACCGTAATGCAGGGTAGAGACTTACTCTGCTTACTTTGGTTAAGGGAATCAAATACTCATACCATATCTAGCGTAAATCAAATTTAATTGATTAACAAGCTACTCTTATATTATGGTCTGTTAGAGGTATGAAAGCAGTTAACACACACCATGGGAGGATTCTTTTTTTTCGAGTACCAGAAAAATAAGGTAGATTAGAAGTGTTCTTGACTACCTGAGGGTGTGACTACGATGCCCAGAGGACAACTGCTTGAGGCTCGTCACGCACGACCTTTATATAGTTGGTTTTTTTGGTGAGTTAGCTCTTTACTTGTCAAGACCTTACTATCAAAGACGAAAACCCATGGAATAATGTGAGCTGTGCATTTTAGATAAAACCTATTGTTAGCCCGCTCTTTATTCGTGGGTAAGCAGCATCGCTCTCATGCTAATTGCCTGAAGGCAACACGTTGCTGTTGTAGCGTCTCTGAATAGATGGCTATGCGACTTCGTCCTGGGACCTTAGGTACACTGATTTTATTCTTATAACTGTTCAAACAATCTGTTTAGTGGGACCTTTGCAGTTAATATAGCCCGACTGGTTTATCGCTATAAGCAAACTTGACTACCACATCGAGGTTACGGTAACAGTCAGAATATTATGCTTAACTTATAATACAATGAAAAAGTCGTTTACGAGTTTTTATATTTTCCAATAGATAAGTTATAGGCCTGTACACTTGTACACCTATTATATTAACAATCTGTAAATAAGTAAACGGAATTTGTTTATTTAAATGTCCTATGATAACAACTATAGACCTGAATAATTCAACAAAAACAACATTTGCAGAATACTTTGAATCCAATAGGTATTTCGTTACATCTGATCTCATCAGCGACATACAGGCTATCGATCTTAGACAACTTAAAAGATCATTGCACTTGTTGATTGTGTTCATTGTAATGTTTAAGTGATAACAGTAGATTATTTGTGTAATTAAGATAAATTTGAATCTTTCCGTTGACTTGTCATGGACTAGAACTGGTCAGTCTCTGTGTGCTCTATCTGCTTCCTGAACGGAATGCCTCTATATAGCGAATGAATACATTTGTATCTTTTTACAGCTGACGAGTCCGAAATAGAACTTGGCCAGCGTCCTGGATTCCATTTGCCAATGACAATCCAACTTAAACAATAGTAGATCATTTGGTTGACGAAGTTTAATTTAGGGTATTTCTTAGTAAATTAGATGAATATTTTAGAGTTGAATTACGCAATATAAAAATAAGTTCTTGAAAGAGAATAACTTAAAGGGGTACATCGAGATGACATTTTTAGTAAATACTTGAAATGGTTTCGATTATGTAATTAGAAATGTATTAAGAAAAGGAACAATATAGAAATATAAGTATATAACTCACTGTCAATATTTTTAAGAGAGCAAGAACAAATATTTGTGCAGAATAAGATGACGATTCATTTTATTTCGTTGGTTTCTCATCAGCTACTGGATACAACCTAGAATGATACACTTTTACAGAATTAATATTTAATACAAAGTTCAACATACTCATGAGAGTGTTTGAACTTGGTTGAAATCAAACATGTTAGATATGTGAACATAACTAAAATGTTGAAGAAAATGCTCTAACCATACATATATCGAATACAAAAGAAGGTACCAGAAGGCAAAATAGACATCAGAGTTCAAATGATTACGCAATAAGAGGCGGTTGGAAATATATGATATTCATGTGAATTAAGTTCAGTTATTAAACTTAGAATGACCTAATTAAACACAAAAGTTGAACTCAAACATCTAAAAAAAATGGTGGTGTAACAAGAAATATGATCCAACAAAGAAGTAATAATTGAAATAGGCAATGAAAATGACGACACATAAGTCAAGTTACCAGGGTAAAGAAAGGCTTATTACACTTTCGTTTTGGACACATAAGTTTTGTTTCAATTGTTTAATGACAATCGCTTGAGCATATTTTAGGAGATTTGAAGTATTTTGTCTATTGAATACTTTGAATGATTTATTGATATCAATCTGGTGTCTTGCGTTAATCAAATGTTTTTGGCGATTGCACTGTTAAATGTTTTCATGCCTGTGAGTGGTAGATTTTTGGGAACATGTTCATTAAAACGTAGGTAGGCCCTTCTTTCTGTTCGGCCAATGTATCTGCTATTGCAGGTACACGTAAATTTATACAGGCAGTTGGCGGTAACATGAGAAGGATACCTGTCGACAAAAACCTGATAAACCAAATGAAATCACAGTCCATAAGAAGCCTGTCTTCATTCAATTCAATTTTAATTTATGTGTCAACATTTTAGTTATGTTCACATGTCTAACATGTTTGATTTCAACCAAGTTCAAACACTCTCATGAGTACGTTAAACTTTGTATTAAATATTAATTCTGTAAAAGTGTATCATTCTAGGTTGTATGCAGTAGCTGATGAGAAACCAACGAAATAAAATGAATTCATCTTATTCTGCACAAATATTTGTTCTTGCTCTCTTGAAATTAATAAAGGGAACAAAGTGTATGAAATCACTGTCAATAGTTAAATAAAACGACTAAGTCACTAGATTAAGTTATCATGGTAATTAAAAGTCATTTACTTTTGAATACAAAGGTGATGCTAGAACCTTCTAATTGGAATGACTTCAGCAAATTCCAACAGAATTGATTCCTGTTTGTTGTCGTCATTGTCGTCATCGTAGTTTGTTGCGTTATTCATATTATTTTTTCTTGAAATGAGAAACAATATTGATTTCATTAAATTTTTTGTATTTTGTCTTTATATTTAGGCTGAGTATTTATTGAAGACAGAGGGGTTTCACAATGGAACAACTACTATTTTATGAATTATTTGATAAAAATTTTAATAGAAACAAAAAAAAGAAACAAAGAAAAAAGAAAGAAAGAAAAGAACAAGTAAAAGAAAATATTGATTGTATGATTTATTTCTACGATATAAATGAATGTAGAAAGAGAGAAGAAATAAAATATTTCAACAAGGAGAATATTCTTTTCATATAGAATCAGTGTATATTGGTATTTTATAGTAATTTATTAGATAGATATGAGTTTAATTAGTTGTTGTGATGATTATTGAATGTGAATTTGGTATCTGGCATGAATTGATCTCAATTAGACAACCATTAAGGAGCACTCAACACAGTTGTTTCTTGCTCATATACAACTCTTCACATCTATAAACTTAACATGGATCTTCTGACTACATACAGCCAGCTCTCAACAATTGATATTGCTAACTCAATCAATTCTCGATACAAGTTTATTGAAAGAAATAGAAAATCAATTGCATCATGAAGTGTGCATAAAAAAGAAGGTTTGTGTAACAAGTTAATGACGGACAGACAGTTACAACGTAGAACTTAATACATACGTACGTCAGTTCAAGTTGCCATGCCTTAATTAGCAGATAGAGATTAAATTATCGGAACAAATCCCAGAGTAAAGGAGGTAGTAACAGAGTTAGTATTAATGGAAGGGAATAGAGATCGGAGATAAGATTTAAGAAAATATGATTCAGTGAAGAGAAAATTACGATAAGTTCATAAACTTAGAATTTGGAGGAAGACAAGGAGTGGATGCACCTCCACCATTGCCAACAATTTTGAGCCATATCACCCAAGGTCTCTAACCATTTATTACGAGCATCACGCGGACCCCAACCAGGTAGTCTGCACCTATTAACATGGCTCAGCCCAATTGTCAATGACTTCATGGACTGATGCCATGTTTTGGTTTGGCCGCCCCTAGCTTTCTTCCAGCCTACTCCTACACCAGACAGGATTGCTGGTCGAGGTAGGCGGTGGTCAGGCATACGTAACACATGTCCTAACCACCTTAGCTGATGGAACAAGTTAATGGGTAAAGAGTAACAGAAAGATGAAATGAATTGGCCACTTAACCAGTGAAAAGAAGGTGAGGAAGCGAAAAATATTAAGATGATTGTGGTGTTGGTGGGGTTAGTTAAAAGCTGATAAATAATTAATGACGTTAGAGAATGTCAAAATATAAAATATTAACCAGAGAAAATGTTGATCCAACCACATTTCTCAGTATTTAATTCCAGACACCAATCTCAGCACCATTTATCTAGGTTGTTTAGGTCGTCCTGCATATTTTCGATGCAGTATGATTCGTTCTGGATTTAAGTCTCGTGGACTACTTTTAAGTTATCAGCATACAGATATGGCTTTTCTTTTGTGGCGCACCTGCATATATTATTGATATACATATAATGAATAGTATGAACCCCAGAACACCACATTGCACAACGCAGCTGGTTGCGGATCGTGGAGACGACATTGTAATACCTACTTTCGTTATCCGATATTGGTTTGTGAGAAATGGTTTGAATCACCCTAGGAGAGGGTTAGTGATTCCTATGGACAGAAGCTCGCTCACTAGTAGATTGTGTTACTTTGTCGAAGTATAGTATTATCACTAAATTCTTCTGATCACGGGTTTTAGTGATTTCCTTATAGAAATCATTGAGGCATGTAGCACATGACCTTCTTTTGAGGAAGCTGTGCTAGGAGGCATTAATCAAGCTGTTTGATCCTTGATTACCTTCTCCATTAATTGTGTGATCACTAGTGTTATTTTTATTAGTCGATGGTTCTGGATCAGGTTCTGTGCATCTGTTTTATGTTTAAGCAGTATCTAGGGAGTATACAGTATGTTACATGAAGTTCAATGAGGTTGTACCAATTTGGCATTTCTGTATATTTATTGTAACTCCCTATTGCTGCAGCCCTTCAGAAGTTATGCCCAGATGTTTCACATGTGTTTCTTCGTCTGGGCTTGCTGTCAATCAGTCGTCGACGTATGTATGGACATAGTCAAGCTGCCGAAACACGTCATCAATGAAATTCCGAAATGTCTGTGCTGTATTTCTGATGCCAGAAGACATTCGGCGAAATCCATAAAGGCCAAATCGGGTATTGGTAGCAGTTTTGCAGATGTCATTTTCGGCCACCGGTAATTGATTGTACGCCTTTACTAGGTGGATTTGCCAAAATACGGTCATTTCCCTCAAGGTGTCCGTTACATCGTGGATGTGCGGTAACGGGTCGAGGGAAAATCCTACGTCAGTAGTACGTCAATCAATAACTTCTGTTACACCGCAGCAACATTTCTGTTGCCATATGTTTGCTATATATTTGTGCATTCTTAAAACAGAAAGTTGCGGTAATTGATCGTTTCCTGATAACTTGTCGTTATTCCATTAAGCTGTGGGGATAATAATCGAGGTCGGTGCCTAATTAATTAGAAGAGCCTGGTCGGTAAACAATCGCAATATTATTCTGAACTCTAGTAATCGCTTAGTCGTGGCAAGTCAGTCTCCTGGTACGACAGACAGCAGTCATTGGTATCCCACTGTAAAGACCAAAAGCCACTGATAACGTTTGAAAATTAACGTCGTTACTGTATAGCGCCAGCTGGTTCTTGTGTCACGCACGAAATCGCGACAGGATGTCCAATAACACAATTTATTTGTGCAAAACTTGGTACTACATTTAACAGTAAACACAAATTTAGTACATAAACCTCAACAGTTCTCTTTCCCTATACAGCCAAAGGGATTCAAGCAAGTTATACAATTATTCTACAACATAACAACTAGATAGTAAGCAGACATCAGATTAGATACTTGTCCTAACAAATAAAGGAGCGAAATTATGGCTACAGCCAACCAACTGAGTCAAACCACTCAGGCACAGACAGGCAAAATATCAAGCCAATATGTCTTACAACAAGACCTTAAAACCCGATAAAACAAAGTTGAAGATCAATGGCATGTACCATATGCTAGCAAAAAAAGTATATGTAAGAACCTGATCGTGAGTAAAATCCAATACTGTTATATCACTTCAACTGCTCCTGTGGAGCAAGTTAGATTGGCAGATGCTCAAGGAATTTACTTCTCTGTGTCCGGAAGCGTCTTCCGGTTTGGTTAACCAAAGGGGTTCTCAGAAATATCAACAGTTCAGTACTAGCTCACTTAATTCAAACAGGTCATACGGCGAGTATTGATCAGTCATTTATAACAATATTCTGTGGTGACAGTTATTTGCCAAGATCGGTTAGAATTAAAGTCCTTAAAACGGCAGAAGCGATAGCTATACGGGTCAAGAGGCCAGAACTATGCATATATAAGAAGTACGTTCAACATATTTTCCTGCCATGGCCGACACAAGATCCATTAAACGAATCTCCACTTTAATCAAACGACGATCTAATTGTATTAATGTATATTTATCTTTCCCCCTCCATGTGCATTTGTGTAATTTAAGTCCACCCTATCCAAATACTACTCCCTTTATTCACATATATGCATGTTATTTTCTATTATTATTATTAATCAAAGTACACAGTGTGGATTTGAATATCACTCAAGCATCTTTCCTAATTTTATTGACTTGACAACAATTTAACACTGAATAAATCAACTGATTGTCATTGTTACTATGTGACGAATTTTGATTATCACTCACTCCATTTTTTAATCCATTACCTATACGATTACATTTTAGGTAAGATTCAGCCTTTGTTTAATCGTATTTTGCCACCACTCCATCTCCTATGTCACTCATATACACAGAGATACCTCTATGTATATGGTTAAAAATGTTGTTGTTTATTTCATTTGTCGTTTGCGTTTCACAAGTTAAATGATGATAATGACGATTATTTCAACATTTAACATTTATATTTTACTAATAATCTGAATACATAGAAGCAAATAAACAAGCAAAGAAGATCATTAGAGCCGACAAACGGAAATACATCGAAGGACTTGGAATGACAGCAGAGAAGGCTGCAAGTGAATAAAATATGAAACAGCTATACGACACAACGAAGAAACTGGCAGATAAACATTGTTAACCATATCGACCGGTCAAGAACAAAGAAGGCAAGATACTCACTAAGATTTGAGAGCAAAAGAATGGGTGCGTAGAACACTTTGAGGAACTCTTGAATAGGCCAGCTCCACTGAACCCGCCTACCGGACATCGATGCAGCATCTACAGATCTCCCAACAGATGTCACTCCACCAACGTTGGAAGAAATCAAGATGGCCATCAGACAAATCAAAAGTGGGAAAGCAGCAGGACCTGACAATATACCAGCTGAAGCACTCAAGTCAGATATCAACCTAACAGCAAGGATACTCCACGTTTTATTCAGAATGATCTGGGAGGAAGAAAAAGTGCCGGCAGACTGGAATCAAGGACATCTTATTAAGATACCAAAGAAAGGAGATTTGAGCAAATGTGAGAACTACGGTGAGATCACGCTTTCGTCGGAACCAGGGAAAGTTTTCAACAGAGTGTTGTTGGACAGAATGAAAGATTCAGTAGATGCTTAACTATGAAATCAACAAGCTGGCTTTCGCAGGGTAGTGCACAAACCAAATCGCAACACTACGGATCATTGTTGAACAATCAACTGAATGGAACTCGTCACTGTACATCAACTTCATTGATTATGAGAAGGCGTTTGACAGTGTATATAGGAGAACACTATGGAAGCTTCTTCGACTCTACGGAGTACCAGAGAAACTCGTCAACATCATCCGGAACTCTTACGATGGAACACAGTGCAAAATTGTGCATGAAGGACAACTGACAAATGCATTTTCAGTGAGGACCGGAGTCAAACAAGGTTGCTTGCTCTCACCTTTTCTCTTCCTCCTAGTGGTCGACTGGATCATGAAGACCTCCACATCTGAGGGTTTGCACAAAATTCAATGAACATGTAGGATGCAACTCGATGATTTGGACTTTGCGGATGATTTATCTCTCTTAGCACATACACACCACTAAATGCAAGCGAAGACAACCAGTGTAGCAGCAACTTCAGAATCAGAAGGCCTGAACAAACATAAGGGTAAGAGCAAGATTCTCAAATACAACACAGTGAGCACCAATTCAATTGAACTTGATGGAGAAACTTTGGAAGAAGTGGATACTTTTACGTACCTTGGAAGCATAATCAATCAAAAAAGAGGGTCCGACGCATATGTAAAGTCAAAGATT
Source organism: Schistosoma mekongi (assembly GCA_034768735.1). Lineage (NCBI taxonomy): Eukaryota > Metazoa > Platyhelminthes > Trematoda > Strigeidida > Schistosomatidae > Schistosoma > Schistosoma mekongi. The sequence goes on along the minus strand of CM068306.1, from coordinate 87,331,293 downwards.
GTCAAAGCATCAGTAGCATTTTTTACATTTGATGAACATATGGGACTCACAACATGTTAGGTTCTCGCAAATAAATTACACCTCGATACCTGCTAGCGAACGTATGACCAGTGACACAACAACCAGTAAGCTAAGCTATTTACAGCGCCCCAGCCCAGCTAACTAGAGAGAGAGGTCCAAAGTCAGAAGAAGCTTCTAAATCCATAGGCAGCCCAGCAAACGAACGAACAATCACACATCTCATGCGTATACATACAAAAAGAGAGAGCGTCCTTGAAATGTTACAAATAGCGTACTAAAATAAACAACGAACCAATAAGATTTAGCATCTCACTAAGTGGGTAACAGGAACTGAAGGTGAAAAAGGAAATTTCTGGCGCGAAAATAAGAAATTTTAATTTACACAAATAAATCACAAAAATAACAGGTTTACTAAGAGAATTCTGGGGATCTGACATCCTCAACACAACAACTGTCAACCAACCTCAAATTCAGACTCTTCAATTTGAACGTGAAGACAATTCTGCTGTATGCATGCTGAAGCGTGGAGAATTGCTGCCAACATCCTCAGACGGATACAAGTATGTATAAACAACTGCCTACGAAAGATACTAAATGTCCGTTGGCTGGAAACCATTAGCAACAGATTACTATAGGAGAGGACAAACCAACTTCCAGCTGAAGAGGAAATTAGGAAAAGACGTTGGAAAAGGATTGCTCAAGACAGAGTTCAGTGGAAAATACTGGTGAGCGGCCTATGTCCCTCTGTGAAGGGGTAACGGTCGTCATTATGTAAGTATCTAGATGATGTTATATCTGCTTTAGACTTGGCTATTTTTGTCACTTATAATTTTGAACCTGATGAGCATTTGTCGAAGATAATATTTTTCGTTCAAATGTCTTTGTTTTTAAATAACATGGGAATTCTTCAACAAGAGAGAATATAATAGAGGAGGATGTCCAAAACCGAATAATTGAGTAATAATTGCTTTAATCTTAATGGTAGCTTCTTTCATGGCAGAGCTATAGAATAGACACGAACCAATGAGATGGCGACTTTCCATCTCAAGGTCATTGTGCGAAATTTAATTGACAATATTGTTAATTTAAAGGATGAAGCTATCATTAGCTATTTGCGGGAGAAATGTTCTTAGAAAGTGCAAATATAATCAGGGACGTAGCATATATACAGTGTGGGTAGGCAGCTTTTGTATTTAGACCTACATTAGATATTTGGCTTTAGGGATTGACTAATAGGAAGTGGACACATTGAAGGGGTTTCTGACCGGAAAAAATTTAATTCTGATTATTAAGAAGTATGTCGAACAAGTAACAACAATTTACATCGATGTTTTAAAGTTATACATGTGTCTATTAAAACTTGGATGCAGACATAACATTGTCTTTCATAGCCGACACTTTATGGATCCCTCACCAGGAACTAACTCGCATAACATAGAAGTGAAACGTCTGGTTTAGGTTGAAAAATTATCTTCATAAATATACAGGAATCCGTAGAAAAATGTTCAATACCACATGGACTAGTATTTGCATAGAAGTTACTTTGATTTTAAATGTTTACAACGCTTAGATAATCTTGAGACATTTATTATTCATGTGAAATTATTGCATACATTTGAGTAATACTTTGTTTTGAAAGACTTTTCTAATGATAACATCATTCAACCCCAAACCGCTTTCTTATTGGTCAGTTTAAGCATTACCAGTGTCAAGGTCATCCGTGTTCTATAGTCCTGCCCTTGGTATTTACGACAAAACGTCAGGGAAGAGACATTTCCAATATGTCCCAGATGGAACTGCAAGGACCCTGATGCCGATTATCCGGATGTACATACAACCAGGATCCACTGTTTATACTGACGACTGGAGAGCTTATCGGCCTCTTCGTAGACTTAAATACGTTCACCATATCGTAGTTGACGAAAGGCACGCAAAAAGTCGAAGGATACTGGTCACATGTGAAGGGGTTTCTTAGACCTAATTAAGGTTTCTAGAAACAACATGAAATCGAGCCGTATGGATAAGTTCCTATATCGCCCATATTTTGAATTTAAACTCAATGAATCCGTCTGCAACCCTAATAAGTTCATAAATCATATAAAAGCAGTGTATCATGTGTAAATATGTTTTTATTAATGTCATTGTTTTTCATTAAAAATAATGATTTAATCTACCAGTGCATTCTCATTGGTTAAAAGGTACCTCAATAGTTATTGGTAGTTATGCAGGTTCATCGACAAAGTTTAGTTTCACACAAGTGTACTCACAAATAAAAAGGGACTCTTTGTAAAAGTGCTCTATAACCATATTGGACGAGTATTGATGTAGTTACTTTGATTTTAAATGTTTATAACCCTTAGATAATGTTGAATTGTTTATTAATCATGTGAGATTATTGTACGTAATTAAGTAGTATTTTATTTTTAAAGATTTTTATAATAATAACATTATTCCATCCTAAGCCGCTTTGTCAACTCCGCCTGTAGCCCCCACAGGGTTGCTGCGGTCCCAAGCCCGGATAAAGGAGGAGGGTTGGGCATGGGGTTAGCAACCCCACCCCGTAAAACAACTACCATGCTGAAAAACAGCTTACGAGTAAAAGCCTCTATAACCATCCTAACTGTGCCCTGGGAATTGGAAGGAATAATATGACGCTTCATGATGAAAGCCGAGTTCCTTCGGAAGCCATGAGGCCGATGCTCCCCCTTCTGACAACCGGAGCAACAATTAATATACTTGACCGACCTCAAACAGCTGTCCCCTGGACACTGCGGTCACACTCTTAGGTCATCACGACCTCTCCTAATCATCCTTCTCTTTCAGGTTCCTCAAGAATGACCCTTCTACGGTGTGGGCAACCGGGAAGTGATAACCGCCCTCATACCTCTAACAGCAAAAGAGAAGCCGCTTTGTCAATTTTCGCCTTGCCAACGTCAAGGTCAAAGTAGTGATTGTAGAAGCTCGTCTCTGTTCTATGGTTCTGCCAGCTACATTGTCGTATGCTTTCTGGTGACCGGTTCTAGAGGTTGGTATAGCGCACAACAAAGAAGGGGGATTTTAACTTACTAGAGACTTTCTACACTCCTACCAGAGAATTTCGGTTTCATACTTACGTTTTCGAGCATTAATGAAAGCATCACAAGCTATTATAGTTTCTTTATAAAGAATTTTATAGGGTGTTGTTATATTAAGTTTAATTATTGTGATCCATAAAGGGTCTAATTTTAAAGCACAGCATCTATCATTATAGAGTTTTCCAAGGGTTAGTAGATTAGGAAAATGCCATTGAAGCTCCCCCTATTTTCTGTCGATCTAGTGAACGCATGCAACTATATATAATTTGGCAGTACTCAAGCAATGGTCCAACACAGGTTCTATAAGGAATAACTTTAAATTCGTTAAGATGATGATTACTATGAATAAAACCAATAAGTCTGCGAGTTTTAGTGACTTGTGATAAAGCCTGCTTGGCAAAGGATAAGCTTTTTGAATGTCTTACCCCTAAGTCACAGATGCTACTTAGTTGAAGGAATTCGTGGTTGTTCAGGTGTAGGTTGATCTCGCAGTTAGATTCTCCAAAATATTGGTATCATGACTTTTGTATGTTGAGGGGAAGAAACCATGTATCACACTACTTACTTAGTTTGTTGAGATCTCATCTGGGTAAAATGTATAGATACCTTTGAGGCTGTCTGCAAAAATAAAGGTTTTACCCGTTTTAAAACCGTGGTATACGTTATTATCATACATAATAAATCATTAAGGTCCTTTGACTAGATCCAGAAAGACACTGATATGCCGGGTACCTAACGAAGATTGATTATCTTCGAGAACTGTGTTATAGAACATTATTTCAATTATTATTACTGTGGACAATTTAATCATTTTATCTCTATGAGTTTCACGTTTCTTTTGCCCTGTCCTCTCGTTTAGTATATTTACTCTTAGTATATCGTTTATTATTCTGAACTACAGTTGCTTAGTTGTGTGCAAGTTGTACTTATTCACTGCCACTCTTTCCCTTGTGCTGTATCAATGTTAGATTTCTGGTTGGTTTACAGTGTGATCTGATTTTATGTATATATAAAGGCATGATTAAAATACAATACGTTCTCTGTTCTCGGTTCTTAGTTCTTAGTTCTCCGTTTACCTATTTTCAATTCTGGTTCTCTAATATTCGACCTGGGGTTAAGTGTGCTTAGGTCAGTCACGCATTATCAACTAGGCACATTCCATTGGCTTCCGCGTCAACCAACCAAGTTGTCTTTCCTTTCTTTCTCACGTCATAACGGTTGGCGTCATAACAGACACCACTAGTGGTATTTTGAGAACATGAAAGAAGTCCTCCTTGTTTTACTAAATGAATGCGATCTTTCAAAAATGAAACTATCCAGTCATGCAATTTGCTAGTCATTTCGAAGGCTTTCAATTTATTTGAGAGAGATAAATCATGTACTTTGTCAAACGACTTAGTAAAATCAAAGTACAAGGTAACAATTGGTTTTTCGTCATTTCTATTGTTTATTATATAGACAAAGTAATCTAGGTAGCAAGTTATGCAGGATTTCTTAAACGTGAAGCCATTGTGGGTAGGTATAATCAGTTTGTGTATGTATGTATGCATGCATGCATGATCAACATAGAACCTGGCACATGTGTGCATCGGTTCAAGTTGCCATACCTCTATGGCACCTCAAAATTAACACCTGATTAGCTGAAATTACTTTAATAAAAATAAAGATAATAATAGTGACTGTAACATGGAGTGTGAACATATAGAATATAGTTTAGTGAGAGTGGGAAGAAAGTTACAGAATAATCTAAAGCTCAAGATTAAGGGAGGACAATCAGTGAATGCATCTACTCCATTGTGACCAATTCTGTGGGAATAGTGAAATTATTATGTCACAAGTTGCCTAAACTAGTGAAAAACTGTTATATCTCGTGCTTGATGACTTTGACTAGCCGCAACGCAATCTTAGCACTTGAACGCCTTGAACCCTCTTAGTCGCAAAATCAGAAGTCAGAAGACGAGAAAAACAGGAAACTTTATTCCAGTGAAAAGGGAAGTGAGTCGTGTACAAAATATTCGTATATTTATAGTGACTATTCATCAAAAATTGCAATCATAAACATTTTATTAATACAATGAAATATTGTCAAATATACTCTGTGAATATAACTTACATTGACTCACATTAAAATGTGATGAAAGTTTATAAATCAAGTTTACAAAAATCAATACAACTTGATAAAATGAACAATTGTATTTTTAGGGATATCGAATCCCTAACACCTCCCCCTTTTTTTTTAAAAAAAAAAAAGAAAACGGCTGATAGGTTTCTCGAGACCAGTTCAGCTTTGTGGTAGTCCGGTAAAAACACTAGGCACCTCCAAGCGTTCTGGAGGCTTCGTTGAGGTTTCTGGGAGCCAATTCATCACCTTCCCTCTTCACGGTTTTTGTATGTATGATTTTCTACTTGGGTCAACTTGCAACCTTGTTACCGTGTTCCGCTTGCGGTCCATTACTCGGGGTGGTTTGATTGTTTTGGCGTTGAATCTTCTGCGTTCCTTCTTACTGGGGCTCTTTGGAAATGTGTCCACCAGCATTTGAAATGGAAGTCGTCCATGCGTTTTCACTGTTCCCCCGTTCTTTCGCATTTGATTGACATGTCTTGTGCACGTACCGAAATTTCCCCGAACTAAGTATAATACTTTTCCGATCCTGCGTTCAACGACACACGGCTCCCAGTTTCTATCACCTCGAAATGATCTGATAAGCACTTTTTCACCCACCGGAAAACTACGGATAGTCGTCTGTTGACTTTCACCGTTGGATTTATTCGTTCTTTGCTGAGGCAGCATACTGTTAAAAATAGTCCGCACCTTCCTCCGAACATGCACTCTGCCGGTGACTTTCCCTCTGGTACGGCTGGGTTTGGCGTAACACGATAGACATTAGGAATTTGGTCAACAACTTGTATCGGCACACTATCTCCTCCTTCTTTTTTCAGAGCTCTTTTCAATGTATCAACGAATCTTTCAGCTTGGCCATTGGATTGAGGATGGTACGGTGGAGATTGCATGTGTGTAATTCCGTTTTCGCCTGCAAAACGCTTGAATGCGGACGACATAAACTGGGTTCCATTATCGGTCACCAGGACCTCTGGGACGCCGAAACAGGAAAAAAAGTCTGGACAGTTTGCGAATTGTGGCCTCTGACGTCAAACTTTGCATGTGGTATACTTCCGGCCACTTTGTGAAAGCGTCCCACAACAACTAAGTAATTTCTGCCTTGTATTGGACCAGCGAAATCAGCATGTATTCTACTCCAAGGGGCGTCTGGTTTCGGCCAAGGTTGAGGTTCGGCTTTGGCTGGACTCTTTGAAGCTTGTAGGCAGGACCAACAGCTGCGGCACTTCGTTTCTATATCCCGATCCATTGACGGCCAGTAGGCGTAACTTCGAGCTAGTGACTTCATTTTGCTAATACCTGGGTGGCCGCTGTGAAATTGGTTTTTCGTCATTTCTATTGTTTATTATATAGACAAAGTAATCTAGGTAGCAAGTTATGCAGGATTTCTTAAACGTGAAGCCATTGTGGGTAGGTATAATCAGTTTGTGTATGTATGTATGCATGCATGCATGATCAACATAGAACCTGGCACATGTGTGCATCGGTTCAAGTTGCCATACCTCTATGGCACCTCAAAATTAACACCTGATTAGCTGAAATTACTTTAATAAAAATAAAGATAATAATAGTGACTGTAACATGGAGTGTGAACATATAGAATATAGTTTAGTGAGAGTGGGAAGAAAGTTACAGAATAATCTAAAGCTCAAGATTAAGGGAGGACAATCAGTGAATGCATCTACTCCATTGTGACCAATTCTGTGGGAATAGTGAAATTATTATGTCACAAGTTGCCTAAACTAGTGAAAAAACTGTTATATCTCGTGCTTGATGACTTTGACTAGCCGCAACGCAATCTTAGCACTTGAACGCCTTGAACCCTCTTAGTCGCAAAATCAGAAGTCAGAAGACGAGAAAAACAGGAAACTTTATTCCAGTGAAAAGGGAAGTGAGTCGTGTACAAAATATTCGTATATTTATAGTGACTATTCATCAAAAATTGCAATCATAAACATTTTATTAATACAATGAAATATTGTCAAATATACTCTGTGAATATAACTTACATTGACTCACATTAAAATGTGATGAAAGTTTATAAATCAAGTTTACAAAAATCAATACAACTTGATAAAATGAACAATTGTATTTTTAGGGATATCGAATCCCTAACACCTCCCCCTTTTTTTTTAAAAAAAAAAAAAGAAAACGGCTGATAGGTTTCTCGAGACCAGTTCAGCTTTGTGGTAGTCCGGTAAAAACACTAGGCACCTCCAAGCGTTCTGGAGGCTTCGTTGAGGTTTCTGGGAGCCAATTCATCACCTTCCCTCTTCACGGTTTTTGTATGTATGATTTTCTACTTGGGTCAACTTGCAACCTTGTTACCGTGTTCCGCTTGCGGTCCATTACTCGGGGTGGTTTGATTGTTTTGGCGTTGAATCTTCTGCGTTCCTTCTTACTGGGGCTCTTTGGAAATGTGTCCACCAGCATTTGAAATGGAAGTCGTCCATGCGTTTTCACTGTTCCCCCGTTCTTTCGCATTTGATTGACATGTCTTGTGCACGTACCGAAATTTCCCCGAACTAAGTATAATACTTTTCCGATCCTGCGTTCAACGACACACGGCTCCCAGTTTCTATCACCTCGAAATGATCTGATAAGCACTTTTTCACCCACCTGAAAACTACGGATAGTCGTCTGTTGACTTTCACCGTTGGATTTATTCGTTCTTTGCTGAGGCAGCATACTGTTAAAAATAGTCCGCACCTTCCTTCCGAACATGCACTCTGCCGGTGACTTTCCCTCTGGTACGGCTGGGTTTGGCGTAACACGATAAGACATTAGGAATTTGTCAACAACTTGTATCGGCACACTATCTCCTCCTTCTTTTTTCAGAGCTCTTTTCAATGTATCAACGAATCTTTCAGCTTGGCCATTGGATTGAGGATGGTACGGTGGAGATTGCATGTGTGTAATTCCGTTTTCGCTGCAAAAACGCTTGAATGCGGACGACATAAACTGGGTTCCATTATCGGTCACCAGGACCTCTGGGACGCCGAAACAGGAAAAAAGTCTGGACAGTTTGCGAATTGTGGCCTCTGACGTCAAACTTTGCATGTGGTATACTTCCGGCCACTTTGTGAAAGCGTCCACAACAACTAAGTAATTTCTGCCTTGTATTGGACCAGCGAAATCAGCATGTATTCTACTCCAAGGGGCGTCTGGTTTCGGCCAAGGTTGAGGTTCGGCTTTGGCTGGACTCTTTGAAGCTTGTAGGCAGGACCAACAGCTGCGGCACTTCGTTTCTATATCCCGATCCATTGACGGCCAGTAGGCGTAACTTCGAGCTAGTGACTTCATTTTGCTAATACCTGGGTGGCCGCTGTGAAATTGGTTTAGGACCTGCTGACGGAGGATTTCAGGGATAACAATACGGTGGCCAAACATGATACATGAATCGACAATTGTTAGGGCGTCTCGCCGACGGAAGTACTGTAAAAGTTCGCCCTGGAGTCGCGATGTGGGCCACTGATTGAGTATATAATAACGTACGATCTTGATTGTTCTGTCTCTTTCGCTAGCCTCCTTGATGGCTTGGAAAGTAACCGGTAGTCCAGAAACCGCGTCTGTCAACACTGTGTGGACATCTGCTTCGGCTTCTATGTTAGCCACAAGTACATCCTCTTCTTGTTTTGTATGGGAGCCGATTAATCTTGAGAGGGCATCTGCTTGACCAAAATACTTCGTCGGTTGGTATTTTATCTTAAAATCGTAACCAAGCAGAGTAGTGGCCCATCGTTGCAGACGATTTGCTGTATAAACTGGAATGCCCTTTTTGGATCCGAAAACTGCAAGTAGTGGTTTGTGGTCTGTCAATAATGTGAACGGTCGGCCAAATAGCATTTTGTGAAACTTTTTTACCGCAAAGATAATAGAAAGGGCTTCCTTCTCTATTTGACTATAGTTCCTCTCCGTCGCTGTTAATGATCGTGCAGCATGGGAAATCGCCTTTTCTGATCCATCTGGGTAAACATGTGAAATCACCGCACCAATTCCGTAGTTCGAAGCATCTGCTGCAACCATAATGGGTAGGGTTGGGTTATAGTGCGTTAGAAGTAAGTTCGATGATAGAAGTTGTTTGATTTCCGTAAACGCTTCCTGGCATTTTTCTGACCAGATCCATTTGGCATTTTTCGACAGTAGACAGTTCAGCGGAGCTCGCAGGCGGTGCAGGTCTGGAAGAAATACACCATAATGACTGACCATCCCTAAGAAGGATCGTAGGGTTGGAACGTCTGTCGGCGGTGGCATCGTCTTAATAGCTTCAATGTTATCCGGGTCAGGTCTTCTTCCATCCTTATCCACTATAAATCCCAAGTAACGTACTTGCTGCAGATGGAAATCACATTTTTCGGCACGCAGTCGGAACCCAAAATCTCCAATTCGCGTGAGCACTAAATCCAGTTTCTTTTCTAAATCGGCTTGATCTACACCCATTATGAGTATATCATCCAAATAAGCAGCAGTACCAGGAATGTCTTGTAGCATAGCGTCCATGATTTGTTGGAAGATTGATGGAGCTGTCTTTACGCCAAATGGAAGTCTGTTATACCGAAACAATCCCTTGTGCGTATTTATAGTTAGATATTGTTTGCATTCTTCAGCTACTGGAATTTGTAGATAAGCATCTGATAAATCCAATTTTGCGAAGTATCTTCCTCCATTCAACTTTGCAAATAAGTCTTCTGGTAACGGCAACGGGTACTGATGGGCTTCTAATGCTTCATTAAGGCCTGTAGAATAATCTGCACATAGTCGGATGTTTCCATTGGGCTTCTTAACGATCACAATTGGAGCTGCCCATTCGGAAAAGTTTACCGGCTCGATGACTCCACTTTCTTGAAGGCGTGCTAACTCATGCTCAACAATAGGTAAAGCCGCATACGGCACTGGACGTTTGGGTCGGAATACTGGTGGCACCATGCTTCAGGACTAGCCGTGCTTTTGCTTTATTACATTCTCCCAGTTCTTCTGCAAACACTCTGTGGTGTCTTTCTAAAACAGTGTTCATCCTTTTTACCGACATCTTAGACGTCCTGACACGGCTGCAGACATGATTAATCGAGTGGTCGGCCAGTTTCAGAGTTTCTATGAGGTCGAGTCCCAACAAATCTAATCCTGGACTCTCTGTGAGGTATACAGTTGCATTTGACTTTGCATTTCCCTTCGCAACTTCACAGCATACCTCTCCAACAATATTTAATTTACCTCCTGATGCACTGTGGGCTAGCTGAATTGTTGGACACACTGGGGGTTTGCCAATTTGCTTCCAAGTTGCTCGGCTAATAAGCGTTATGTCGGAGGCAGTGTCAAGCTGTAGACGAGTACGATGGCCATTGACCTCTAAGGTAACATATTTTCTTCGGCTGGAAAGCTGTGTTCTAGTGTGAGCCACCATTATTTTGTTGGTTACTGCACGGGCTTTGTATTTTCTGGAATAAAGTCTTGGTGGACGACGACGATGTGACTTCCCTGTACAGTAAGTCTCTTTGTGTCCTTTACGATGACACTTAATGCAACGACGGTCTTTGTATGGACAAAACTTCTTATAGTGCCATTCTCCACATAACCAGCATGGGGAAGGAGGTTGTAAGCCACATTGCTTTTGCACACTAGAATCTTTTCGCTCAGTTATTGCGTGAACGTACGGAGGACGACTACCAATCTCGACCATAGAAGTATCATGCTTCAAGTTCACCAACCTCTGACATTCACTGGTAACTTCTTGGAGAGTGATGCTTGGACACTGTTCAATTTTACTCAGAATTCTGGTTCTGATGTCAGCATCTTCAGGTGATTGCAGGCTGCATACAAATACCAAACATTTAAACTGGTCTTCTGTCATTGATGATAGTTTGAATCGTTCACACTCACGATTCACTAAGCCTGCATGTTTCACCCAGTCGTCATCGCCTGCTTTTGATAGTTTAAGGCACTGGTAGCGAATGTTGAATAAGGATGATTGTTCACCAAAGATTTGCGACAGAATCTTTATTGTTGCTTCGAAACTAAAATCTCTTGGGTTCTTTGGTAGGATGTAGTTAGTGTAGCGTTCATGTTCAGCCGTGCCAAGTTTTCGAAGTAGCATTCTGACTCTTGCGGCATCATCAATTTTTTCCAGGTCGACTGTGAATAAGTCTTCGTACTTCTTGAACCACGAATCAAATGTAATACCAGCTAACCCATCGAAGTGGAAATCATTTATGGAGTTCATGATTGAATCGGCGTGAGATGTGCATGAGTTTTCTGATAGCCCCTTCTGGGTAAGATTCATTTGCTGGGTTAAAGTTTCTAGCATACGTATCTGGAACTGTTCATAGCGTTTTTCTTGGCGTTCCAGCAAGGCTTCAAGTTGTTCGAAGGTAAATGACATTTTGATGAGTTCACCCCGTCGCCAGTTGTTATATCTCGTGCTTGATGACTTTGACTAGCCGCAACGCAATCTTAGCACTTGAACGCCTTGAACCCTCTTAGTCGCAAAATCAGAAGTCAGAAGACGAGAAAAACAGGAAACTTTATTCCAGTGAAAAGGGAAGTGAGTCGTGTACAAAATATTCGTATATTTATAGTGACTATTCATCAGAAATTGCAATCATAAACATTTTATTAATACAATGAAATATTGTCAAATATACTCTGTGAATATAACTTGCATTGACTCACATTAAAATGTGATGAAAGTTTATAAATCAAGTTTACAAAAATCAATACAACTTGATAAAATGAACAATTGTATTTTTAGGGATATCGAATCCCTAACAAAAACCTTTATGAACTCTGTTTGGACTAGAAAAAGAAGACGGAGTATAGCGTAGTGGCAGAAGTGAGACATTAATCATAAAAAGATTTTTGATGGGATACTTTGTCACCTGGTGGGTTACCTACTATATGATAATCTGTACTATTGGTATAACTTTAATTAGCCTGCTGATCAGGGTTTATTGGTATCTTGTAGGCGCCTCCCAGTTGGTTTTTATGCCAATTTTGTTGTTTAGTGGTGAGAAGTTTGAGCGCATTTGGTTGGAATTTAAAGAATATTTGGACTGCACATTTTTAGATACATAAGGCAACCAGCTTTAATTGTCAAGTATCATTTCGTATGTGAGAGTATACCAGTGTACAAGCATTTTCAGAATGACATAGGTATGCATTAATAGAAGGATTTTGGTAAAGTCATTGTTAAGATATTCATAGTATATGAATTGAAAACAAAACCAATCACATCAAAGTTTACATTACCTGAATACCAAACATATGTATTAGAAAACAGTACATATATGTGAAGTGAACCCGGTATATGAACAAATTACGTTTGTTGTATAACCAGATCAACTTCTAACGATTAAACCCACTGGTACTAATGAGACTAAATCAAAAGGCAATGTAGAAAGAATGAGAAATTATAATTGATTGTAAGTAAGGCGCCAAATGGATTGCAACATCTAGGCTGATTGACTAGAGAGAGATTCACCCTGCGTTGTATCGTGTTGTGATCCGGTGGTTATAGGTGACCTAACACCTTCAACTTATCGTGTCCGCTTAAATAAACATGGTCAGCATCAATATCGAGAGCCTATATAAGAATTTTAATGCATCACAAATGCCTGGTCACCTTGATAATTGTGATTAGTAATTCTACACTTACTTATCATACTTAAATAGGATTTGATTGTGTACAGGATAAATCATCGTTCACACTGTGTACATAATATACTCTGTCAAAATACATCTCCGAGCATTAGCTTCACCCAGCTGCTTGATGACATAATATAAATTATAGTCATCTATAAAGTTACCTTACAACAGAAACACGATCATTCTTGAATGAATCATAGTCGATTGTTACTAATCTGTTTGTGATTGGGTGCTTTGAGGATTGCTGCATTTTAATTTGATATTATGAAGTGATCACCAAATCAGTGAAGATCAGGAGTTGGTGCTGAACAGTTGTTTCATCTTAGTATGCGTATTCATAACCCAATTAAGGAATCATGCCCAGCACCTTCACGATTCTAAGTGAACTCTGGTATTCAACGGTTGATGTCTGTAACTCAGTCAATTCACAGAGTGCTTGTACGACCTCGTCGATGGCCATCGGTGGGTAACTGCCCAACAACCAATATGAATAAATCTCATTGGTCACATTTTTTCAGCAGGACTCCATGAATTACCTCTAGAAACTAGTCATTAGTGATCTGATATTGATTGTAATAGGGTGCTAAGGTGACTGAAGAGCTACTAAGAGCTTCCTGGTTTTAAACGATTATCTTACTCAAATCAAATCGTAATATTAAATCAATTATTGTTTGTTGCATCATTCAATAGATGCATTCTATATCGTAATATTAGATTATTACGTAACCTTCTTTCAATGTTTGGTATTTTAGTGAACGATTTGTAAACAATCGCATTTTGTTGGGCAACATAATGCCCGTCAAAACAGAAGCCTTTCGTTATGTCTGTTAGTTGTCATTATTATTATGCCTGCTATGCCACAGTGTTACCATTGACAATGGAATTCGAACCCACTCAATTACCTTTTGAATACGATTGTGCTGTCGTCAGATCTTCTTCATTTCACTTCACTTTACTTTGTAATCGTAATTTAACTTTTATCATAAAAGTAAGATTACACTATTATTAGATAATTCCATCGTAATGTACACATGGAAACACTCATTGTAGTGGTTAACAACAACAGCAACAACAGTTTTAGTAAATGATATTGTCAAGAAGGAGGTTTATTTTAACAGTTGTCCTCAATATAGCGTCATCATTATTATTATTAACCTGTCAGTATTGATAATGTAAGGCATTCATTAAAGTAAAAGCAACTTTATTGCTCGAATTCGCTAGAGATAGATTTCAATTGGGTACTACTTACCAATAAAGGAAACAGGATGAATCTGTGCAGCGTACAACTTACAAGTTTCATGTCCAATGCTCTACAGTCAACACCACAGGTTTAGTATTCAATGATAAGATTTTCAACATTTCAATTGATTTATGACATTGAATAAACATCATTCAATGTGATCAGTCATCATTGTATCACATTCAATTTGTATGAACTTAGAAACAGAATAAAACCCATCTCAACACAACCATATCACTATAACTGTAATAATCAATTCACTAGTGACTTATATCATAACTTACTTAATGTTCGAGTTGTGACAGTTATCACCAATTACATTTAATGATCATCTAGATATAATATTACAAATCATCTCACTTGGTGTAAATCCTACTATTCGACGCCAACTGAACCACTACTGTTGACGATTACGTAAGACTTGAACATGAAAAGTTTGATCCATGGTAGGTTAGTCAGTCAACAATGATGATTAAGCAAATAATACTAAACCAGAATAGAAATCATACAATTCTCGATGAGTATTAGTGGTTCCCAATTGAGATTCATCTGTAACTAACACAAACCAATTACTAAAAAGCATACTTTCATTGAACCACCTCATATTCATTAGCCATCAGTTTGTCAGTGAATATCTTTAAACCAATCCTTAGCTTCAAACTGTAACATCAGTGATTACAATGGATTCTGAATAAAACAACCTAACTAAAGTGAATACTGAAATGATTAACTGTTTTATTCAACAGTTGTTTGATGATGGCACCATATTCTACTGTTTGAATTGATATCTTATTGATGATTTAAGGTCTACAAATATCACATTGTTTTCAGATTAACTCTGGGGGAGGGACTTTAATTATCTTCTTTATTGTCATTATATCGGATTGTTTTTTGTCTTATTGACATTAATGTCTGAATATTCATTTTGTTTGATTTAGCCAACAACCCGACGAAAGATGTGATGCGATGAAACAATGTGAATTCTATTCATTTCCTTATAATTTTTATGTCTAATGCCCTACAGTCAACCAGTAACCAGAAAACCATCGAACTGTTTGGGATGGTGAATATGTATTGAGGGCCTCAACAGTTACTCTCCAAGTGGAAATATTTTTATCTCATGAAAGTTAATGATACGTCATGTTTGGAGGATTTAATAACTTATTTCAAACATGGTGTGTATAATCCATGATTCTTGTATTCATTTATCATGATAACTATAATTAGAATGAAGTTAGACATTTCCGTTGATTTGTCATGCAGGTACATGCAGCCGACGAGTCCCAAACAAGACGAAACGCGATCACTGACTCCTGCTTGCCAGTTACAATCCATTTCAAACAATATCATGAGTAATGTGTGTTATATGCCTACAAAAATATTCAATGCATGTAATCACATGGACAAAATTTTAATGTTCTTCCTTCAGTGTGGTTTATCTTTGATATTCACTAACAAACGTTATGTGTATTATTCATTTAGAAGAAACGAACACTCTTATATACTGATTGTTATGAATTGTTGCTAGTTCTTTAAAAGTTCTTCATGGTTCCTGTATAACCATCACTCTTGTCATTCTATTCCTTCAGGTTATGTAGCACCAGCTACACCAGCTACTATGCTCTGCATTAGATTATTACAAATTTATCAAGTATCACTCAGTCGGTCAATCAGTGAAGAGCAACACAGTACTTAACACATTTACCCATGCATCCCAGTTACCACATCACATTTTAATGATACGTTTAAATTTATAGGATTATCACGATTGTATAATTCAACAGGAATGAAGGAAACAAAACAATAGAAGATAAAGAGTGAATATACTTGCCCTATTACAATTAAATCTGACCGATGTCATTCACTTTCTTTATCCACTCATTCAAGTAGTTTGGATCTACTGATATGGTTCAGACCAAGAGTCCAAAACTTCATTAACTGATGCCATGTTTTGGTTTGCTTGACCCTATCTTTCTTCCACCCTTTACCTACTGCATCTTACACTGACCAACAAACCAAGCAGTCGTCAGGCATACAAACACGTATATCGATCGATCCAATTAATGTAGATTTACACATTCAACTACTATGACTAATCTAAGTGACGATATTAAATATGTATACAAAGGCCCCAAACAACGCCTAATAATGAACACTCAGCCATTGGTTTAGTTGATAGTCCTGATAATCCGAGGTCATCAATATTCACTTATCGAAATCAATTTGTGATCAATATTTACAAAATCATATCAACTAAAATATACATAGTTTATACTTGTGAACAGTGTCTTCTCTTTCTTAATGATTCCCGAGTTAAATAGGATAACGAATACAGTGATTATTAGTACTTATTTATTATTATTACTATTATTATTATTATTATTATTATTATTATTATTATTACTACTGCTACTACTTATACTACTACTACTACCACTACTATTACTTTTATTACTATTATTATTATTATTATTATTATTACTACTACTAACTCCGCCTGTAGCCCTCCTATGGTTACTGCCGGTCCCAAGCCCGGGTAAAGGAGGAGGGTTGGGCATGGGGCTAGCACCCCCATCCCGTAAAAACCCAAACTTGCTAAAAAAAAAACGCAAACCAGATTAAACAAGATAAACCATTTAAACTCTGCTCTGGGAGTGGAAGCATTGTTTATGACGCCTCAGGATGAAAGCCGAAATTCTTCGGAAGTCATGAGGCCGATGCCCCCCTCCTTCTAACAACCACAGCAAATATTTTTATAGGTACATGGAATGTTCGAACAATGTGGGAGAGCGGGAAGACAAATCAAATAGCTGCAGAAATGAGGAGATACAAATTGACAATACTCGGAATCAGCGAAACCCATTGGACTAAAGCTGGACATAAAACATTGGCTTCGGGAGAGACGTTACTATACTCTGGCCACAAAGAGGAAAATGCTCCCCACACTCAAGGAGTTGCTCTGACGCTGTCCAAGGAGGCACGTAATGCACTTGTGGGATGGGAACCACATGGACCCAGGATCATCAAAGCATCTTTCAAAACAATAAAGAAAGGGATTACAATGAATATTATCCAATGCTATGCACCAACCAACGACGGCAACAACGAAGACAAAGATCAGTTTTATGATAGGCTACAATCATTTATAGCAAAGTGCCGAGGAAAGGATCTGACAATCCTGATGGGGACCTAAATGCCAAAGTCGGCATGGACAACACTGGATATGAAGAAATCATGGGACGACAAGGACTGGGAGACAGAAACGACAATGGTGAAAGATTTACAAACCTATGTGCCTCCAACAAATTGGTTATAGGTGGTACAATATTCCCCCACAAACGCATACACAAGGCTACATGGGTCTCACCGGATCATACTACTGAGAATCAAATCGATCATATATGTATCAATAAAAAATTTAGAAGATCAATGGAAGATGTAAGAACCAGGAGAGGAGCTGACATAGCTTCAGACCACCACCTGGTGGTTTCTAAAATAAAACTGAAGCTAAAGAGGCAGTGGACAACTGGAGTGGCAGCAGTACAACGGTTCAATACAGGCTTTCTCCGAGACACTGACAAACTCAAGGAATTCAAAATATCTCTCAACAACAGGTTCCAAGCCTTACAAGATCTGCCGAAAGAAGAAGAAACCACTATGGAGGATAACTGGAAAGAAATCAAAGAAGCACTAACGTCAACGTGTCAGGAGGTTCTAGGCCGCAAGAAGCACCATTATAAGGAATGGATCTCCACTGAGACATTGAGCGAAATTCAGCAAAGGAGGAACAAGAAGATAGAAATCAACAACAGCCGAACAAGAGCAGAGAAAATCAAGGCTCAAGCTGAATACTCAGAAGCAAATAAGCAAGTAAAGAATAGAATTAGAGCTGACAAACGGAAATACATCGAAAGCCTTGCAACGACAGCGGAGAAGGCTGCAAGAGAAGGAAATGTGAAACAGCCTTACGACACAACAAAGAAACTGGCAGATAAACATGGTAAACGAGAGCGACCGGTCAAGAACAAAGAAGGCAAGACACTCACTGAGATTCGAGAACAAAAGAATAGGTAGGTAGAACACTTTGAGGAACTTCTAAATAGGCCAGCTCCATTGAACCCACCCACCAGACATCGAAGTAGCACCTACAGATCTCCCGATGGATGTCACTCCACCAACGATGGAAGAAATCAAGATGGCCATCAGACAAATCAAAAGTGGGAAAGCAGCAGGACCTGACAATATACCAGCTGAAGCACTCAAGTCAGATATCAACCTAACAGCAAGGATACTCCACGTTTTATTCAAAAAGATATGGGAAGAAGAACAAGTGCCGGCAGACTGAAAAGAAGGATATCTTATAAAGATACCAAAGAAAGGAGATTTGAGCAAATGTGACAGCTACAGAGGGATCACGCCATTACTGTCGATACCAGGGAAAGTCTTTAACAGAGTATTGTTGAACAGAATGAAAGAATCAGTGGAGGCTGTTCAGAGATGTCAGGAGTAAGACAGTCATTATCAGTGAAAATTAATGTCCGTCGCTATATATCATTAAATGTTGAGAGTGAGAATTTGTACAATTTAATACCCGTCAGTTTAGTGATCTAAATGGTTGAGGATATGAAGGTGTCGAGTTGTTTCTATAGACATAACTCATGTTGCGTACAGCTGAAAAGTTCCATACTATAACGAAACAGCTGAACATTACCTCCTGTTTCTTTAATCTGTAATGAACACGATTAATTCATCTAAATCATCTTTTATAATTCAACTCAACAAATATACAGAACATTCAATGAATACGAATTACACATGATGAATTGACTTGGATTTGGTGACATCATACTACTACTTTGATGTTTGTTCTTTATTCACTAATGTCCCTATTAATAGTTCATTAGACATGATAAATAAATATTTACTTGTAAACAATGACTTAAGTCTACGTTGCCTATTAGATCCTTCTGAAATTATTAAGCGCTTGAATTTATGTTTACATTCATGTGTAAAATTGAATGTAACTTGGAACTACACACGAAATGCACATCTTTCTTCATCTACAACAGTTTCAACGTTACTTCACTTACAGTGACCCTTATAACACTTTCATTTCTCCTATACGATTGAATATTCGTAAATCGAATTCAACCTCTTATTTACATTGATATTCGATAATTTTTGATTTTGGTTATTTCCTTGAATAAGCTCAGACCAGTTTGCCGTGAGAAACGTTGGTATTTTCTTTCTGTTCCTGTGTCTTACGTACACTGGACGCTAAAGTTTTGTAAAAATTCTTGTTACTTTTGGGCGAAAATACCTATAAAATATTATGCAATCGAATCAAATAATCGAAGAAAATGTGCAATCAGTACAATTGTGAAAACACCACTTGGTCAAGCAAACTGTGTTTGGTTGATTCATTACATCACATTACTTTTAACCATCAATTTGCACATCCTTCGCGTTCTCTGGTCCGTGTAGTTTATTGACTTGCTGCCCTTGGTTGTTCTCAATTCTCTTACGTATTTTAATCATGCTTTACTCCTTGCCACTTTGCAACTTGCCTCATATGCTGATTGCTGGTTCTTTCCAATTTTCCTTGACTCTCCTCTACCTAATACTTATAAGTGACCTTATAAGTAGTAACCACCAGACAATCACGAGATATTTTATCTACGATGTTCAAACCAACAACTTTATCCAAGAACTAAACTGGTCAAATCACCAGACAACTAAATTCGTTCTATCAAGGCAACTGTTACCACAAGTAGAGTCATGTTTTTCAGGGAACGTATTCATAGTCTCACTATGAATTTACATTAAAAGATTGAAACCAACGTTGTTACAAACAATAAAACAAAACATGAATGGGCAAAAATGAGGTCATTTTAAAAATGATACACAACAAAATACGTAACAACAAAAATACATAACAACACGCATACTACAATAATTGGGATTAGAATATAGAGATTAGAATGAGTTATGGATGACTGAGAGCTAGTTGTCACTTTTGTATGCTCTACAGCCTGACTTTGTGAAGTGGCTTGCAAAGACCGATCTTCTGTAGTTGTATCATTGTTGTCATTTGTATTCTTGGTTGACTTTGTTGCTTCATAAACAGCTGTTGAGATTTCAGTAGCTTTGTCATCACTTCCTGATGTGGCTTCTGTCGACTGATAATTTTTAGATGAACTATAGTCATCTAGGTCATTGGTTTGTGATTCGATCGAGCTGGTTTGTTTTGAACATTCACATGATGATGTATTCTAAGAAAGTGAGACAACAGCACGCTCATTTAAATTGAAATGATCTTCGAAAAGAAGAGTTTTTGATCAACCTATCCCTACCCTTTTCCCTATCTAATTAGCTGTGAATTGTCTGCCAATTTCTCTATATGATTGTTGTGTATATCCGGCAAACAAATGCGATCAAATGTTTGATCGTAACCATAGTACTCACAAATTGTCTACTTTTGTTTAGTCACGCAACCAAATAGAAGTAGGTTTACTGTTTTAGTACTTCAACAGCCTATGAAGATTTCCATCCCTGAATTCTGTTCTAAGGAATACTGACATTGACACTGGGAATTGCAGTATCCGAATTTTAAAGTGTATGAATATGGAGAAATGTGAGGAATAGACAGACATTCCAGGAAATGTGTACAACCTTTGACGATTATCTCAGGTGCAGCTGGTAAATGCAATTGATCTTAATTGAATGTATGACACTTCAACTAGGGACTACCTTGGTGCATTAATTTCGATATGCATAGTCAACTAAACATATTCACTGACCAACTCATCAATCTCCTTACACTTTCTGCTTATGCCTCATATTGTCACTATGCAAAAATGATAGTGGATGCATTTAAAACACAAACTGACTGTTTATTTAAGAGTTATGCATCTGAGCTTTTGTATGTTGCTACAAATGAGTAAATCTAAAGTCGTTCTAAACAGAAAAGATCTAGTTGTAGATTTTCAATGATATAGAAGTTATTAAGTCTGTTGATACTTCCACCTCAACAAGTCAATTGCTACATTTAAATGGTGTAGCCTAGTTACGCTGGTCAAATGAACTGTATGAAATTCGATGAAGACGTGGAATTATGAAATGCTTTTGAGAGACGAGTGTAAATATGAACAGTGACTTGAGTATGTTCAATGTAAACTATAACAAAACTAGAAACACCATTTACCGACAAACTACTCTGTGTATTACTTACGTGCACACATTTTGCACAATCCGGACACCAAGTACAACTGGCTTTGGGTTGTGACTCATCTCTGCATGTCATTTCAGAGGTTTGTGATAGACATCCTTAAATGTAAATTAAGAAAACGTTATTCAATGTTTGTTTATCGTCCATGTTGTTGTTAAATCAACAACCATGAAGTACATTTGTCTTCAACGAAAATTTTCAATAGGAGAGTTAGAAATGCAAAACAATTGAGTAAAAATAAATTCATGCCTTCGATTCAGACTACGGAAATAAATGACGGAGTGCGACACAATCGACAGTCAAGTTTAGGATTTGAACAACCGTGGATGATCAGTATGTGATGAAGGATGAAGCACGTTGTAATTTCATCATTCATTCATAAACATAATCAGTGTCAAGGAGGCAATTCCAGTTTAATTGAAATTCATTAACAACCCACCTTACTACTGAACAAAAACCGATCATCATTGTTAAACACTTTGATTTCATGAATAACTGACAACACAATTGTTTCTGAAAGTTGTGATGATTTAATGAATTCAGAATAACAATGAGGGAAACTCACACTGTAGGAACACACACACACATAAAACTGCATGGATTCGAGTCTACTCACTTGGTTTCGGGATAAGTGTGAACAAACGACCGCCGACTATACTAGAAGCTGGATAAACTTTCTTGTATATTTGTACTCCATCATCGATTGGTCCACCTAAATGAAAATCAATTTAAGAAAATTACCACAAATACGTAATAGACAAAAATAATGTTAACATTTTTTAGTTACTTCAGATGTCTACTTCGGTGTCATTCCATCCTGATGAAAATGGTTCTTCTGAACATCTTGTTAATTTGTCCAATCAAATTGTATAACATTTGGTGGATGGATGGTCAAACCATTGAATGGTGATTTGTTTACCATCAATAGGTATGTCGCGTGTATACGACAGATTACAGCGTCTAGTTCATGACTCATTCCACCAAAAAATAACTTATATACACTTCATTTCAACAGTAGTCGACGATGAGAATCTATCGACACACTGGAAACTAGTTGACATTTATTCACAACGAATTACACATCATCCATATGAAACAATCAATCGACATTATCGGTAGTTAATACAATTCTGTCAGGTTCACATGATGCTTGTGCTGATGCCATAAGTCAAGCAAATTCATTAAACTCGCAGATTCATCAGTGTCACCTTGTCAAATTAAAGACACTTCTATAGTAATTTCATATATCCACTATGGTAGAGTTATGCTATTGAAATATGTCTTACTTCCATCATAAATTCCATCTCTAATTTCTATTGTCATATTACAATTCTTGGTTTCACCGAGTACCTAGAAAGCAGAAACAAATAGATATTCAAATTGAGCGATGTGTGATAGACATACTGTTGTATTGAAGATAGAAACTGAATGGATGTTAATGGCAAATCAACTAACATTGTGTTTTAGTTTACTGTGTGAAGTAACCATACTTATATCTCCGTATTGTTGAGTGCTTTATTAGCGCGTCATTTGAGAAGTCATTAAATCAGTTATACGATGAACTCTGAAGTCGTAATCTATAAGCGGATACTACGAACTGCTCACAGATCACTGTGTTGACTAACTGACATGTTACAAGTGGATGTTGAGTTGAGCACACGTTCGCAATGTGAGTGGGTATTGATGAATTCATGTTCACAGGAAAGTGGAAACAGTTTGACGATTCCGTCACTCTTCTATCGTCTATACATTTATAGTATACCCAATGAATTAAACGTTGATTAATTTATAACCAGCTGGCATATTTCTTGCTATAGAAGTGCAAAGGAATTTTAACTCATCTTCAAAAACGACATATGCAACCCAAATGAGAAATCACAATGTTTCATAAGAATAGAAGACAAAGCTGTTTGTTCGAGGCCCAACACCATTTGAAACTTACAAAATATTCTCACGTTAACAATGTAGTCAACTTCCTTTTGAAATTGCTTATCTAATTTGACTTAATTAATAGTAAATGAACTTGATCATCAACGATGATTCTGTGAAGTATTCCACATCTGGATAGTTTCGAATAAAAGATGATCCATTTCAGTAAAACAGATTTATCTTAATTTGCTGATTACAATGTCAATGATTTGATTAAGTGTATGGAGTCATCATCATCATCTACAGGTGATTCGTAGACACTCTACACTTAGTTCGATTCTCTTCAAATGATCGTATGAATGTCACTTATGATTGAATTAAGAAAATAAAAATGTTGATTTGATGAATCCAGTGAAATAAGCAACATTCAAAATCAAGGATTCATCAATGTGCATAAAGTAGAAAACCTACTTGATAAATGTAATATTGAATGATTCCATCTTTGTAAATATTGATTTCAATATCGACTAGAAGTAGTAAACAGAAATGTTCCAATCAATCGATAAGTGAATGTGAATCATTATCGACAAACTACTTAATTTGTGATCAGTAACAATTGAACAAGTGGAAAGTGAGGCAAATATGGATTGACTGTATTGAATGATGATCTCCCTAATACATTCAACTAAATGAAGTTGAGCGTGTGAACTGATGAATCTCTATTTCGTGATGTGAATTTACAATTATCACGGCGTCGAGCAAATATTCACAGTGTAACATTCAAGATGGATGTGACTAAATAGTAAGATACGAGGACAGATCACCTGTTTCCTCCTCAGGCTTTGTTCTTTGGTCTTTGTCATTCTGAAAGCTGTCCAGTTGAATTAAGAAGCTTCGTTGTTAATGTTGACAACAACAACAACACGATGATCATTTCAGTTGAATGTGAACACTTTAATTAATCTACAAGTAGTTAGTCGGTTTATTCTAATGAATGTGTAACGAAGTGTCAGTTTCCTTCATTAATTCACATGATTCTGGTTAACTTCATTGAAACTAGTGGTAGTTAATTAAAAGTGAATTGTTACAGAATTCAGTGATTGTAATAGTTCCCTAACGGCTATTTGATAATAATAATAATAATAATAATAATGAATATCATCGTATTGAACAAACAGAATAACATGATGGCACTTACCAGAGGTTCCAGGATGTTATTTGCAGTAACGAAAATCCTCCCAATCGACTTGAATGGCACTATCTTTAAGTTAAGCAAAGTATACAATTACTCTCTCAATTACAACAATCAAACAAACATATTTATCTCATTGGAAATAAACATGAAGAAAAGGTTGTTGTGAAGTGTTTCGCAGTTGAGTATCGTTTAATTCAAGTGAATAAACTACAACCATTTCGTGTATTTTATCGCCTGTTTAACATCTAATGTGTGATATGACAAGAATACAGTCTTTGAATAGGCTTTGTTTATTGTGTCAATTGTGTTCATCTACTGTTTTTGTTGCTGACGGTGGTGTTGTTGAAGTGTGTGAATGACGACATCTGAACTTGTGCTCAGTGTCAGTTCATTTCAAACGATTTATCATAAACACTACTTAGAGTAATATGGAATGTCCATAAAAGGAAAATGTGAAAAACAATAGAAGTAAACTCACTGTAGGTAAACAGTGTCGTTTTACTTTTAGCTTTATCGACATCGACAATTCGAAACGATCTGAATGGATTGCCGTTTTCAAATACATCAGCTATAAACACAGTCCCTTTTAAGTTAAAGCAACAACATCAACATATTTTGTAATTGTAAAATGTGATAAATTCAATACAAATATGGAATTGTTTCAGTTGAGTTAACAATCAAATAAAACATATGAAATATGTCATGGTTGAAGTAGGTTTGATTGATGCAACTGTGTCATTTGTGTACAACATTCACTCGATTCATTCATTCATTCATTCATTCATCTATTCACAGTGATGTTTCATTGTACAAAGTGTGATATGATTCAGTCTAAGGGATATTGAATGTGACTGCTTAACATGTAAATACATATGGATGAATAGGCTAAACACACCATCTGTAATTACTTACCATTTACCAATGGAATAAATGATTTGAAAGTCTTCTGATGGACTTTCATTGTAAACCCAAATTCTTTAGTCTGAATTCATTTAATTTTATCAGCTTATTTACTT
Source organism: Schistosoma mekongi (assembly GCA_034768735.1). Taxonomy (NCBI): domain Eukaryota; kingdom Metazoa; phylum Platyhelminthes; class Trematoda; order Strigeidida; family Schistosomatidae; genus Schistosoma; species Schistosoma mekongi. The sequence goes on along the minus strand of CM068306.1, from coordinate 87,305,893 downwards.
GAACTATACAACCTACCAAAAAATCCTCATCTCTTAAGAAATCATAATCAAAATCATTTCCAACATCTAATCTCGTTAAATTCGCATCGGTATACTAGAAGTCAGTTAATTATTAGTGCAAACCAATTTCATACAATCACTTACATATGCTTCATCTGCTACACTGTTATTCACCGGTAGTAAATTGATGTATAACATTAAAGGCATAAACAAGTATAACATGCAATTCATTGGTCTCGGATGAAATGTCATTGAAGGTAACATCAAGTGAAGAATGAAATTTCTTACATTCACGTCTCTTTAAATACACACTCCAACAAGCTGTGTAATTCACTGATTCGTTGAAAGTTACAAGTTATCAACGACTAATCATTGGTGTCCATTATAGTTGCATTTCATAGGTTGATTGAATGTGTTACTACACACATTAACACCAAATTGATTTCGTGATATGCGTCGTGAATACGGTAGTCGATTCAAATCATCTTGTTATTATGTTCCCCCTTTGGTTACTAACTGAAAACAATTGATGTTCGATAACTAGGAACAATTTGATTTGGTTGATAAACATTGTAGCTGTTGTAGTTGAATACACTGCTGAAACTAATAGCTACACTTACAATATACCGGGGAGGGGGGAATCTAAGGCCACATAACTAAATATAATGAGTAAATTCAGTAAGCTAGACATTGTGGGTTCTGATCCATCTGTGATGCCTATATTTCAGTATCAGTTAGGTAATGTAGATATGTAATATGGTCTAGAGAAACTAAAAGGATGTGAGGTTAGGAGTAAAATCAATTCACTAATCTATTTAACGATCTTTGAGGCATGAAACGATAGCAAACCAGCAACACTTATGCTGCTTTGTGACAATTTTGAACTCGAAATGGTCAAGTATTAATCTTTAAGTTGTTACTTGGAACTGGTGTATTCCCCTCTTCATTTGATTGTATTTACTGATGTAATGCTTAATTACAGCTTATAAGTAATTATTTCATTGATGATTAGATATCAATTAGCATAGTGATGAAGTAGTCTACAAACGACGAAAGGGGAATCGATGACATCACACCAGATGATCATAACAATGTGTTTCAAATAATAATTCATGCTTCACTAATGTACTATTCATCAAATATTCCAGTAGAAGTTTGTTAATATTTCAAAGGCACGCAACTTAATCGGTTGTATGCAGCTACGGTGAATGCAGTGACATACACTGATTGCATCATACTCTTGGAGAGGTATCTGTGTGCTTGTTACGTAATGGCAAGTTATTTATTTATACATCGATGAAGTAGAGATGGCATTTTGATTACAAATGTTGCAGTGTTGACAAATATCTCTGTGCAATTACTGTTGTCATGTGTAATGAGTGAATCATCAGTGATGTCTTCAATTAGTATATTCTAATATAATGTTAGTCTACTTATAGTAATATATGCTCTCCATACATCCTCAGTTTGTGTAAGTGACCAAGACAGCAATTCTGTGTACGTTTAACATCCATTAATTTGCATTAATTACTTACATAATTCAGTACGAGTAACAGATTATTATGCGACCAGCGAAACGCCTGACTTCTCAACGACAGAATGATGAGCCGTGGATAGTTAGCGGTCGATTTTGTCACCATTACGACCTGTACAAAATTGGAGATGACTGTCTTCAACAATGATTCTTGTTAGTTACGGTAACTTTCAGAATATTCCAATGGCAAGTAAACATTCATTGACTTGATATGTTAATGATGCATATCTTAAAGTACAACTGAATGCACATCTTACGTTGAATTGCCTTACTATACTCTAATGCTCTAATTAATGTGTTCTACTTTGTAGAAGTAGTCAACGAGAAAAGTTTCTTCTTACACCGAAACTACACTTTGAAGTAAGCAGTTAAGGACAGTGTGTCATACATTTTGGGCCTGTAAACATTTATAATACAGACAAATTCTACGGCGAAGATGAAGCTAATTAACTAACACATCTCATATCACACATCATGCAAACTGATTATTTCCCACTAACTTACTCACTTTATTTAAATCACATTAAGAACATTAATTTTAGTACTAGTTTCAACAGGATGCGCTTCATAACATGATACTCATCATCATCATCATCATCATCATCATCATCATCATCATCATCATCATCATCATCATCATCATCATCATCATCATCATCATCATCATCATCATCATCATCATCATCATCATCATCATCATCATCATCATCATCATCATCATCATCATCATCATCATCATCATCATCATCATCATCATCATCATCATCATCATCATCATCATCATCATCATCATCATCATCATCATCATCATCATCATCATCATCATCATCATCATCATCATCATCATCATCATCATCATCATCATCATCATCATCATCATCATCATCATCATCATCATCATCATCATCATCATCATCATCATCATCATCATCATCATCATCATCATCATCATCATCATCATCATCATCATCATCATCATCATCATCATCATCATCATCATCATCATCATCATCATCATCATCATCATCATCATCATCATCATCATCATCATCATCATCATCATCATCATCATCATCATCATCATCATCATCATCATCATCATCAAAGTTACCGTGGAATATCTTACCACATTATAAAGTAAAATGTTTCTTGATATGACGATATGGATGTTTAAATCTAATTCAATGAATACACATAAATCAACAGACACTTCAGCTTCATCAACACAAACAAAACAGGTACCATATAACCGACAACACTAGTTCATCTATTCTCATTTATCATTCAATTCTCCTCATTACCTATTGAGGAGTATAACACACTTTGGGTAGTTCCAGTAAACACCTCTTAATTTGTGCTGACTATAGAAAGAGTGAATGAGAAGCACAGAATTACTTACTTCTTTCTATCATTTAATTAAATTCAATGGAATGTTTTGTTATTATGAGAATATTGTGTATGTAGGTAAAGAATCAGGTGTATCACAGCCAACGAGAACCTGCTATTTTCATCATAACTAGAATCAATAACGGCCAGATTCATATGACTTTCATCATAAGACTGATTATGTTTAGTTTGAATGAATGAAAGTGTGAGTGAGCGTGTGGGTGAGTGTGTGAAAGTTGTTAGTTAATACGGAAGCTTATTTGTGTATGCGCGGATAAAACTAACACTCATTGTTATACACTTTCTGTTCTAATGAAGGTTTTTAGAAACAAATCAAGAAAGCTTGACATGATGCACGGAAGTGGTTACAAATATCTATAATCTCTTCATTCACTTTCTTTACAAAACTGTTAGTGATCAGTATCATGTAGTTGATTGTTCTAATGGCAATCTAAGGGCAGGTGATGCGAATTCGATGATGATGATGATGATGACGATGTTGGTGACAATATATATCGAAATTGATAATATTGGGGTGTTGAACGACGCCTCCCAATTAATGTTTCCATATTTTCACTGACTCATGGCTAACCTCAAATACTGACATTTTCAGACAGTGTGTCATTCATAATCTACTTAGATATGTTTTGGTTAGCATCATCACACTCAACCATCTACATCAGTATAGTGATTTTCAGAGGACAACCAGATTGCATTTTCGTTGAACTGTATTTGTGTATCAGTAGTTTCGCTGCTTACTTTGGTCTCATCACATGTTTCATTGCTTACATCTCATATTTGTAATGAAATTCGTGTATCAGTGAATCTCCATAGCTTACCAAACGGAAATTCCTGTAATTAACCAAACTATCTGTATAGACAAGTCGTTTAGATTTTCCATATTACAACATCCATGTAGTATTCTATGCTGTCCTCATTTAGAATCGGATTTTCAAGCAAAATGACGGAAACGGGTTGTTTCGTGCATGTAAGTGGTTTGGACTTGACTTAACTTCATCCAGTAATTAACACGAAGATAGCGATCCTGACGACGATGTGAATAATTTGAATGCTGACAATGAGTATAATTCACTTAATGATGACGATGTTGATGAGGATGATGACGATGGCGATGATAATGTTGATGATGATGAAGAATGAGTTTGTGACTGCTGCTATGATGTTGATGATCACAAGGTTGAGCATGATGATGATCATCATGAAAACCGCTACCGAAATCATAATCTTCATCAGCAACCCCTAAATCCGTACCATCGTCATCATTATGAACGACATTGTAAACACTATAATATTCACAATCAATACCATACCAAGCAACATCAGCATAATCATTGTCTTCAATAACTTGATTATCACCATCACTGTCATCAACATCATCATCACCCTCATCGTCAACTTCATCCCAACAATCATCATTAACAAAATGATGATGATGATGTTGATTAAAGCGATTCAAGTGATAGTCAAAGTGATTTAATTCAATCTGCATTCACTAGTTTAAGACTTCATGTTATCTGAGTTTATACCAATCGACTTGACAGAATAATGATCTGTTGTTCTAATATGTCGCTTAAAATAAATCATTTTCGTCTAAAATATTCAACAGTTGAAACAACCGATTACAGGTTGATGAAGTATATTTAACGAGATACAAGACGATTGAATAATTCCTAGATCATCTTAAATGAAAGTGTTCATCAACTGTCATTGTTACTCTTATTCAAGCGAATAATTACTACGATTTGTGTGAAAATTTCAGACAGTCTCTTGTCGAATTGACGTTGCAAATAAGTAGTTAATCTGTCTATCGTGTTTACAACTTATCACAATCTCACAAAATCTCTTAAATATCAATGAATTTTAAATGCACTCGAAGTTCCATCATAGTGTCTTCTTTCACTGAATCCATCACAACATCAAAATCATCCGTCACTATGATATGCCGTATCATATTAATCATTCTTTTCTAGTAATGTTAATTGATACAACTGTCCACATTCATAGATTTTGCTTTATAGCATTCAGTCATCATATATAATTTACTGAGATATGTCTCACTTAACATCATTACGCTCAACTAACTGCATCGTTGGTCTCATCCCATGTTTAATAACTTACATCTCATATTTGTAATGAAATTCGTGTATCAGTGAATCTCCATAGCTTATTAAACAGAAATTCCATTAATTAACTAAACTGTCTGCATAAACAAGTCGTTTGGATTTTCCATATTACAACATGCATGTCGTATTCAATGCTTTCCTCATTTAGAATCGGATTTTCAAGCAAAATGATGGAAACGGGTTGTTGTGCGTATGTTAGTATAATGTTCATCACATTTGTGGCAAGTTATTTGTAGATGACATTCGGTGTGACTCTCAATATTTTGTTCTTTGGTTTGAATAGAAATGATTGGAGTAGATTATCAGCCTACGAGAAACTCACTCTGAACGTCCTTACTATGGTTAGTGTAATATAAGACTTGTCCTCCATATATGGGTGGTTTCCACGCCTAGTCTTATTGATGATCTACAAAGACATATCAAAACTAAGTAGCGTAGATGACCGAGTAAAACCAAAAATCACGGTAACGTTGAAAAATCAACGTTATTTTTCTACAGCGCACACAGTATCTTCAGTAACACACTAATCCAAAATACCACAACCAACAGTTCAACTTTTTATTATAGTCTCTTCTGCTCATAAATAATGTGGTACAGTCTTTGTCATATTAGAGTATGACATTATTTCTTAGTTTCCCACAATGCTTTTAGTTCCCATGCAGTCAGCTGAGTGTAACTTTTCTCTAGTGTAGCTTGTGGTGTAACGGGTTGTTTTATTTCTCGTTAACTTTCCTCTTTTCTTTCTGATGCTTGAGTGGTTACTAGAGTACAGTGATGAATTTCAGTTCAGAAAAGTCGCTTGTATTATAGTTGGATCCCGTTCTCAAAATACCATCTCATAACTCCTACAGGCGTTGTTTTAACAGGCCAACGACGCAACTGTTAGTAGATTATTCTGTTGGTGATTTTGAGAGCACTCCTCAAACTTATTGTTACAACTTGATAAACGAAACAATGATACACCGTGTCATGTTAGTGTTGAAGTAGATGATTAATATTGAATATCATTTCTGTTGCTGTGGATGATACGTTCTCATCACTTAAACCGAATAGACCAAATAACAAAAAATGTGGTGATTGTTCTTCACAAGTGAGTACCAATACTCCAGGACACATGATGAGACCGACACATTCATCCATATTGCGTCTACAATTATTACTATTAAATTACAAATAAACAGATTCAAGAAGCTTAATCACATATTTCAAGTGTTTCGTCTCACCGTTAAGTCACACAGAATGTAGTTGAATGACTGATGAGAATAAGAACATCCGTCGAATTACCAATGTTTGCCTTTAAAAAATGGTGAATGTAAGTTTGAGTTGTATGAACTTACATAACAGAGGGTATTCGCACCATATGTATTCCCAGGAGAATATGATTATCTCTCATGTCAAGTAACTGAAATTCATGAAATTTAAACGACAATTAATAGGTTCTTGTAAATCAGCGAACGAGTGAATGAGTGAATGCTGCCCAATAGTTTTTATCGATATTCGCTGTTTGGTAATTGGCTAGTCGCATTTCTGAGTGGAATCAATTCACAAATCAATAAGGCATCTATTGGTTCCCAGTTTTATCCTGTCAACACTAATCATTATCTACATTTTGTCACTTCAATTACAGACGTCACTTCACAATGGTCTACTTGCATTTAGAAGATGCTGGTCATAACAGATTAATGTTCGGGAAATATCTAGACCAGTCAATTTATTCACTCACTTAAGCACATCAGTTAGAATCAACAGTCTTCCATGCATCACTTGTATCACTGATTCCATCTCATACATTTGATTTATTGAAAGACTTCACCACGGTCATCACCCGCAATTTCACACTACACCAGAGGAATCGACAACCACAAGTAAATTGAGTAGCTGCATCATCTCCACTCATTTGTTATAATGAGGAGACTGTCCTACTACTCTCGATTATCATCTTATGTCGTTATCTGAAATCTTTCATTATCATGATGTCCTCACGTAAATAGTAACAAACTACCACCAATAGAACAGTGAAGTGAAGCAAAATAATCAATCTCCAGTTAGTTAGTTAGTTAGTTAGTTGGCTAGTTAGTTTAATCTGAAATTACTATACATATTACATTAAAATTACTTTTCATTTTACACTGATTAACTTGACGTTGAATAGAATGAATGGAATGTTTTGCTAGTAAAATCTACACTGTATGTAGGTCAGAAATAAATCAAAATAGGTAAAATCTTATTATTATTATTATTATTCTTTCTTCACTGATATCAGTAGACAGATTCATATGACCGACTCATATGACTTGCATTAATTAACAGATTGCAATGTTTAAATAAAATATAATCCACTTCAGTTGAGTCGGACCACTTTGAATAGGTGTGTGTGTGTGTATGTGTGTGTGTGTGTGTGCGGATGAACCAACATTCATTCATTGGTAAACACTGATGGGTCTGAATGTACTTTACTTCCTTCAATTATGAATAACCAGTTCAACGAAGTTATCAGAATTGCACACCACACCATTGCCAATGGTTATCATCAATGTTGGTTTTCAATCATGGTATTGTCTTCATGAGTATTAGTAGTGTTGAAATAAGTTAATTTTGAATAGGAGGTTGTCTTAGATTATGGTGTATTCGACTGTTCTTTGATTTCTTTATCGAAATTGTTTTACTGTCATCTTTAAGAAAAATCTTTTAGTGTATTCCAATAGAATAATCGAAATATTTAAAGACATTAATGTATTCGTTGTAATTGTTTTCGAGTTAACATAGTACTATAATTAGGTGTACTGATCATCAAAATCCACAATAGAAAACTTGCTCGTTCAATATATCGGTTAATAGATTCTTGTTCACAATTACGTCAGAGTTAACGCAGTTGTATCATACACACTAAATCTTTGCGAAATATTAACTATCAACTTCTTCGCAATATGATAATTGAAGTCATTGAACAACAAACACAAAATGAAACCAACATTAACATGATGCAATCATGTAATTTGGTTTCATCTTGCACAATATCTCTTTGTTATAAAATTCTGTCATGGAAAACTTAAAGATTTGTGGATCATTTTATGATGATCATCATCAGTGCTTATTTCTACGTAACTTCAACACAAACGATGTTATTTCGAATGAAAAGAATAACTTATTTCCTAAAATCACAACACCAAGTGGACATTACTAACCCATTCAAGTTAAGCAGTGAACAGCCAATTCCCAGTGCTTCGAGGATATACCTATCGAGTATGATACACCTTATTCATACCTTTTTGAAATAAACAGCTTTCAATCTCTCTTCACCTTGGTAACTTACATTGTATTTTGTCGTGTCGTTATGCTTTGACTCCAAGTTTTGTGTATTTCTGTTGCTAAGGTTGAAATATTTCGTTTCTCTAGAAACAGAATGTGAAATTCGTTTCACAACACGTACCTCTAAAAATTGGGTCATGTGACACATGCCTATTAGAGGATATTAACGATATTACCACTCAACGCAACAAGAGGATGAATTTATCGACCGTTTTCCTCGACTTCACGAAAGCTATTGATAATATCCCATATCATAAACTTCTCTATAAAATAAAGACGTTTCGACTCATATACCCATTACACTCTTGGTTCAACTTATTTACCACAGAATGGATGATAAATACAGTGAACAAAAACCCGACAAACCAAATGAAGTTACAGTCAATAAGAAGACTGTCTTACTTCAACTCGATTTTAAAGGTGATGATATTGCTGAAACAATCAGAAGAGGTAGCACACCTTTAAGGCGAACCAATTACGCTGCAAAACTGGTTATATCGTACATAACAATATGTTCACTGAAACTATCAAAAATCAACAGGTATCTTTCTAATGTTACCGCCAACTGCCTGTATAAATTTACGTGTACCTGCAGTAGCAGATACATTGGCCGAACAGAAAGAAGGGCCTACCTACGTTTTAATGAACATGTTCCCAAAAATCTACCACTCACAGGCATGAAAACATTTAACAGTGCAATCGCCAAAAACATTTGATTAACGCAAGACACCAGATTGATATCAATAAATCATTCAAAGTATTCAATAGACAAAATACTTCAAATCTCCTAAAATATGCTCAAGCGATTGCCATTAAACGGATGAAACCAAACTTATGTGTCCAAAACGAAAGTGTAATAAGCCTTTCTTTACCCTGGTAACTTGACTTATGTGTCGTCATTTTCATTGCCTATTTCAATTATTACTTCTTTGTTGGATCATATTTCTTGTTACATCACCATTTTTTTAGATGTTTGAGTTCAACTTTTGTGTTTAATTAGGTCATTCTAAATTTAACAACTGAACTTAATTCACATTACTTACTTACTTACTTATGCCCGTTACTCCTCGCTGAGGAGCATAGGCCGCTCACCAGTGTTCTCCATTTAACTCTGTCCTGAGCAATCCTTTCCAATTGTTTCCAGTTGCTGCTCATCCTTTTAATGTCTGCTTCCAATTCTCGACGCAGCGTGTTCTTTGGCCTTCCTCTTTTCCGTTTCCCAGCAGGATTCCAAGATAATGCTTGTCTCGTGTTGCAGTCTGATGGTTTGCGTAATGTATGTCCTATCCATTTCCATCGTCTTTTCCTAATTTCCTCTTCGGCTGGAAGTTGGTTTGTCCTCTCACATAGTAAATTGTTGCTGATGGTTTCCGGCCAACGGACATTCAGTATCTTTCGTAGGCAGTTGTTTATAAATACTTGTATCCTTAATTCACATGAATATCATATATTTCCAACCACCTCATATTATGTAACCATTTGAACTTTGATCTCTATTTTGCCTTCTGGTACCTTCTTTTGTATTCGATATATGTATGGTTAGAGCATTTTCTTCAACATTTTAGTTATGTTCACATGTCTAACATGTTTGATTTCAACCAAGTTCAAACACTCTCATGAGTACGTTAAACTTTGTATTAAATATTAATTCTGTAAAAGTGTATCATTCTAGGTTGTATGCAGTAGCTGATGAGAAACCAACGAAATAAAATGAATCGTTATCTTATTCTGCACAAGTATTTGTTCTTGCTCTCTTGAAATTAATAAACACAACAAAGTGTATCAAATATAGTAAGGTAATTCAACGTATGACGTGCACTCAGTTGTACTTTAAGATATGCATCATTAACATATCAAGTCAATGAATGTTGACTTGCTATTGAAATATTTTAAAAGTTACCGTAACTAACAAGAATCATTGTTGATGACAGTCATCTCTAATATTGTACAGTTTGTAGTGGTGACAGAATTCACCGTTAACTGTCCATGGCTCATTATTCTGTCGTTGAGAAATCAGGCATTTCGCCGGTCACATTGATATGCCGGACACCTAATGAAGATTGGCTATCTTCGAGAACTGTGTTTTTGATCATCATTTCAATTATTATAACTGTGGATAGTGTAAACAATTAATTTCTATGACTGTTACGTTCCTCTTACCCAGTCCTGCAGTTTAGTATAGTTAGTTATTTACTATGAACTACGCTTACTTAATTGTGTACAAGTTGTAACATTCATTGCCACACTTCCCTTTGTTCTGTACAAATGTTAGGTTCTTGACTGGCTCATTGTCTGGTCTGACTCTATGTATATATAAAGGCATGATTAAAATATAATACATTCTCGGTTCTCAGTTCTCGCTCTCTCTCTCTCTTCCTGTTCTCAGTTCTAGTTGTCCTATTGTCGGCCTGGGGGTGAGTGGGTTTAGATCAATCGAGCATTATTAACTAGGCACACATTTTCATTGGTGTTCAGGTCCACCAACCAAATCATCCTCTCTTCCTTCTTTTCTTCACGTCATAACAGATTTAAGTATGATAAGTAAGTTTAGAATTACTATTCACCATTCTTAAGGTGTCCAGGCATTTGTGATGTGTCAAAGTTGTAATTAGAAGAGAAAAAACTACATAGGAATCTTACGGATTTATAAAGCATTCAGTAAATGATAGACGGTGGATTGACTCTGTTTGAGACCATAATGATGTTTACATTCAAAATGAAACAAAATGAGCCTAAGTTAAAATTAATCAAACCACCAAAGTGAAAATGAATAGTAGAAAACTTCTATGCATGAAATAAACTACTGCATAGTAATAAAAAGTAGTATTGGAAATACACAAAGGATGAGGTGAGTTAATGAAGATGTGTTAGGCATACCTAATAAATGCAGTTTAATTCAACATAATATTGTCGATGCCTTAGGAATATAGGCTTGAAGCTTTTGTTGAGACTTACAAAATGCTCTGATTGGAGCAGCTTCTTTACTACTTTTTTTTAAGAACTTCGAGATTGCTTTATATTACTCGAAAGGTCATATGTCTACATTTTCCGTAAAAATGTGGCCCCTCGTATTGGTGACATGAACCCATCCTGCACCACAAGGTCGTCCGGAGGCCATATTTTTAATGGACGCTAAATAAGTGCCAATTTAAAACAAGTTTATTATTCCAATATCTCTGTGCACCATTATATAACATTGCATAACAGTTAAACCATTTCTACTATCTGATATGTTATTGTTGATCTTGCCTATAAAAATGGCTTGCTGCTGATATTCAGGAAATAAATTATTTTTATTATTACTGACACACTTTAAAACTCTTTAACTATTTTTTACCTGACAATTCTATTATGCTTAGATACCATAGCTAGATCTGTCGAAAACCTTGAGTCGACAAAAGTTTTAGGAACCGACTGTCTCTCATCAATCCTTCTCAAAGGATGTGACGAAGACATACTACTTCTACTCCATAGACTGTTCGCCTTCTTGCTAGACACAGGGAAATACCCAAACATTTAGAAAACTATCCACATCACTCCCAAATACAAGACAGGTGATAGAGCATGTGTCAGTAATTATAGGTCTAAAAATATTACTCCCGTTCATTCACGATTAATGGAGAGAATAATACAAATTGTTATCTAAGAATAATTGCTAGCACAAAGCAAAATATATAAATCATAACATGGTCGGTTGTGTTTTACCTATCATTTATTTATTTTGATTCCTTTAATCACATTACATGTTGCTGCGACTTACGCAAAATAGTCGTAGTTCTATATTTCGATATATCTAAGGCATTTGACAGAGTGTCACACAGCATATTCTGTGAGGAATTGTACTCTAAAGGGATTCAGAAGCTTTTGCTAAGCTAGTTTAAATCATTTTTAGCTAATCGATATCAGATAACCAAAGCAAATTCAGGTGATCAAAACAAATTTGGCACAATAATCTCCTGAGAGAGCAACCAGTAGGGTTGAACAAGGGAGCATACTAGGGCTTCTCTCGTTTGCGATATACATCAATAGCATTAGTAACTGTTTTGACTCTGGCAAAATCTTCTTATATGACTTGAAAGTTGTCTACTCATGTGACAGAGATAAGCTACATAACATTGTCAAGATCATACAGCCTGGGTTAAACGATGTCACTAGCTGCTGTAAAGAACGCAAACTCCACCTTAACACTAAGAAATATAGCTGTATCACTATTGGGTGTCGCAACCTAAACCTTCACTTTTAAATAGATATGGAACAAGTCTCCGAATGTGAAATGATCCTGGACCTAGGCTTAAGATGCGCTACGGATCTTACATTCACGGAACAAATAACAAATGTCATCTAAAGGGCATGCAGACTTGTAGGTTGCATAATCCATAATTTCTACCGATATAAGTCTAGATTGGTACTACATAAGACCTGTGTACGTCCGATACATGAGCACTGCAAACTCATACTCAGCAGTCTTACGACAAGTGATAGGCTGAAAAATGAAGTCATACAGTGATACTTCACAAAAAGACATTGGGGATGGATTGTGGACCAAACTACACTACACAGCGTCGTAATTTAAGTCTAGAACCACTTCGCAAAGAGCGAACAAATCTCAAAATCATAGACTGTTTAGCATACTTCGTCGACCCCATGTCAAGATTCATCGAAGCATCTAATTACAGCCCCAGAAATCACACAGGAATAGTGAGGGCATAACACTGAAAGACCAGAATTCGATTCCATGTTTTGGTGCACAAAATCACTGCCATTTAGAATAGTTTACCGACAGATATCCGTAGCATTGTTTACAATATGCGAATGATAAACCAACTATTTAGTGACTCCAAGGCTCTGAAAAAACTATCATTTTATTCATGCTTTAGCATAACATGTGACGTACCCGGCCTGCTCAACGTGCAACACGCGTATGCAAACAAGATAATGTAATGACAATGTTTGCGTGTTTGATTTCTGTACGTTAACGACAAGTATCAACTTGACTATTTTCTGTGTATAGGCATCGAACTGTTGTCAGAACAATATACATTGTTTGGTTGTTGCCTTTATATTTATATTGAACATATTGATTTGACTTGTAACAATTTTTACTTTTTAACTCTCAACCTCACGTTCGATAGTTGTTGCTTTATTGAATATTACGTCTACTCTTAGTTCTAACTTTTAATATACATCAATTGTGTTTGTGATTAGTCGATGTTAGTCAATGGAGTAACGAAGCTTAGTTATTAAAATATCGTACTCGAATCACAGCCTTCTTTCAATAGCAACAATCATGAACTCTTGTCTGTCCTTTTCATACACTCATACTCAGCAGCCCCCGAATAAGTGATAAGCTGAAAATAAATGGGATACAGAGTTACTTCACAAAAAAAGTTGAGAAATGGTCTGTAGACTGAATTATCCTACATGGTGCGAAACACTGGGATTAGAACCACTTTGGAAAAGACGAGCTAAGCTCAATCTGACATTCTGTTTCAAAGTTATGCACCGTTTAGCATACTCCCCGTACCGTATATTAAGATTAATCAATGCATCAAAAAATAACTTCGGAAACCATACAGGTACAGTGTGGGTGGGACATTGTAAGACTAAAATACGGTCTAATTTCTGCGTGCATAAATTCACTGCTATTTGGAATAGTTTACCGGCAGAAATCCGTACGCTAGATAGCATAGATCACTTTATACGAGCGATAAATCAACTATTTACTAACTTCAAGTCACTGAATAAACTACCAATTTATTCAAATTCTAGCATAACGTTCGAAGTACTCGGTCCGCTTAATGTTTGACACAAGAATGCAGACTAGATAACATGAACATTACTTAGAACAATATGTCTAAAGTTTTGTACCAAATACTCCATGACTTACCACAGCCTCAACTTAATCAGTGAAAATTCATAAGGTTCTAAACTTTTGAACACTCTAAGCATGAACTTCGTAGTAGGAAAAATAACAAAAATAAAGTATATTCTGGCTTAAGACTATTTGTTATACAACTAATAGCTGCCTTCATTTATTCTTATTTCTTCCTTTTTGTATGTTCCTTTTGTTATGACGCCAACTGTTATGTTTCCTCTTGTTAGTTGAGACAAAATACGCATGAGTTCTTATGGGCTTAATACGGTTCGCGTACGATCTCTAGGGTAGCCGAATTATATGCCTGATCGCTATGATTCTAGATACGATTAACTACGAACGCCACCTCAGATACTTGTACTTCTGTCGGATACCACAACTTATTCTTCCCAGCCCGCAGCTATTTCAAAAGACTAGATTTGTAGGAAAGATTGTATTGTAGAGCAAAACGAAAATGAGGCTGGCGAAACAACGTTTACAAAAAATGCATCGATTCTTTTTATATCATTCATTTATAATGATTATTCATCACTTTAAATTTAAATTAGTGTAATCAAAGTTTACAAATCAAGCTTGCAAATAATCAATGCAACTTCTTTAGCTTGATTTAATTAACCATTGTATTTTCGAGGATTATGAATCCTCAACACCTCTATGTCATCTCCCCTAGCATATGAACTGCTCTTATAAAAAATAGGTCTCCATTACAGCAACTAACTCCTAATCCTGGTTAACTAATAAAGGCAACAATGTGTAAGGTTTTTGTTTAACCCCACATACTGTTGCTGAAAATGACTCTACTTGAATACGCGTTTCTGCTAGCTGCTGAGTTTTATGTTATAGTCCACATTTAACCTTCCCGAGGCTACTGTTCTGTGGCATGGATGTATTTTTCATATCGGATATTTTCGGTAGTTGAATCATTGGTGTGAAATCTAGCATTACTGTGCCTGTCAAACCCGGGGTCACTAGATTAGAAGTTCGTACGATAGTAGGGTTGTTATCAACTGTGAGCTTTGACGAAATCGTTTTTTAGAGAGACGACCCATAATTAAATAGTCGCTGTCAATGTAAGCTAGCAGAGGTATTAGCGTCCACCAAAACAGACAAGTGAAATGTTTATTAGCTTTTTTAGGAAACACTTGACTAGTTACAACAAACCTTGAATGTACCACTCGTGATATTCTGCTACTATCAAGCAAAGTTTTAAACGACTTTTTGTTTGGTAGCAGACAGAAGACATGAATCAGTCCCCAATTCTTCTTTTGAAAACCAGTATTGAGCGGGGCACCTTAAAGATGAGGACAAGATCTATTATTATTCATTTTTACACTAACGAATTCCAAAATTTAATCACGTTTTTAATGCCGTTTTACAGTAATGACATGAAAATATAGGTAGATGTAATAAAATATGAAGATATTTTTTAGGACTTCAGATCGACTTCTGCCTTCTGAAAATTTGGCATGTGTTTTAATATTTATAGATGCATGCAATTATGTCAACATAAAGATGGGCTAAAATACTGTTTATAACCGCTGTACTAAGGAGAGTTGCTTGCTATCACTGGTAGTGCACATAGGTCATAGAGTCACAGCAAGTTATAACCTTGAGACTATTGCTCAGTGTCGTCGCAGTGCAGCTTTTGCGTTCAGAATTGTATATACGAAAAAAAGATGCTGTTAAATTCAAATACTATTAAAATAGCACTAGTAAGGTCCGTCCACAAAAATTTATACAAACAATCAGATCTTTTGAAAAATATACGAAGGACTGCTAACTACTTATTGTTGATGTTATATGGCTCAAAAAAGTAGTTAGTCTAACGGGAGATTATAGAGTACAGAACACTCAGGAGTGACTTTGGTTTCGATTTGCTCTAACTTTTTACTTCAACGAGGTGATGACGATTCAGAGAACGTATCAGTCGCATTTCGGAACCATGAAATAATAGAATACTTACAGATGACAGGTTTTCCCAAATAACAATCAATCCTTAGAATCGACTTAGATTAAAAGAGTTGTTCATTTAAGTGATTATTTCGTATAAAAACGTTTATAAAGGAAACCAAGATTGTCCTTATGCTTTTGTTCTTCAAAATATAAATCCGAATCTCTATCTTTTACTGCACTAAATTGAATCCCACACTTCGTCCTTAGGAGCGGCTTTTCGGAAAAGTAAGCGCATTTATTTGTTTACCTTGATACGTGGATAATAGCTGAGCCTCTGTTGAGTAATTTCAGATATAGTATATTTTTCAAAGTTTAATTCTTAGACTCATTTCTAAAGGTTTCATTTGTACTAGAAGTCGTTCGTTTACATTTACGTGTAGAATCTGCTTGTAGCTTCCCATCGAAGAATACTCTGGGTGTCTAGAAACAGCCTTTGTGAATTCGAGTTTTTTTATATACTGAGTTAATTATATTTTATTATTGCTTTTGACCGCCTTTAAGGTTAGAGTGCAGCATTTTGTGATAATCGTTTTCCTGGTTAGCAGTATTTGTCATGATGTTATTTCACTCTATGCAAAATATAAATCAGGTAGCACTCAGTTAAGTGTTTCCTAGTTGACTCACAACAACTCGTTTTGTTATTGTGTTAGTTATGTCTACATGGTAATCTTATTAATTGATGGAATTAGAAAGGCAGTAGAGAGGAGTACTTGGTTTGAAGATTGTTTTTTGATTAGATTCTGATTAGTATTTACTCATAAGTGATTTTTTGACAGTGGGCTGTTTCGAAAACTTGGGTCCTGTGACAGGCCTCAATACTGCAAACCAAAGTATTATGCGTTAGATTCGATCAAAATCTACTTAGTTGGTTCCTGATAGTCATGTACTTTTCAAAGTTTCTCAAAATTGATTGTATTTAAGATGTGTTTTGATCCAACTTCTATATGGAAGGGGTTGTTTTTTGTAGTCTTGGTAAACTTGGTCAAATTTTACTCTAAAAGCATCTGCTACTTGCATTTCTAGTGAAAGTAGTTTGATTGCATATGCATGCATGGAACGTATGCAGTAAAGTTTTAAAACTTTCTTCACGACATTTACTGAACCCGAAACTAATAAAATCAGCAACAAATTAGTAGATCTTCTTTGGGTTGTTTTTTTTTGTTTACTCATGGTGAGCATTTGACGAACTAGTCTTCGTTTCATAATTCAGGCCTTCGGTATATTATGTATTCATTATTACTGTTCTAGATCTAATAATTCATCAAGCTTCCAGCATCATTACTGTTACTAAGTTTTGAGACATTAGGTAACGCAACTCCAAATCGCTTCGTAATTAAGTTAGTTTTAGTCGGGTCACCATAAATTTCGGCTCATATTTACCGTTGATACCAAGCTGAGCTTATATTTCGTGGGATCTGTCTAGAGAAGTTCTTTTAGTGTTGTAACATCAGCCACTTCAGTTGTCTAAAAGTCCAAAAATATTCTTAATTCATCCTTGGTATCAAGTTCTCTCACTTTATTTTAATTAAAGTATCGAATGCAAGCAAAGTACGAAAACTAAATGCTTAAATTCAATGTAAGCGATATGATGTGGTTATCATCGAGACATAAAAGAGAAAGAGGGATATAACAACATACTGATCGCAATTTATCTTAGAATCGTGTCTGAAGCTTCATCGCCCACTTATGATGCGCAAAATGTAAAATTCTAAAGTGGATGAATCTGTATCGACTCTAGTGGTTACGAGCAAAATATTGGTTGCAACATATTTTAGAATCATGCCTACAGCTTGATCGCCCGCTTATGATGCGTAAAGTGTAAAGTAGTAACACTGTCAATAATGGTAAGGTGGTTAAAACATGTGTTACACATGCTCAACCAGCGTCTGTCTCGGCGCGCGATGTTGGCTGATACTGGAACAGAATGGAATAGTTAGGAGCGCCAAACCATAACATTGCATCAGTTCATGAAGTCACTGACTGCTGGTTTGAGTCATATCGGTAGCTTCAGTTTACCTGTTTGGGGTCCTCGCGACTACTGTAACCAGTGGCTGGAAACTCAAACACTATTAGTCGTGTCAGAGCATGTGGCGAACTGTCATCTGAACTTGTAACCTCAAGTGGTGCCCGTCAAGGCTGCCAACTTTCCCCATTTTTGTTTAATTTCATAGTTGACATACTGTTAGAAATTACACTTTCATCGTCTGACTTTTCAGGAATCGATCTCCTACCAGGAGATCCACTTATTGACTTAGAATATGCTGACGATATAGTCCTGTTCGGCGAAGACGCTGATACGATGCAGAAGCTTTTAACAGCAATAAGCTCGAATGCAAGCATTTTTGGAATGCGTTTCTCCCCCTCTAAATGCAAACTATTGCTCCAGGACTGGTTTTCGTCAACACCTGAACTAAAGATAGGGAGTGAAGTAGTTGAGCACGTCGACCACTTCACTTATGTTGGAAGTCTGATTAGCCCTAATGGCTTGGTCTCTGACGAAATCTCAGTACGGATTCAAAAAGCTCGTTTGGCTTTTGCCAACTTACGTCACCTATGGCGTAGACGAGATATTCGTCTCTCAACGAAAGGGAGAGTGTACTGCACAACAGTTCTCTCTGTTTTACTGTATGGGTGTGAAACGTGGCCATTAAGGGTAGATGGCACTCGAAGGTTATTAGTTTTTGACCATCGATGTCTACGAAACATCGCTCGCGTTAGCTGGGATCACCGAGTAAGTAATAAAGAGGTTAGACGACGGGTGTTAGGCAAATGTGGTAAATCGGTCGATGAGGTTGTGAATCTTCATCGACTGAGGTGGTTGGAACATGTGTTGCGTATGCCAAACCACCGTCTTCCTCGATGCGCGCAATGCTGGCTGATATAGGAATAGGATGGAAGAGAGTTAGAGGTGGCCAAACTGAAACATGGCATCAGTCCATGAAGTCACTGACTACCGGTTTAAGTCGTGTCGGTAGCTGCTGACTACCTCGATGGGGTCCCCGAGATTACCGTAACCAGTGGCTAGAAACACTGAGTGAGATGGCCCAGAATCGGTCACAATGGCGAAGTTGTATTCACTCATTGTCCTCCCTTAAATCATGAGCTTTAAATTAATCCATTACTTTCTTTCAACGCTTCCTGAACCATATTCTATATGTTCACATTCGTTGTTACTATTATTATTTTATTTTATTGAAGTGATTTCTACTAATGGTGGTGGTGTTAATCTTGCGGTGCCATGGTGGTATGGCAACTTGAACCGATGCACACATGTGCCAAGTTCTATGTTGATTGTACATACATACATACAAGTGGCTGCAAACGCTGAGTGACATGGCTCAGAATCAGTCACAGTGGTGTAGTTGTATCCACTCATTGTCCTCTATTAAATTGTAAGCTTAAAATTATTTCATAACTATCCTTTTACTCTCCATCTCTTCCCTGAACCGTATTTTATATGTTCACTTTTCTTTGTCATTATTATTGTTATTGTTACTATTATTATTATTATTATTATTATTATTATTATTATTATTATTATTATTATTATTATTATTGGAGTAACTTCTACTTCTACTGTGTTATGTTAATCTTACTGTACTTTAAAGGTATGACAACTTAGACCGATGCACACATGTGCCTGGTTCTATGTTGATAATAGTGGTTAAAAGACTAAGTATAGTAAAGGAATGTATTTGCAAAATAATAAATGTAAGATAATTTCAAACTAAAGGTCTAGGAATGCTTAAGTTGGATTGTGATTGGCAGGGGGGGATCCAAGACGCGCGTTTGGTTTCTCTCGGGACTCGTGGGCTAGATGTACCTAATTAGGCGACTAGGACCTGGAAGAGAGTTAATATATCTGAACCATGCCACTCAATATTCCCAACCAGTAATCATATTTATTCCGCTGACCCCAGTCATTTCAAGTGTACCTTCCAAGACTGCAAATGTCTGCTTACCAAATAAACAAATAAAAATTGCTGGTATAAATGATGTTTGCTCTATACATATATTTTTGTTGTATATAAAAATAAGAATTTACCTTACTGTCACGGCACTATTAGAAATTGTAAATTTCACCTTTTGTGAGGTTGTAGTCATATATATATATATATATATATATTTCTAGTGTCCTAAGCTGTATTAATTATTGTCGATAATTTGCCATACCTTGTTGAGAGGAGCGGAGTGGTGGCTCATTGGTTAAGGCTCTTAACTATTAACGAGTCTCAGGTTTTATCTCCTCTTTACCTATTTAGATAAAGGTAATGCCTGTAGATGTATTCAGCGTTATCAGGAACCAGCTTCAATCTTAAAAATTTTAAGAATTCTATGCTTATGTGTGCACCCGACCGTTACTGCCACCTTGATATGGTGGTCAAGCTCACCCATCGTGATGAACCAATCAGACTATACTAACTAGAACAATCATTTCCTTAGGTCCTACAATACCAGGTAGGTCGGTTGAAGATTGGTGAGACTAAACGCTTCAAAACTAAGTCCTGATGAGAAAGTCATACTGCCGGCTGCGTAGAGGTGTAAGGGCATTAAGTTGTCTCCCGCAGACAACCAGCATTACAGCGATGCTATCTTTGGATTGGGTTACCGCTTCTAATTGTTTAGTATACCTAGGTTTTAGACAGTTGATCTGACTAACAATTTTCCTCTATGATACTGACTTTTTTTAATGCGTTAAGTTTATTGTTACAAAAAAATAATTTTCTCAATCAATTTTTAGATTCTTCATGTCTCGAAATGCTGTGCAACTATTGAAAATGTGAGACATGTTCCGATTATGTTCTTCTGAAAGTTTATACTACTAGTCGTAACATACTATTGTGTACATTAATATTGCGCATATGTAAGTAGATTACCAGATTGTTTTTCCTATATTTCTTGTTTCTGTCTGTTTTTCAAGCAATGCTTCTACAGTGCTTCGTTCTTGAATTTTATTCAGTACCAGTAGATCAGTAGTGTAGAGGTTAATAAAATACTACTGAATGGTGTTTCAGTGATTAAGGCGTTCGATTTTCAGCCGATAAATCGAGTTTTTGAGCCCCACTCTACCTACTTCAGATTCCTCAACGGAGTGGAATATTTAACCCTTACACGTAGAAGGCAAGTACACGAGCGTCTTTCTTGTAAATGAAGTGCTTTAAAAAGTCAGTGGGTTTCTGATTTAATTTCTATTTACTCCGGAACTCATGTATGCATGTTTAAAGAGTTTGCATAAGTAAATACCAATAAAACTTATTGCATCTTATGTATAATACCTCAGTATAAGTCTTATAAGCACCGGCTATTAGTTAATGTGACTTTATAAGAAGAATACACAGTGAGAATTTTTCACGACGGTTTATCTGTTGACTCTTTTTTATTCTTTCAGTGACGTTGATTTTCCTTAGTTTGTCAATGTGACGTTGTTAAAGGTGTGTTTGCTAACCAAAGGATATCATTAGCATAGCCTTTTTAAGTCATACACCATTTATTCGTTTACTGGTGTATGATATATTCAGAGGGAACCGACATAACTATTCGATATTTCAAGCTTCTTATTATCATTCATTATCAGTAAGATGAATATGCAACATTGCTTAAGTTACCAGTTCCCTTAGGAGACTTGTTGGCAAGTAACCACTAATGCCCAAATAGCTACCTCATTAATGTGTTGTTTACTTACGTTATGGATCATTGCTTAACAAAAGGATAGACAGCTTGATTTTTTGACCATTTGATTCTCTATACTGGGTTATGGGTTTGAACGTCCTTTATCTACTTAAGTTCTATGCATTAGGTGGTATCATTAACGTCTATACGCAAACTTCCTCTTGATTGCAGAGCTACATAACAAACACATATCACTGAGGAATAAACAAACAACGTTAATTACTAGTTAGTTATCGGTTAGTGTAAAGCTTCAGTTGTAAATGAAGTCAGTCCGCAATATCTCCGGTTGTTTACATTTGGTGACGTTTGTTTGAATGTCACAGGATACATCAGTTGCCTTAAGATTGTAGATATACTGTTAACAAATACTGATTATTATTAAACCTAGTTCCTGTTAACAGCCATCAACCAACCTAATGAGTGGATATTTAATTATCATATACAGTTTAATAAATAAGTCTCATGTTTTATTGCTGCTCTACTTACTCCAGTTTGAGCAGCCAAACAGTATCACTAGTTCTCACCTATAATGTATAGCTGAAATCTGAGCACATAAATGTGTACCTGTTTATTGAGTTATATAACTGTTGACATCATCAGAGTTACATTCCAAAAAATACATATCTGTATAATGGCGTTTCTATAATTCATGCCCCTTTTGAAATTATCAATAGCAATCTATGCCAACCAATTAATTGTTATTGTTTTCGTTTTCCCTTTATTCATTTACTTTCTCTTTCACAATCTTATAATTTAGATATATTAATATGTTCATATGTTCCTATCCAATTTTAGTGATATATTACTCAATTCGAATAGATCATCAAGCCGTGATTTATACTAAAGCAATTCGTTAAGTCAACCGGATCTTCCTCCTTTTCTCCTACTTCTACTACTACTATTACGACTACTACTACTACTACTACTACTACTACTACTACTACTACTACTACTACTACTACTACTACGACTACTGAAGTGAACCCGGTGAATCGTTTATTAAAACGAACAAAGTTTTCTGCTACTTTATCTTCATCTTCTAACAATAATAATAATAATTTATATCATTTTGATTCTCCTACTTCATCAGTAATTTCTGATGAAGCTGATCATCTGATCACTTTGATTGTCACTGGTGCCGCCACTGCTGTTACTCCATCTATTACAACTTCCTGTACTACTACTACGACTATTCAATCGTCAGCAATTAATTTAACGTTATATGATGAAACTAATGCAATATCAAGCAGACAACAAAATGTCATAGATTTATGTATGAATCATCCACAGAACTTATTAAATTTCACTAGTGATCATAGTGATGCTACCATTATCAATGCGTCTAATTCACCTCCTTCTAACATAACAGTGAGTGCCAGCACTTCAAGTATCAGTAATAGCAACAGTATCAACATAGAACGAGTCACTACATCGACATTAACATTGAAAAAGGAGCATACAATGAGTAATAATAATAGTAATGTTGTATCGGATTATTCTCTTAAAATTAATTCAACTGAGACTCCAACCAATTTAGTAATAAAAAATCCCGTTCATCCAAGGTCAACACTGAAATGCCCATTTTGTGATAAAGTATGTCTTATTATTGAATTTTAACTGGTATCTGGTTAGATTTCTGCATCATATAGTGTTTATGAGTTATTATTACTATTTATAGCGCTGTTTCTATAGTTAAAGCGTCAAGTTTTCAACTACTAAGTCATAGGTTCAAACTCCGCTCCAGTCAATCAATCATTTACAAACAACTTAGGGCTTAACACATATGTGCTTTAGGTCGATTCGTCTTACCACATTAAATCAATCAATCAATGCCTATTACCCCAAGTAGAGCATAGACCGCCCACCAGCATTCTCCAACCAATTCTGTCCTGGGCTTTCCTTTCTAGCTCTTCCCAAGTGCTGTTCATTCTCTTCATGTCTGTTTCCAATTCCCGACGCAGTGTTCCTGGGTCTTACCACATTAGCACAACAAAATTAAATTAATATGATTAATAACAGAATATAGTTCAATAACGAATGCGGAGGATTGAATGAAAGTTTAGTGTAACTTAATATCTTGAAGAAAATCAAAAGTGAATGCACCTGGGACAATGAATGATTGTAAGCCTTATCACTCAGTCTTCAGCCATTAATTACGATTTTCACGTAGACAGACCCAAACCAAACAGTTTTCATCCTTTAACATGCCTCGGACAAACAGTCAACGTCTTCATAGACTGGCTTCATTTTTTGTTTTGACTACACCTAGTTTTATTTCATGCAACTCTTATATTAGCTAACAACGTGATTCAAGGTAGTCGATGTTTGGGTATACGTAATACATAGCTAAACGGATTTACTATCTTTTCGTAGTACTCTATCTGACATCAGAGAACAGTGTTCCGTTTACTACGTTCGGGAAGTTGAGTAATATCACTATTCCTCATATTTAGAATGTGGCTCAAATCTAAGTACATACTTGTGTACCTTGTGAGTTAAGTATTAATAATTTATTCGACTACTTGTTTTCTCTGTCTTTACTTTACATCTACTTCAGTTACTGACAATCTCTAAACAACCTGAAACAAAATTGATTCAAGTTCTCCAACTCTTAGTGGTTCTAAAAGGCTGTAAGTAGTTCGAATCTGCTGTAATCAGCATGACCTGTTAGACGGACTTTGAATATCCTTAGGGAAGGTAGTCCGGGCTTAGCAAGTAGGTTGATTAACATATTGTCTAGCAACTAAACGTAATGATGCCTGACTGGTCTTGATTACTGATAATTTATAAGAAAGAAGAGTAACATTTTTGTGAAAATCATATAGGAAACAGTCTAACTTGTACAATATCTAAAATATTAGCCTATAGTCATCCGAGGCTTGTCTAAAAATAGGGATTGACAAACTAAAAGAATCAGACTGGTTTTAAACCAGAAAGCTAGTGCTTTAATCAAACATTCACGCTTCGTTAGATTGTAGAATACAGACATACTTACCGATGTCTAACAGTGGTGATATTCTTTGAGTTTAAAACCACTTTCGATTTCATCGACCGAAAAGTCATGTGGCATTTTTTGTCATTAAAGGGCATTCGTCGGATGTACATAACCATTTAGATGCACGTTCTCTACTTGAGCACCATTATTCGAGTGAGGGCTTATTTGAGCTGCCATCAAAATTATCAATCTCAATTTCGTCATAAATGTCTTCAAGGTTACACTTCTGTTTAGAGATTGATCTACCAAAATACTCACTTATCGACTTAGAATATGAAGACGGTATAGTCCTATTCATTGATGACAATGACAATATCCAAAGTTATCTATACACCTTGAGTAACAATCCCATCATGTTTGGGATAAGTTTTTCTCCCTGTAGGTGCATAGTACTACATATCTGCACTATCGCATAGACCGATCATTGGAAGTCGAATAGTTGCATGTGTTGACCACTTCACTTGGTAGTCTCATCAAGCCTAGTGGCTTGCATTTAGAAAGTTCTTTTGGCCTTTACCAATTTGTGGTATAGGGAGGACATTATCTCCCAACCAAAATGCGGACATACGGTGCAGCACTCCACCCCATATTGATTTATGGGTTTGAAACATGGCTTAAGAAGATATAAGACTTGTTTTGGCTGTAGTTGTTTGATCATAAATGCCTCTGAAACTTCACTTGCGTATCGTAGAACAACTGAGTAAACAATGAAAGGGTTGCGAACAGAGTACTGTGTAAATGTGACAAATCGGTCGATGCAACTGTTGTTCATTATCGGCTGATGTGAGTCGGACATATTACGTTTGCCAAGTCACCACCTATCTCGACGCACGATGTTAGTTATTGGAGGAGTAGAATGGAAGAAAATCAAGAGTGGTTAGACCAGAGAGTAGCATTAATCCATAAAGTTGTTGACTGTTCAACTTATCCGTATTATTTGGTGCGGATTACCTGGTTTTCATCCACGTAATCAGTGTCTGGAGACTATTCGTCTGACTTTAAATCATTCAGTGTTTCAGATACATCCTCTCTTTTTAAGGTATGAATCTGAAATGCATAGTATTTTCGATAGGTATTTATATTAAGTGGTAAACTTATCCGATTAACGGATAAACGCACATGAATTGCACATTCTGCTATTTAAAGTCCATGTAAAAAATAAACTATCGCTAACCTAAAGTCATGTCCAAAATAATCTTCCTATGCCACATATTACCCAATAAATGAAGAGATGGTGTTTACCAAATTATCTTTTATTAAAATAAGCAATCAAACGTCGTGTACAATGTTTCTACCTGGTTTGTAGAATTCCTAACGGTATATGCTCATTTTCATTTTTGAGTTCATAGGATTCTCGGCACCCATTATTCATTCATCTATTTAATTGTAGATTAGTCTCTTTGAAAGGTATTAACAGCTTTATAGATGACTTCGTTCATTGTATGCATATGCATTCGAAGGTTAATAAAGTTGTATAAG
Source organism: Schistosoma mekongi (assembly GCA_034768735.1). Classification (NCBI taxonomy): domain Eukaryota; kingdom Metazoa; phylum Platyhelminthes; class Trematoda; order Strigeidida; family Schistosomatidae; genus Schistosoma; species Schistosoma mekongi. Next base: position 87,279,548 of record CM068306.1, on the reverse strand, counting down.
ATGTGTCGGCTCTATATACGGATATCTTGGTTTGTACACTAGAAGGATGTCTGTGATTTGGTGCAATACTGATAACTTGATTTAGTCGAGCGATCATTTTCAAGAATCGTGAAAGTGACTAATTCGTATGGATTCACATAAGAAACATGATTTGTTTCGAAATGATGAATTATTTCGCTTGTTTTCATATTTATATTACGCTACACTGACATACATATAACATACAGTCACGGATAACCCTATCAACTTGAAACATTTTATGAAGATTACATTATAATGAGGTGTTCATACACTAAATGAACAGAAGAATGGCTGAAGATGCTCGATATAACACACTAGGTTGAACCACAAAGCATGTTGGGGGATAGCCTAAGCTATCACGGAGTCGGTCAGTCGTGTACAACATAGAACCCGGCACATGTACGCTTCGGTCCAAGTTGCCACATTCTAATAACTCATTAAAATGGATACCAGAGTAATAGTAATGATATCAGTTGTAAGTAAAAAAAGATTAATTAAAGACAATATGATACAAGATTAAATTAGTTCGCTGGAAGAAAGGTATATTAAAATTTCACAGGTAACAAAAAAAGTGAGTGCACCTATCCTATTGCCACTGATTCAGAGTTATGTCACATAGAGTATCCCATCGCTAGTTATGAAAGTCAAGTAGAACCAAACCAGGCAGTATATGCATACGAACGTGATTCAGACTCGATACTGGTAATTAACTAACGTAATCAACTCTTAAAAGACAAGTTTTATATTCACGTATTAAGACAGATCGAACTGTTGTGAATTATACTCATCCTTTATTTGGATGACAGTTGTAGGTGATGCAAGATCATTAAAGTCGAACGAGCCTTCTAAGTCCGTGAGCATGTTTTGTTAGATAGAAACTGTCAAAGCTGGTCAGAATTTCAATATAAATGTAGTAGGCGAGGTACTGAACTGCTTTACTTCCTATTTTTACCTCAAGTGTAGACGTAACAGTCTTGAAGCAACAATTTGGACAGGGAAAGATACATCTCAGGCTCATTCCCTGAAATTCCCTCAGAATTAATAAAACTTACCATCTCCAAATACTAAATGATTCAGTGATTTTGTGCAATTTAACCTTTTTTACTACATAATTAAATCTATGCACGCTGAGGATTGTAGTTGGTCGATTTCTGTTGCTATACTTACATTCTGAACGCAGCTTACCGTGATATTGCGTCATAAGTTTGATCGAAGTAAGCTGATGACTGATCAGTGGAATCAAAAAATAATTCACTATTCAATTTTGAGCAAACTAATAATTTCCATAAGGAATGTTTTTCTTTGGTTCTTCTCTTTATCTTAATAGGTTTTCAGTAATTCCAGTGCTATAGCCAAACATAAATTAACACATAGTGAAGAGCGTAAATACATTTGCATTATATGCCACAAAGCTTTCAAACGTCAAGATCATTTGTAAGTGGATTGTTGTTTTTATATTTTTTTCGCTTCTATGTTGAAATTTTGTATTCTTATTATTTAACCGACACTTCATTGTTCCCCGTCAACATCTATGGTAAGTCGAACTTGTCAAATATGTCTAGCTACAGCTTACCTCGACAGGCAGTGTAAGATAATGTTCAAATTCAAACTGGAAAAGTCAGTGTTGTCAATTTATCTGTCAATGGTTTGGTTTTTGATTCGGTGGATGAATCTGACTCTGATGCGACTTAGGAAAGGGGTCTAAGCGAACACAGTTGGTCGGTACTCGTAACTACGTACGTGGATTCATGTGACATAACAGAAAATTCACATTATTAATAGACAATCAGTCAGTAAATATAGAGTGGTATATTAACACTATGTAGACAATAGACTCTCACAATAGATACGGTGAAATCATACACACGTAGGGAAAGGGAAAAGGCATAAGTTACAATGGGCTGTGGGTGTATGGCATATTGATAAGTAAAAGTGTCCAAATCCAGTTCAAGTGAATTCTCATCACACTTAAATTACTTGGCAATCCTTGATAACCAGTGCCTTAACAGTTCTCTGTTACTCAACTGTGATACACCACCTGTGTGTCTACACTCCCATCAACCACGTAGGTTGAACATATTAATTAGAGGGCGTCTAAATCAACATGTTGCTACTCAGGTAGTTATTACCTCTTAATTTGAGCTGAACCGAAAAATGCTGTTTTTTTAATGATGATCCGCGTGACAACTCTAATCTATAATTAGTCTTTAAGTGTTTTCTCTGGAAATCAGTCAAGGCGATATAGATGTATTCATTCTTCGTCCTTCTCTAAATGCACTTCTATTTCTTGGTTTCAATGTGTTTTTAATTGTATTCCTGCTACTTCTTTCCTACCAATATCTAAGAAGCTGCTTTTCATCTATTCATTAATATATTTATTCGTCACAGATTGATATTGGATGGATACCATTGAAAACTAAGAATTACTCGAGTTGTTTCATCTTATTATAGGACTCTTAGGTTGTGCATACTCACTATCCCACCATTGATCGAACCCATGACCTTCATATCTCTCGGCGAAAGCATAATCATTGTTACTATTAAACGTCCAATGGTTGATTTCCTACTTCAATCAATTTGTGTTAGGGAGCGACAATTATCCAATGCTATTGGTAATAACTATCTAACTTCCAACACATCTAAACTCCTAATAATTTGTGTGTGTGTGTGTGTGTATGATATAGAGACTCGTAGGCAAGAACTTATTACACGATATCTACTTCTTCACTTTTTGCTCTTTTACTTCATGAATAAAGAAATTGAAATCTTATTTTATGAAACTATTTTTATTATGAATACAAGTGATTGTTTAATGCATTATCAACACTAATTAGATAACACGATGAGGACACATTAACAACAAAGTAATGCGATGGAAAAAAGTTAAATATTTCTATGTTAATGTTTATTGTAGGAACAACATGGGATAATAATCAGTAGATAGCTAGAGAGAATGAGGGGAGTAAAGTTTAATGATAACAGATGGCGATTATTGAAAGTATCACTGTCGCTGTTCCAATATATGTATGTGTCTAATCAATACGTCCTCAATGCATGCTTTCTCCCTCTGCCTCTTTTTGAATATGTATTAGTGTTTTACCCGTATGTAACATAATTTACACGTTACCTGCAAAAACACTGGGCCTGATCCATTCCAAGGTTGTGGTTGTGGTTTCCTTAGGTTTTCTACACTGAGATGAAGTAATACTTTAATAGTTCTTGACTGTTTGTGGTATTCAAAGACGTCAGTAGTAGTGTTGTTACTTAACGTTACTATCACTGGATTGTCATTCTGCTTTTATATATTGAACTGAATTTAGAAAAGTATTTTAATTTCAGGTACTTCTCTTATTATTCGAGATATGAATATTTTGTTTTTAGTCCATGACATGATTGTAATTCCTCACTGACTCATTAGCATGTCATCTTTGCAATACCAAGGGAACTGTTAAGTCGTGATAGAACTCGAATGTATGTTACTCACTTTTGCTGCGCAGTGATCGGTGTCATTTTCCACCTAGTCCTTAGTAATGATCAAATTTTATTGATCAAGTTACAGTGTGATCACCAGTCTAGGCAACTCAACATTGAACACACTATGCGTTGTTGTTGATTGTTTGGAGGTACCACTAGGGACTGGACAAACTCGATATTGGTCACTACTTGGTGGTCAATAAATGTCAACTCTTCTATGTCAGATTGCAATCACATTAGTTATTCGTAATTTCATACTTTCATTCCGTCTAACAATAATTCATGTGAGTTGCTTTTCGATTGTAAGTTACATAATCTATGAAAGGACATAAGCATTTATTGATTGTTTTGAGCTGATTAATTACTATAGAACATGATTCGTCTACATTTGATTTTGTCTGTAGAAATATACACATGTGCTAGTACAAGGCGCATATATGTCTAGGCCTGGAGTGTTTTCTCTTACATCATCATAAACTTGATTATGCGTGTGTTGCATATATATATATATATATATATATATATATATATATAAATATATATATATATAATACCAGTACTACAACGTTTCCGAATTTAGAAGGTACGTGATTATATCCCGTTTGTCTTCAACACCGCCAAATTTACATGTATATTTACTTAGCTAATTATAGATAGTATAGAGTTTAGCACATCAGTTCTTGTTATCATACTATATTAGCACAACGTAATTAAGTCAGTAAAATGAATGCCACAATATAGTTCAATAGGTATGGAACAATGGCGTGTATGAGGAAAAATAAAACCTTCCATTTAGATGAAGATAAACTGTATGTGCACCTACGACACTGATCGATTCTAAGTCATGTCACCCAGCGTCTGCAACAGGGTAGTTTGCATCTACCAAAATGCCTCATATCTACAGTTATCGACGTCATGATTTGATTGTGTCCCCGGTTTGACCTGTCATGGTTTTCATGCATCCTGTTCTTACACTAGGCAACATCCTGCATCGAGGCGGACGATTGACGATTAAGGCTATGTAGTACACGTCCCAACCACCACAGTCAGTGAAAATTAACAACCTGTTCAAATAATTTGCCATTCTTCTTTAGTACTCTGTTTGTAACTCTAACATTACTTTCTCCGTCATTCCATGGCTCGCGAACGATATATCGCGAGTCGATCTCTATCAAGACTGTGAAATATTGGATTCCCATTCATTATAAAACCTGAATGTTACAAGTTTAATCTCCGGCGTTGTATTTTACACACTCCTAGGGGTTTCTATGTTAGTACGAAACGGTTGTTGTGTGCTCACAGTCCGGATGGATATTAACGGTACGAGAGAAGAACTAGCGTACATCTCCAGGCTTCTTATATTATACATACGTTGCTGAAACCTAGCTTTACTAACACAATTTTGTAATTCTTATGACCATAACGATATGTTTACCCATATCCTGAATCCATCTGCATTTGTCGCATTCACCATAATATAGACACTACATTATTGATATTGAACATGTTTCCCGTTATAACTGATACTTAGGAAATTTAAAGAGGAATAAGACCTTAGTTTCTTTCCAGAATAATATTATAACGATCACCAACTCAATGTGGATAAACAACTTTATGTAAAGTTTTATTAACCGTAATTGCGTCATCATTGTTACCACTACGATTTCTCTCAGTTAATCCTCCACAATAATTCTAACAATCCACAAATAACCCAACCGCTCGCGTCTTTGATAGTGAGCATACTCTATTAACAGAACTTAACTGATCATATGAAAAGGCCAATTGGGCAAGCAAGTTTATTTGGTGAAAACAGAGAATGTCATAAAATATTACACATATTACTTCTAATCATCAATTTGCACATCCTTCGCATTCTCTGGTCCGTGTCGTTTATCAGCTTGCTTTTCTTGGTTGTTCTCGATTCTCCTATGTATTTTAATCATGCTTTACTCCTTGCCACCTCGAGTCTAGCTTTAAATGCTGTTTACTGATTCTTTCCAATTTCCGTTGACGCTCTGCTACCTAGTACTTATTGATGACCTTATAAGTAGTATCCACCACAATCATATCTACCTCTGTCTATTGGTCTACGATACAACAACTTTGCTGACATGTTTCCAAATCAGAACAAAACTAAAGCATATTGTATTTCAAAATAAGTACAACAGAATGCATTATTATTTACATCATATTTATACGAGAACACTGCAGCGCTGTTTTAATTATTCACTGGTAATGATCAATTGAAAACGGACCAATCACTGTACATCGTTGCAAACATGTTTTGAGCATGCCTTAATAATCAGTACTATTATCCTATCAACACTATCGTATTAATACAAATATCTTTTCTCTTGTTTTAATGAAATATTCATTGATTTATTTATCTATTTATGCATTATTTATACTGTATGCTCTGCCTCGAGTTTTTGAGATTCATGCATATGCATGTGTATCTACTCGATGTATCTGTGGTAAACAATCACAGACAGATAGATAAATTATTAATTTCAATTCTTCTGTCTATTAACTTTACACGATTACATTTTTCATTCATTATTTCGACAAATATTAAATGTAACTAAGGTGATTTTGGGGAATATTGGTTTCATTTTATTGGTTGCATTCACTACAGATTGATTTCAGTTATGTACTAGTAAATATTTTGTAGCACTAGTTAATAATTTCATCTTAGTGTGAGAATAATCGACAATGTACACCTACAAACCTACCAAGGAATAAATCCGAGGACTATATGTTTCACAGTGAACTCTTAACCATTATTATCACTAGGTTAGCAACCAGTAAAAAGATTTTTGCCCCAAATAGTTTGTAATGCTCATATCTTAAGATGGTATAGAAGTACAATAACTCAGAAGGATGGTTTTAGTTATATTGCGTTCTCTGAGTAGTATAACTTATTTTCTCTACTAAATAAATTATTTGTGACATAAACTGGCATAAAGCCTTCTGTATACGTGCAGAGATTTCAGTAGACTGTCAGGACTGATGAGACTCTCAAGATAAGTGAAGCGGTTAACACATTTAGCTAACTTATTTCATATCACTTACTTCGATGCCGGATCGATGCCAATTCTGGAGGAACATCTTGCATTTGGATGGGGAGAATTACATTCCAAACATGATTGTATTGATACTTAAGATAGTCAGAAGATTCACCATTTTGTCAACATCTTCATCCAATAAAACTATGCCATCTGCATATTCTAAGTCAGCAATTTTATCTCGTTGAAGGAGGTCAACTCCTGAGACGTTAGACGAATAAAATGTTGACTGTAAAAGTTAATCAGTGATAAAATTAAGTAAAAATGGAGTAAGCGGGCATCCTTGTGGGACCTGAGTTCAAGTAATTAATTTTGAGGACAGTCTGCCATAAGCTGTGACTCGACATGTAGTGTTCGAGTAGAGAGTTTGTATTAGGTTAATGTCCTATACTGGTGCACCTTTCAATGACAGACATTGTCACATAACGTCGTCAGTATCAATGGAGTCAAACGTCGTCTTAAGGTCACGGAATATAGCTATTGTTGGACGTGTAATTGTGTGTCGATGTTGTGAAACCTGCGGAAGTGTGAACATTTGGTATATACAAACACAATCAGGTCTAGAACCACCTTGGTTTATTCGAGTTTGCTCTTTACGAGCCTTTAATGAGGCGTTGAAGTATTATAGAAGGTAATATCTTAGACAGTTTATTCATCAAGCTGATTCTTTGGTAGTTGTTCTCTCTTATGGACTAGGATGATTAGTGTTCGAGACCAATCAGAAGCAATTACGTCCAGTTCTGAGGTTCTGGCCTAGATCCCGGTTATTCTCGCTGGTAAAACTGGAACACCATCCTTAAATATTTCAGGTGTTAAACCATCAGGTCTTGCTGCTCTAGATAGCTTAAGATTTCCTATAGCCTTCTCAACCTCACTAAGACTTGGGGGGGGATACTTGTATTAATGTGCCATTGGGATTGCTTAGTAATGGAGGTCAACTGGAATGACGCCTATGGCAAGTTGAACCGTTTCCTAAAGTGTTTCGCACATTGGTCTAGTCTTATGAATTGACAATGAATGGTGGTTCCATGTTTATCTGTGATAGTTTCACTTACAGTCGGATTTCTGATACCCGTTTCCTTGATAAGTCTGAACAGTTGCCTACTGTTACCTATTGCCACTGCCTTTTCCATCTCTTTAGCTTTCGCCACCCACCACTGCTCACGATCATTGCGTGTGCTTTTAACCAGCTTGTGTTTAAGTTGCTTTCACTCCTGATTGTGTTCGGAAGCAGACAGGATGTGTTGTCAAGCACATATCAATTTAGTAGATGAAGCTAAATCCCACTGAGTTTCCTTAACTTTTTGATTTAGTTTGCTAGTAGATATTACTGCTGTTTGAACGGATTTTTAGATATCATTCCAAGTTGACTTGGGATGGATATCGCTTATGTAGTTAATTAATTGGTTTTCTAGTAGTTCGGGAAATGCATTCTTGACTTTTTTATCATTTAGTTGAAGTCTGATAGGGGACCCTTGTCGTGAATCTGTAACGTCGAGTGAGACGGAGATTAACACTCGCTTGTACTAAAGCATGATGTGAGTCTGAATATGTGCTCCAAAATGATTTGCAGTGCTTTATCGAGCCACTTTAACATTGGCTGGTTGCAATGTGGTCTATTTGAGTCCAGCGTCGAGTTGATTATGGAGGTCGTCATGTCAACTGATGTTGTTGTTTATGCTTAAAGGTGGTGCTTGTGAGAAATAGACGTTATCTAAGTGTGGTTGTAGTATACGGCCACTATTATCTGTTCGTTGAGCATTGACACCCTCGGATCTACCTAGGTGCCTTTTGGTTTCACTTAGTCTACCTATTCAGTGATTAGAATCACCTGCCCCTAATATTACATCAGTGCGCTTAGCTTTTCGAAGGAGGTCGGAAAGCTTTGTGTAATGTTCATCTTTTACTTGATGTGAGCTGCAATCAGTGGGAGGGTTGACAGAGACAGTGAGGAGGCAACAGCGTGTTTCCCTATCTTTCTAAGTTTTTACTGTCTCGTTGAGATGGATAGCGCACAAGTGACTTTCTATTATAATCCATTCAAAGAAAGCCTGTTCAGCTATTGAACTTAGTGTTATACCTATACCAGTAAGGCGTCGAGTGGTAGCAGTGTGGTTTCCGGAAACACTAAGGGTGAAACGAGCCGGTTCATTATTTTGACCAGAGGATCTTAAAGGAATGACTGTACTTGGGTCCTGAATACGCGTTTGAGAAAGGCAACAAACATCGATGGAGCGAGAATCTAGAGTCGTAGGAAGAGGATTGTTGTCCTATTTGACATAAAGTTCGAATGTTAAAAGGTCCGACATATAGTTTAGTGTTAGGTTTCATGAGACCACGGATAACACTTCGTGATCCCAAGTGATTGGCATTAGAGGCGTGAGATGATAAAGTTATACTAGACAGGTTAATCGTGGATATAAGGGAGTTATTAAGAGTTGAGGGTGGGATTTGACGTCGAACAAGATGATCTGGTGTGGTATTGGAGGTATGAGGACGGTGGTTACTTCCCGACTGCCTGCATGGTGGTGGGATATTACTTTTTGAGGTGCCTGAAAAGGAAACTGTGTTAGTGTTGATGATAATGACGTTGGAGCTCGATCCTAGAGCGCAAGGTACAACTGCTTGAGGCCGATTACACACGACCTTTCTATGCGAATTTTTTGAAGTGTTAGCTCTGTTCGTTAGAAGGCCTTACTGCCGTAGACGGAAATTCGTGGAGTAAAGTGATGTATGACATTTTCATGGTCGATGTTTTCTAATCCCACCCTTCCTTCGTGGGAAGGCAGCATTGCTACAGATGCTGGTTATCTGAGGAAACACCTTGCTGTTGTCACACCCCGCTGCAGTCAACAGCCCGACTTTACCCTCAGATCTTAGGTTGCTGCCTTCAGTCTTATCGCTCTCCAACAGAGCTGCTTGACATGGTAGGATCTAGAGGAACATGCGTTCCAGCTTATATGACTCGGTTGGGTCATCTTGATAGGCAAGGCCAACCACCACATCAAGGTACCAGATTCGGTCGGGATGGTTGAGGAATCTGTTGCTTATCTACCCCAATCCCCGTTTACTTTTGCATGCGATCATGACTGTTCTGCTACCTTTGGAGTAGAGGTTTACAGTTGAGTGCTTATTGGTGAATTTTCGTCTAGTCTGTTTAACACGACCTTTGGTGACCGAAATTTGTTGGGTCAGGTATTCTCAGTCTCCGGTCAGTTTACTCTGATATTTAACCCAAATCGGTGATATTAAAAAACACTTGAATGAAATGAGCCAGCAATATTGAACAGCGATTAGTAGTTAAGGAAACTCATCAACTGAATAAACTTTACATAATTAACATAAGTGATTATTTTGCGAATTGTACGCAAAATTACAATTGAGTTATTTAATACAATTAAATTTCATAGCATATACTCCGGGGTATAACTCACATTAGATTAATTTAATGTGATGAAAGTTTACAAATCAAGCATACACAAATCAATACACTAGTCCTTTCTGTTAATTTTTCTGAGCAAGTGTATTTTTTTAGTGGAGGGGGATTCTTTAAATTCCCAACAGACTGTTATAAAAATAAATTAAAAGAAGTATAGAGGTGGTCAACTCATACTCAGTTATAGTCATGGACAACATAGAAGTTGGCCTGAGGGCCATACCACTAGATCAAATTTATAAAAATGATATGATGCTTAAAACTCAAACCAAGTTATGGCTTGAAATTAGATCCTTTATGTGCTGCGCTCACCCACTAAATCCATGGGAAAAAGGCTGAATCTGTTGTTTGTGTTCGTCGTATATCGATTACTGTCAGATACCGTTGGAAATCGGAGTCCTGAGGGGGGAATGTTTCGTCCTATTATAAATCCCTTCATTAGTGAAAACCACAATTAAAGTGGGGGTTCTTCCATTGAACTTTATACCAGTGACACCTGTGGCTAAATGTTTTTTCACCCAAGTGGGCTGAACTTCCTGGTGGGGTCACAATACCTACTTAATCTCCTCAAAATCATTTCAAATTAACAATTTTTAATTATTAAAATCTGTGTAGATAGTCTAAGCATAGACTGTTGTTTTAACTCTTCACGATTACCAATTCTATTCGGTGACCTTTTATATATTGACACTGATTATTTTGTCTTAACAGAGAAAACATGGTACGTGTTTTTATTACAGTTTACATCATCTTAAGAGAAATTTAGTTGTTTATTTCTGAAGTACAAAGCCACCGAAATTAATGTTACCAGAAGTGTTGATTATGTTAAAACATGAAATAATTGTTGTTTGAATCGACAAAATTATTCACCTTTTGTAAAGAATAATAAACCCTTGCAACGCGTCTCTCCTTTGTTTAGTTTTAGGTCATATCACTTTCAGTTAACCTTGGTTTTTGTGTTATAGTCACTACAGGACATCAGCCCATTCTATTACATTATACAGATGTGAAACGTAGTTTATAAAAGTAGCTTACATTCTTATTCTAGTCATGTGGTTGTAAATATCTTCAAAACATTATTTGTGTTTGTCGGGACCATTAATTTATTACTGTTAAGGTTGCACGCAGTGTACTATACAAGAATAACAAATCGGCTGATGAGGTTGTTAATCTTTATTGACTTAGATTGCTGGGAAATGTATTACAATATCCGAGTGATCGCTTATTTTCGGGCACAATACTGGCCGATGTTGGAGTATTTTGTAAGAAATGTAGAGGCGACCAAATGAAATGCGTCGTCAGTCTGTGAACTCCCTAACTGCTGGTCTAAGCTATTTTGGTAGATATAAACTATCTGCTTGTGATCTACGTGATAATCGTGATGAGTGGCTGGAGACACTGGATGACATAGCTCAGAACTAGCTCAGAACAGTGGAGCAACTGTATTCTCTCTTTATCTTCGTTAAGATTTCGAGATCCATTGTTCTTCCTCTCATACCTTAACTTCATCCCATCCTTCTCCATCTTATTCCATTATCATGTTATTTTTGTAAAATTGATCTCATCGTGTTAATATGGTGTGTCGATATGGACCACCCGTGTGCATATGCACCAGGTTTTACTTTTTATATGACTTGACTTGACTTTGAGTTGGTCACCTGTACGTTTCTTCATCAACTTATTTCATCACATACATACGGGATTATTGTGTGATAATTTACTTGACTTCACCTAACCAGTATGGAGAGCTAATGTTGTTTTCTCTTCGTTTATCTGAAACCATGAAGCCCACTTATTGTGGCTTTGCCTGTGTTTGTCTAGCACTAAGTTCAAAAGCAGAACAGATACTTCTTCTATGGATTCCTTTTGTTGTTCCCTTTTATGCTGCTCGTTTGAATATTACAATAAGAATTCAGAATATTTAGAATGCACTAATGCCTCAATTGTTTCTGCATGAATGAGTTGATTTTGTTTACACAATTCAAAGTTATCTTCATTTAAAACTTATGATTTACCCTTAGCAATCGCTTTTTTTTTCTTAGTCTAGGACTATTTAATGATATGTAAACACCCATGTTATTACAATGAATCGAACTTAATCTCTAACAAAAGTTTCATTAAATAATAATAACTAGTAGGATTATAGTTTTTATGAATCACTTTAATTCGTAGTTAGTTATCATCATGTGAAATATTACTTATACACGTATATATTTATCACTGATCCCTTCTAGTATATACATATAAGTATGTGACATTCAAAGATTAATACACTTTTGTTTGTAGCAATAGGTAACTTCAGTTTTGTTTTTGTTACATTAACAATAATAACAATGCAAATAATGATAGTGACAATAATAATAATAATAATAATAATAATAATAATAATAATAATAATAATCGGATTATCAACTTTTAGTGTAATTGGTTTATCTTTTAGTGTAATTTATTACCTTGTTAGCTACCTGCTATGCACAAATTTATTGATTTCAGTGTAATTGCAATCAACACTACAATGATTATATTTTGGTATTTGATCATTACAAAAATGTCATTATCTTTTTTGTTTTCTTCATTTAGTGCATTTTTAATGTACTCTTTTTTGTTATGGAGAAGAATAGTTTGTGGTGGAATACTACATCTAATGAGGGTATAAACGATGAGTTTAACACCATATTTATGTTGATTTGTTAAAGTAGTTGATAGTAGTCGTCAGGATACTGTGAACGCTTAGCTCAATTTTTGACATTTTAGTTTGTAAATCAAACTAAAATCCTGCATATAGTATCAATGTCTTTAAAATTATAGTTATGCTTTGATGTAACAAGGATTAACTAGTAAGCAATTCATTTATAAAGTTTCCTGTTGGCTATCTTCAGTCACTTAACATCAAAACATTGTAGAGATGAGTTTCAGTTACTTGCGATTACATTACATTGATAGAGCACTAGATAAATATGATATTGATCACTATTAATGATTAAGAACAACTAAACTAGAGACGCAATACTTTCATATCTCTACGAAATATTCTGACTTTCTGTTATTAATTTCTTCTTCTCTGGTTGTAGGGATAACTAACATCAGAGCAGATTTATAGACGTTAGTAATAATATATCTTTGTTTTTTCAGTCATTTTATTTGTTCAGGTCAATAGGAAGTTGTTTTTATCTAGGAGAGGATATTTTAGGTAATTACTAGTCGATGATTTATCAGGTGTTGCAGTCATTTATAGATTTGTTTTGGTCATATAAGAGGAAAAGAGATTAATTTTTCTGTTAGATTATCCTGACAGGCATGCACATTTTGTTGGTTCCCACATTCAATATTGTTGGTAGGTATTCGGCTAACAAATGACGCCAGTCGTCTTCAGACTAGATATGAAACATAATAAAACGATCATTAGTAAAAGCCTAGTGAAATCACTCAAATTAGTGCTCAACTGTGTCGTGTAAATCTTAAAAATATATTAAAATAAGACCTTTGAAAAATATACTATTTACTACTGCTATCATTACTATGATTAAAATACTGTATTATCATGGTAGCCATTTGTTTCTCGTTAACTCAATCACTAAATGATTACCTTCGTACTTTTATCTAGTCTATCATTATGTCTGCAATGATAATAGTAGTATATGCATTCTATGTGTTCGTTAGAATTATCATCTATGTTTCTTCATAAATGGTAATACACATTACTGTCATGATTTCTGGACATTGTCTTTTAGATTGGTTTATTAGAAGAGCGAGCAAGCGAGCCAACTAGAAATACGTTTGGTTTGTATATTTGTATATAGGGTTAGGAATGTTGAAACAATCCTAAGATTTGTTATTTATCTATGCATATAGACACGTATACATACTGTTGTATGTACATGTGCGTCGAAATGTAGGTTATCACTTATCCACTATAATTACATGGATAATTTTCATTTTCAGTGTGAAATAGTAGTCTTAGCTACATGGATAGTCATAGAGAGAGCAAGAGAGAGATTTCTCTTCATGTCCTTTTTCAACTCCTACTTTGCTAATATGTTAGTTTGGGAAATTTTCGGTGAAAATGTAGCTTGTTCGATATGTGAGGATTATATTTTGAGTATTTGAATCAGAACTGGATTTAATCGAATTTCATGTTGATTGATTCACTAATCATCGAATGCCCATCCAAATGTTGAGAGAAACTCTTCTAAAGTGAATCAAAGTCAAAGATTCTGTTATTACTATATTCACGCTTAAAATTTGTTTCTTATGATTCAGTCGACATTATGAACGAGATACTATAGTTTGATTGATTTTGTATATGCGATTATAAATGCCTTTAAGGTGGGTAGGTGGCTTATTGGTTAAGGTCCTCAACCTATTGGGTCGCAAATCTGAGTCTCACTGCACTTAATTCGGGTTAGGGTATTTGGGTAGTGTCACTAACTCCCACGTACAAAGTCCAGTTCAAATCAGAGGTAGTTGATAAGTTAATTTAATTCTATAATGTTTTTCCACCACTTAATTACAAGTTCAAAACCCACTTCATCTACTTCTGTTTGGGAACCACGATAATACAGTATCACATCTAGACTTTCTGATATCTGGGTAAATGTACTTGGTAAATGATTTGCAAATCAGCTAACCAATCTGGTTTGTCCCATTTATCAGAATTGATTGGTATCCAACTGTTTTTTGAAAATGAAAACTACCTCAAATTTCTTGATTTAGCATAATTGAATCAGATGTTTGAAGGTTTAGCTAACTGAAGTGTAGTGAGCCATTGAGATTTGAATGATCTTTATTGATTTAACTCTATTGAGACTACGAGTATAGAACATAAACTGTTTAGATTAACTTGCAACAAAAGGTTTCCCGAAATTGATGCCTATTGAGTTCAGTTATATGTAATGACCCTAAATGATGCGTTGGTATAATTGGATCCTTCATTACTCTACTGCGTCCTAATGAAATACCGAACTAATGTTAAGCGTAAACACTGGTATTGTTCCGTTTGATTACTCATTGCATTCTTATGATAAATATTCACTCTGGACTCGAGCTTGCCTAAACATTTCTTTGCTTTTTGTTATTGACTCATGCACAGTTAATTAATACATGTACAATGTAGTTGTCACAGTCCTTTACAAAGCCTGGATTCTTACGCTATATATTGGTTCATCTAAATCACATATTTATTTGTCAGTTTAGGTGAATGTGTACCTATCCATCTTCATTTACGTTTGAATTTAGCTTAATGTCTGTATGCACTAGTTGTCTTCTAATATTTGTCTGTCTATTCTATATTTATTGTGTACATTTCAACATTTTCTCTTTTCACCTTACATAGGTAGCGATACCTTGATGTTTGCACATGGTTCCACATATATATAGATATATACACATTTGTTAATACACATCTATTACACATTTTTATCATATAGTTTATAACATTCATCTTGTGTTTCATTTAGAATCATATTGTCATTATGTTTGTTATTGATTAACATAACAACTGTGGACAAGTGTTTAAGAATGTACACATGGTGTAGGCTAATGGGATACAGTTGTGATGAACAAGCTGAGTACTAGTTGAATTGAGACCGAAAACCTGTATACATTAAATGAATTGTGTCACTTCATATACATCTATTAAAATCAAATATCAGACTGAGGTACATTGTTCATATGCTCCAACTACCAAATATCAAAGTGTAGTGTGTGCATTGTTGACTAGACTATATAGTAGGAACTAAGATGAGCGTTACTTAAATGACCACTCAGAAATCTCCAAATGAACCAATCAGAGGTACGCTATTGGAGTTACCGTGAATGTAGATTGAAAATGCATACCAATGACACATTTCTCTTGTTTAGATGCCGTACCTATGAAGTGTGAAATTGTTGACATCGATAATTTAGAGTCAGAAATTGAATTATCACTAAGTTGTGCAATACGAATTCGGATTTAACGTTATAAACTTCACTTGTAGTATGGATTAATGTAAGCGATTAGTTAGAGTTAGGTTTTAGCATTAGGAATAGGTTTTGGGATCAGTATTTAAAGTTAGAAATCTGTTGTAAGGTTGGGATTTATAGTTAGAATTACGATAATAACCCAATTCATATAGGAATAGTATTTACTATTAGTTATATGGTTATTTGAGTGTCGACTTGTACATAGTTAGTGTAGTAATACACTCATTCAGTTATCCCTCATTATATTATTCCCTGCATGAAAACACTGATTAAGACGAGGTTCGTAATGAGAACCATAAATATGTGGTTACAGTTAAAATTGTAGTATATATCCATCTACTGATGATTCTTTACCCTTTACTAAAGATTACTGTTGTCCAGTCATTTTGTAATGTTTCCTTAAATTTTTTTTGAAAAATGACCCGAATTTTGCAGAGATCATTTATTGAGTCTTTCGACGAATGTTGAAAGAAGTTTATGCGGTGCCCGGCATATCAATGCGGCCCTAAAATGGTTCCAGTGATCGACATATTTTTTAGTCACATGGTTGAATTACCATATCATCGTTTTTATGGTTTAACACTATGTATGTATGTATGTATGTACAATCAACATAGAACCTGGCACATGTGTGCATCGGTTCAAGTTGCCATACCACCATGGCACCGCAAGATTAACACCACCACCATTAGTAAAAGTTACTTCAATAAAATAAAATAATAATAGTAACAAGGAATGTGAACATATAGAATATGGTTCCGAAAGCGTAGAAAGAAAGTTATGGAATAATTTAAAGCTCATGATTTAAGGGAGGACAATGAGTGAATACATCTGAGCCATTGTGACCGATTCTGCGCCATGTGACTCAGTGTTTCTAGCTACTGGTTACGGTAATTGCGAGGACCCCATCGAGGTAGTCAGCAGCTACCTACACGACTTAAACCGGTAGTCAGTGACTTCATGGACTGATGCCATGTTTTAGTTTGGCCACCACTAACTCTCTTATATCCTATTCCTATATCAGCCAGCATTGCGCGCATCGAGGAAGACGGTGGTTTGGCATACGCAACACATGTTCCAACCACCTCAGTCGATGAAGATTCACAACCTCATCGACCGATTTACCACATTTGCCTAACACCCGTCGTCTAACCTCTTTATTACTTACTCGGTGATTCCAGTGGTTTAACACTGGAAACTATAATTCATTTATTACGCATGGAAAATCTTTACGTCTCCTGTACCGTTATTGTTCTTTTCTGGATTAACTAACCACTCATAAATACTGTTTTCTCCTCGGGTGAAAATGGATTGAGACATTGATTGGCTCAATCATAAAGTTGGTACGAACAATTTATGAGTCGTAATACTTCGTTCCTGTACCAACATGACCACCTACCAATCAAACGATGATTGCGCTACTCAGCAGCCCGATTTGTTTTATTTATGTGGAAGTGAAACATGGCCTTCAAAAGTAAGTGATTTATCGTAGGCTATTGATAGCTGGCTAGGATAGATTTGATTGGTGTATCCTGGTCGGTTGCTTATGCTCTACAAAAAGTAACAGCTACTGATGGGTTGATTGATTGACTGGTATGTGTCCTCAACGAAATTTGACATCAGTCCGTGAATACGTTGACTGTGGGTCTGCGTGTTTGTTGTAATCAATTATTCGAGATGTATGGCATACCTTAGAATCTGTTGGATTGACGAAGATGCATTCGCTGTTATAACTTTTTTTTAACGAAACCTTTCTATTCAAATTATATTCTCTCTCCAAATTTTTGTTACCATTGATGGTGTTACTGCTTCATTTACTTCTGTATTCATCTTGCTGTTCTGAAGTAGTATAACAGGTTGTAGTGATGGATATATGTATCAGGTTTCGTATTGTACATGGGTGACTGTATGTAACTATTTGTCATTGGCGCATGTGAGTGACTCAAGATACAAAATGTGCACCAAAATAACTAGCACTTATCCATTTTACTCATAACAATTTTAAAGTATTTTCTAGGCTTCTGGTTTTCCTAACATTTCTCTATTTAAAAATATACGAGTACTATATGACACTACCTATAAATTGTCTGGTCAATAAATACACTACAGAGGCATTGTGTAAGAGGCCAGTAATACTACTTGGTTGATAAGGCTAATCATAGACGTAACATGTTGAAACGTATAACCTCATAGTTGAAATCTGTGTGCTGTAAGTACTAAGTCATTGAAATGATAGTTATTATTTATACAATTGTGATGACACCCACAAGCAATGGTTCAGTGCTTTAAATGTGCTACTTTTGGACACTTAGTCGTAGATCTGAACTTCACTCTACCTGCTTTAGTTTGAGAAACCGGATAGCATCACTAACCCTATCACTTCGAGTGTATTTTTGAAGCAGAATATTCGAATCTTACCTGTTAACTGACCTACTAATACTCCTACTCTTCTAACAATCTTCCACCATACACGTCGTCGGTGTTTGAATTTTCTAGGTAATAATAGTGAGGACTACAATTGATCAATCTGTGTTGTTATACGTGCATCTTCAGTTAATTGCCTCGATATAACTGTAATCCACAAGTATGCTTAAAGTTATATTGTTGCTGGCAAATAGAATATATGATGCACGTTTCGTCGTGTTTACGACTTGTCCGACGGATGTGCATTCATTCAAATGCTAACGTTCACACTCGGAATCTTTCTATATCATAGATACTGAATGAAGTATATTAATATTCCATCCAATTTTCTGAAAATGATCTATGACAAATTTTCTTCAATTAATTAAAGAAGTTATGATTAAAAAAAGGTAAAATAGATTATTGCAAAAATAAAACAGGGCAATATCGACCTGATTGTTTTAGTTAATTGTGTTGTGTAATTTTATTGATTATTACACATAGTAAAGCAAACGGTGTAGAACTTGAACACAAAAAGACAAATAGATACCATTCACTTATAAGTTTTGTCCTTGTATGTAAATACTGGTGGTGATACTATTGTAGAGATATTTACATACAAGGTATCTTACTATGACAGTTGACCACTAGTCAATTTGAATGTAACCCCATATAATATCGTTTGTTGTCGTGATGATCTTTGATGAATGTTAAGTTATGCATACCAAGTTAACCTTTGTTAAACAACCATTGAAAGCAAGAAGCACTGAATTTCTTTATCATATTAATATGGGAATCTTCAGTTATTTATTAGGGAAGAGAATTATAGTTAAAATTAATTCATCGTTGTGTTAAGTCTCATACTTTCAAATATTCAAGGAAGTGTCTTTAGTTCTTTGGTTGAAGATGCTCACTATTAAGTCCCTTGTTACTTAGTATATTGAGTGCATTGAAACAAAGTACAAGTTTGCATTTTGTTTCTTTCATCCATATTATTTCTCTGATACTATCCGACTACTCAAAGGGATGTGAATGTACTAATGTTCGAGCTTGCAACTTAGTAGTTGTAAGCCATATTTCTTAACCATTGAGCCACCAGTGGACAGTGGCAACATTAGTGACGGAATCAAAATATGTCATAAATCCAAGAAATCGTTGGTTGTTGATTTGAGCTTTGTTGTTAGATGCAGACTATTTGGTTGGGTTGAGGATAGTAACAGTAATCATTGTTTGGAGATGTTGGGTTGTATGACTGAGAATCGGCCAGTTTCGCATATGCATTCAGTTGGTTTCTTCTTGCAAATGTTGAGTTTTATTGCTCCTTCATTACTATGTTTTTATTTGATCTTTTTGAATTAGCATATAAAGATGAAATCCCACAGTAGTAGAGGTAGTTACAGAGTTAGTATGGATGAAAGGGATTAGGGATCGAAGATTTAAGAAAATAAAATTTCTTTAAAACGATGATTTTGATGAATTCAGAACCTTACAATTTAGAGGTAGACAAGGAATGGATTCACCTGTTCCATTGCCAACGACTTTGAGCCATGTCGCTCAAAGTCTCTAACTATTTGTTACGATCATTACTCAGCCCTCAACCAGGTAGTCTGCGCCTTTTGACATCACTTAATCAGTCAGTTACAACGTACAATTTGGTACATGCGTACATCAGTTCAAGTTACCATGTCCCAATTAGAAGAAAAAGATTAAATTGTAGGACCAAATCCCAGAGTAGTAAAAGAGTAATTATTAACGGAAAGGAATGGAGATCGAAGATAAGATTTAAGAAAACAAGATTCAGTAGATATAAAATCATGATAAGTTCAGAAACTTAAAATTTAGAGGAAAACAAGGAATGGATGCACCTGTGCCATTGCAAACGGTTTTGAGCCACATTACCTAAAGTTTATAGCTTTTGCTTACGATCATCACACGGACTCCAACCGGGTAGTCTGCACCTATTAACATGGCTCAGCCCACTTGTCAATGACCTCATGGACTGATGCCATGTTTCGGTTTGGCTGCCCCTAGCTTTCTTCCAGCCTACTCCTACGCCAGACAGGACTGCTGGTCGAGGCAGGCGGTGTTTGGGCATACGTAACACATGTCCTAACCACCTCAACTGATGGAGATTTATTACTTCATCAATCGGCTTCCCGTATTCACCTAATAGTCTATTCCGAACCTATGCATTGATTATCCGGTGGTCCCAGAAAACACGAGCAATGTTTCGAAGACATCTATGATCGAATATTAGAAGCCTAAGAATATCCCCTATCGTTGGTGGCCATGTTTCACATTCATACAGTAGAAGGGATAGAACTTTGCTCACTAAACGCAACGTTTGGTCAGAAGACGGATATCTCGCCTGCGCGAGAAGTGATACAATCTGGCAAATAGTTAATCGAGCCTTGTGTTTACGTGCAGAGATTTCAGCAGACACCAGACTGTTAGGTCTGATGAGGCTCTAAAGATAAGTGAAGCTGTTAACACATTTAGCTACTTTACTCTGTATTACTGACTTCGGTGCTGAATTAAGCCAATCATGAAGGAACATTTAGCATTATCTCGTTATCTCGTTGCTTAAATTAGACCACTATCCTTAAATATTTCAAGTGTTAATCCATCAGGTCGTGCTGCTCTCCCTTACTTTAGATTCTATATAGCCTTCTCATCCGCACTAAGACTTGCGGAGTGGGGGGAACCAATATCAATTTACCATTCAGGAAATATCAAAAACCTTGACGTTGACTACGTTTGTTTACTTGTTCAAATTCATTCAAAACATATTGATGGTGAAGTCTGTTACTTATTGACGAATCTACCTTTCTTAAGAATACTATATCCTGTGTTATCCACGTAAACTAAACGCACTTCGCGCAACTTAATACTCCCGGATCCACCCTAGGATATGGATTGTTAACTAATAGTCTCATGTTAGAATGAAAAAAAAACTATCCTGGGATTCTTGATTTTCAATAACTATTAGTGACCAGCTTTGTCTTTCAGTAGCTACCAATGTAATTCTGATTCTCCCAGCTTCGCACTTTAATTTAGCTTAATCCATGTCCTGATTTAGACCGAGGACAGTTACGCTTGTTTGTGTGTTTGTGTTTATTCCGTTATGTAGTTCTTTTATGACAGCAATTTGTAGTATATGTACATTTGTATGTATCTTTAATTTTGATCTTCAACGTGTATACCTTTTTAAGATGGGTGATTCATGATTTATTGTATTTTCTCTCACCCTACCATGTATTTTCGCTTATTTTGTTTCATGGTATGGAAAATCCCGTATCTATCCCAAGTCAATGAAATACAATAGAAATTCAGTGAACTAGAATCTGGACTCCATCATTTAACTAGCTTGTTTTAGCCTAAGTTCTTTTTGAACTTTGTTTTGTGTTTCGTCTGTCCATTTCTTTCTCCTTCGTCATATTGATTTGCTAGTCCTAATCCCACAACCTTATTAGTTAAGACTAGTCATATCCGATATGTACCTCAGTGATGAATATGTAATGATGGTTTGGGTGGCGTGTCGAGAGGGTAGAATCTATCCGTAATTCACACGGTAGAGCCTGGCACAAATGTGTTTTAGCTAAATCCTCTATACTCCAATAGCACTACGACAACAAATTAGAAAGAATAATATCAGAATGTAGTTTGTAAACTAATGAAAAGGTGTATTTGAAAAGCATAGAGAGTGAATTCATCTGTGACATTGACCGATTATATGCCATTGACAACTTAATTAACTGATTGTACGTTCTGTCCTCGCTTCTTAGTTTTATTTCGTTCTGTTATTACACTAGCCCGTATAATGCGTTAAGGTAGGCAGTTGGTAGTCGGACCTGCATAATATTTCGTATCAATCACCGGAGACACTGAAGATTAACAGTCGATTTGTCATCTTTACCTATTACTCTATACCTTATCTCATCATTGCTTGTTCAGTCGTTCTAAGATATTCATCTAATGCTTTGAAGACACGTATAATCGAAGACCTTCGTTCTACATATAGTCAGTCATAGGTTAATCCAGAGCAAATTATTGCATAATACACTTGCTCTTGGTTTAGCAGGCAGATATCTTGTCTGCACCACGTGACATAAGTTGTCAACAGAGAAACTAACCTTCGGGATCTATCATCAGACGCTAAAGCATCAGAGCCGATGAAACTCCCAATATTTGTAAATTGGTCAACGCACTCAAATTCTTCATCCTATTTAATTAACCTGGATGATATTGCAGACCTATCCTAGTGTAGCGTTTCACATTGCCAGCACAAGTCTCGACTAGAGCAAGCTCAAAACACGCTTACGAAGCTGTGTTATGATTGGTCTATTTTCTACCAATCAACGTTAAGTAACGATCTAAACAGTGCTAGAATATTCTTGCATGGATTTTATATAAACTTGAATATATTTATTTACTTTGTACTTTAATGTTTCTGTCTTTGTATATATCTTACTATTGATTCGAATCTTGTTCTGATTTACGATCAAGTTGGTGAAATTGTTGTATCGTAGAATATTAGAGTGAAATAGAACGTAATATTATCAACCCAATAGTGACATTTGAAATAAATAACACGCATCCCAAATATACTAGCATTTTTACTCAAAGAATACAAGAAACGCTGACATTTTCAGAAGCTTCACGGAATAGGACTATGTTGTCTTCATTTTCGAAGGGAAAGATTTCACTTTACTTTGTTCAAGAGTTCTTATAAAGAATTCTCAGGTTTTGTATTATTATCTGAGATCGTAAACAAGTGTATAGTCTGATCAAGTTGGTAAAATGGATTCCGTAAACTCTGTTTCTTTTTGCCGATTTGCGTTATTTGTGACGTAGGTGTGATATCCACCTACCAATCAAAGTATTCACCTACTATTTAGACGTTCGTTCTATTTCAATGTATAATTATCAATAATATTATGAACTTATATATTGCACCACAATGCAAATTACTTCAAGATCGATACGAATCTGTCTACTCTTCATCTAGTCGGACCTCTCTTCAGCACCTTAGTGATATTAGTCTAGAGGTAAAGCATTCGGTTTACAACACATCACTAAATGCAGTTATTTTGTAAGCTTGTAAAGCCTATTGAGTCTTGTGCGATTATGCTTGACTGTCGTTGTCTTCGATTGTTTACTTGCAAGCAGTGGCAATATTAATTAAGTAATGCAGTCAGTCATGAGCAACGTAGAACCTTTAACATATGCACACTGGTCCAAGTTATGTAAGTGATACTGGCATCTCCAGTTTGTCTTTACGCACAGTGATGATAATTCAATTGGTGTCACCATCTTAAATATGATTAACCTATGGCGGTCTATCTCGGTTTCTTAGTTAGGGACTCAGAGATGGACAACCCACTGGCTTGAGACACAATGTACGACTCATAAGCTACTGGAGAGGGCACCCTACCGCAGTTTATTATTAAACTCTTTATAAATGTGCGATTGCTTTTTTCTCTACAAAATGAAGTCTTTCATGATTGCATTTCTACTCAAACTATATCTTTTACCTTATTGTTCTCTCATTGTCTTATTAAACTTCCTCTTTTTGATTATGGTAACCCTCCTTCTTTTGTTTCTTCCACAATACTATATTTAAAATCATGTGTCGCAAAAAGTAATAATAATATGGTCAGTATTATGTGGTCACTCAAGTTTGAACCACCGAGTGAACAATATTTATATTGGGAGCGAGGCAGTACTAGGATGTAACGAACCAGTTGATGACGTCATTGTCGTCTTAATGAAATTCGGTAATGAACCTACTGTGGTTCCTCCTTGCATTGCTAAATGTAATATCTATAGTACTCCGTATTCATATATGCAGTCTCAAAGCAAAACACTGAAAACTCTATTGGTAACAGTAGTAGAGATATTGCATTGTGATAAAAAGATAAACAGACGAGCATGCTATTGGGCCAAGAACATATTCGAGTGTGCCAATTTTAAGCTATGCCCACATAGAATTGTCTTAAGTATGACTAAGCTTACATAGTAGGAAGGAAAAGAATTAAAGACTAGTAACTAGTATGAAGATTAGATTTACATACTACACCAATGTCATGTAATAAAAAAGATTGACATGATGGACATATGAATGGATATTCATACGAATAATAGTATGTTATGTGTTCATAAAACATCAAAATGTAAGTCATATATTTGACAAATTAACATTCATTTCTGGAGACCATCACGGTTATACCGTGGTTGGGATGTATTATTTATACTCAATAGAAGTAGACTGTTTGGTTTGAGCTCACGAGATTAACAGTTGGTTAGTGGCCTTAAATGTCAATTTCTAATGAAGCACGTTCTATGTGTTCTGCAATAGGTATGTTACTTGTCAACTATTGTCTTTTATTTAAAGAATTCTTGTCAGTTCATGTCGGTCTTAGTAATCTAGTGCCTAATATGTACTTATATCTAGTTATTACTATTAACTACGTTCCTTAATTTCTTGTAACTATCCATTATCTTTTTAGAAATGGTCATAAATACACTCATGAAAGTCGTAAACCACATGCTTGTCATTTCTGTGATAAATCCTATAGTGATTCACGTTCACTTCGACGACATTATGAGAATGCTCACCCAGAAGAGAATGAACGTTGGGTATTATTGTGTCAAGCGACAAACGGTGATACAAGTGCTATATCGATTGCTGCTGCTGCTGCAGCTGCGTTACTCTCCTCTTCTGCTGCAGCAGCTGCGACTACCACCCTAGACGCAGAATCTTTATTGTCTGGTGGTGAAAACAGTTCTAACAATGATAATGACTCTTCATCATTAGCCATATTGAACGCTCTAAGTAACAGTGCATCATTATCATCTTCAGCTGCTGCTCCTTCCGGAAGTGTAAATAAATTGATTGAACTAGGCAATCAAACTGGACTTTCACCAGCTGCATTAGTCGCTTTAGTTGCTTCTACAGGATCTACATCTGATCTTCCCACAAGCTTACTTCGATTAGATCGTTCGAATTTGTCATCTAGTAAACTACCTGGTAGGTTTTTGTTGTTATTAAAGAATTATGTTTGTTTTCCATATAAACCATATTTTATTTTGTTGACCATTTATAGGTTGAAATATAAGTTAAAACATGTATTATCCAAAAGAAATGCTAAAGGCAACAAACTAAACCGTGACGGTAGTTCGCAATGTCATTTATGGTTACCATCTGAACCGTGTTAATTATCGTAATCTGTGATTAGGGTGATCCTAGTTAACCTCTCATGGAATTATCCTAGTGCGATAGCTCAATTGTTAATATTAAAACTTCGAGCTACTATATGGGAGTTTCGAACCCTACTCTATCCGATTTGGTTAGTGTCACCTGACATCATACTTAGAATTTGACTTTAAACCAAGTACATGAACCTGTACCTGGTGAGTCAATAATATGAAAATCATTTGCACTGATATATTGTATTGATTCTCAATATTTCTTCTAATTTTACCTGTATTCTACTTCTCTATTCATCCTTTTCTGATTACATTCTTCCTGTGTTTCATTTTCCACCATTATTTATATGAATATTTTAACTGTTGTGATATTCATCGTGTTTATTTCCTCTCAATATACTTACATGAAATGTTGTATGTGGAATTGATTTTCATTCATATTTAGTTCTACTTATAGTTGACTAGCATTTGTAAATTCGGAGGTTGATGTTCTGATACTATAACTGTCTACTTCTTTAGAACTCTCCTGCTACGTCGACTAACCTATTGGAATATCCTAATAATCTCGAATTTACTTTAATCGCTGATATGATTTTATACCTTTTTTCACTACACACATGTAGAACTTATCCTTTGAGAGCAGATGAGGTTTGTAGGTTATTAATAGTTTTCCAAGGATTGCTCGCGTTTTTCAGAACCATCGAGTAAACAATGCTGAGATCAAACGCAGGGTACTAAAAAAATCTGGTGAATCACTTGATTATGTTGCTGAACTTTCATTGACTACGGTACTTATGATATGCATACATACACACTTACATACGTATGCTAACTTCTGCGTATGTCTTGGTTAATCATTTGATATCATTTTCATAGCCACTTGCTATGTTGTTACATAACATCCAGTTTTTTAAAATGTGTTTTAGTGTAGAGCTATGCTCAAGAACTAATTCATTAGAATTGTTTCTCTGTGCTTTCTTAATGTGAACTTTGTAATATAGCTATGACATGTATTTTAAACATCTAAGCAAGTGTTACGAATCATAATATTGTATATCTCAATCAACATTATACAAGTTTAGATAAACCTTAGATTAGTCACTATTCAATGGTTAATCAATTCAATATATCTCTGTCCTATAGTGGTCAGTTTTGTCACAAATAAATTAGAGTTGTCACAGACAGTAAAACTGAGTTACTGGAGGTTGAATTTGTCAGTGCATCAGTTCTATCATGATCGTAGGCACGCTTGTTGACAAGTGCCAAATTAGCACGAAATGTAGATGTAACAGTGTTTCCTGATGATCGCTCCCTAACAACATTTCTTAGTAATGCTATACATGTGGTGTTGAGTAAATTAGACTATTGACCACATTACAACAACACCATAAACGGTTAGGAAAACATCATATTGGTCACCACTCAGCGACTAATCAGTGTAAAACATTGTGTTTTTCTCTATGACTTCACTCTATTTCCTTGTCTGTTAATGTGAAATGAGCACATCTTTTATAGCACTTTTAACGCGGCTAACAAACGAATCAATTTTATAAATGTCTTTCTCAAAGTCGACTTATTAATTTAGAGGGATTTTTGTTGTCATTGGCAATCTTTGCACGATCATCTTCAGCAATTGATGAAAGACTTCGGTTATACGGAATGTTGTCAGATATTTCAAATATAATTAGGACCTGTTGCATTCGAAAAGCTTTACAACAAGCTGGGTAATCAAATATATAATTTATCCCTTATTTACATTGTTAAAGGCTATATGATCATAGCATATATATATACGAAATAGACATAAGAGCTACCCAGGCTACAACATATTTCTAATAATATTACCTTTCTGTGGATAATTGAATAAATAATTATATATATTGTTTATGTAGATCCATTTGTTATTGATATTCTTCTTAGTTTGTGTTGTATTTTGTCACAAAAACTGACATACTTATTGTTACTATGCTAACCAGACATGTATTCTACAATATACATATTTAGAAATAAGAACATGGTTAGAGGAGAGTGAGTAGTACTTTGCAATGTTTGCTAAACATAACTAATTCATGCCAGTTTGACATAATCTAGAGTTTTCCTTCAGTCATCTTAATACCTATGTATGTTCGTATTACAAAAAAACGAGATGACAGTTTCATTCTAATCTAGGCACTTGATTGATTAGTTATATTATTTCGGTCAAGTTTTCATTACATATTCAAATGAACAGGTCCGTTGAAAACTAGGTGGAGAATTCAATATATTCGATTCACCCTTAAACCATCGTTTAGACATCATATGATTCCCATTTCTAAATTCATTCAACCTACGTCACAGTTCATCCAAAATCTGGTACTACCAGTCCCAAGCTATTAATGTCTACCGCGTGATAAGCTCAAATTTCCAATCGTTTATTCATCGGTTTGTACTTTTTTAAAATAAATTTACTAAAGTGCTTCATCTACCATTAACTAGTATCCCTAACAAATGCCTTTCATCGAATATTGAATCAAAAAGGCGATTCCACTATTAAATAAAGTGTTTAGTAGTAGGTGTGTTAAGTAGAAATACTTTTTTCAAACCGTTACAGAAACTGATATACGGTGACAATAACCCTGATTAGAGCCAATACTGGAAAAACCAGATACCAAAACCGTTGTTTTATGCTGGTACATTTACCCCGTGATTCCTACCCCCCCAAGTCGGATTGAAGAACACAAGGTCAGTGAACAATCAACCAGTCAAATTATACTTCACTCATTCGTTTGTACATACAAAAAACCTGACCACACGGCGGACCAATACGAAGAATAACCTTTATACAGCAGATGGACTAAGGACTATGGGAACAGACACATAATTAATTAGTTATTATCTCTCAATGGAAAATAAAATTATAACAGTTCATGAGTGTAGGTGGATGTTAGGGTGAAGGAAACATGACAATAGTAGAAATAAAACAATCACTTAACATGTACTCAAAATAAATGAAATAGTCTACTAAGAGACAATTCTGAGAGTTAGTTATTCTTCTTGAATCTCCCAATATAAGAGTAACTATTACAACTATTAAACTGCAGCCTGTACGTACACCTGTCATATATTGACTCATATCAGTTTGTTTATTAATGTGATAAACAAATCCTAGATGAAGCAGTTATCGTACAATATATCATTGTGGTTGATTAGAAAAGATCAAGAAATACGTGCCGACTATACT
This sequence comes from Schistosoma mekongi, assembly GCA_034768735.1. Taxonomy (NCBI): domain Eukaryota; kingdom Metazoa; phylum Platyhelminthes; class Trematoda; order Strigeidida; family Schistosomatidae; genus Schistosoma; species Schistosoma mekongi. Next base: position 87,250,759 of record CM068306.1, on the reverse strand, counting down.
ATTTCCTTTGATTCTATCCCAAGACCTTTATTATTAAGCTAATTTGGTGTAGCACTAGCACGGAAAGTTGGTTAACTAGTTGATTGTATTCTTATTCCTTTACAAGAGAACAGTTTACTGTGCAAATGAAAAGGAGTTCTACTCATATATTTTTTTCTCCTGTCATCCTCTACAAAGGTTGTCCTTGTTAAATATGCAGATAATTTCTATGACTGTCTGTTCTTTAAATTGTTCCGAAATGAAAAGTTTCTTAGCATTGGGTGTTGAAATATAGTCTACTAGGAATGATCTTATACTCATCACATATAAGTGCGAGATCGTCAGTGTTTGAGACATAAAAAAGACCTCAACACTCTTGTCAAATCGCATAACGTTTGTGTTATTTGTGATTTCAGAATAAAGACTACATAAAAACCCACTTATTTCTGTTATTCTATAATGTTCCGCAGACACTTGAGAAAAGACTAGGAGGTATTACGAATGTTACTGACGTCTATTAGTAGTGTTTGTGGTGAGACATTTAGCAACCAATGTTTTACTGTTACTAACTTTATCATTGCACTATATTGGATGTTCGTCATCCTTTGACATTACTGATATTTATTTCATGTTTACCACAAGTGGACTGAACTGGTTACACCTTATCATTAATTTTTCTGGAACTACTTGTCAAAGTTAGTTACTAGTGTCTATATGATCGTTGTTTGTATACGAGGTTTATTTAGTTTGTTGATTGCTGTATTGTTAATCACAAACTGACTATATTGAGTCAACCATTTGGAAACTAAAAGTATTAAATATTAACTTAATGATTTAAAGTTAATGCATTTACCGCGAGCTCTTTACCTCATCAATTCGGTACCGGACAGTGTTAATGGTATTCATTAGTACGCAGGTTCATATTAAAACTAGACAGCTGTTTACTATTCATTTGTTTTTAATATTATTTTTTTGTAACTATGATGTTCATGATGTAAACTATTGAATTATTTTCTATTATATCCAGTATAGATTTACTTAATTTTCTTTAAACCATCTAGACAATATTCGATTAAGTTTGTTTATTTGAACTTTGTTGAATTTGTTTATGATTCTTTGTTTAGTTTTATTCTATTCTGTTTTGTTTTGTTCTTTTTATACTATTGAGGTGAACACCAAAGTAAATGGAAAGTTAAAATCCTCTTATTATTAATAAAATAACAATGATAAACAATATTAACATTATTAGTTACTTATAATACAATCTTACAACTTACAGGGTTTCAACTGAAAGACTTGATTGCATTATATATTTTTTAGATCTTCCCATTGATGTTTTTTAAGAATTTGTAACTAGTCAGTCTCTTCCTTTTATACATGCATTCTTATCAGATCCTCTCAATATAGTATGGTATGTATAATGGAATCAAAGACTTGCATTTACCTTTATTTGTTATTTGTCAGATAGATGTGCTTACATCCCAGTTTTAATAATTATACCGAAACTCGAACTCACTACGTTCTACACTTAGTTACTCAGTTTAGACAGTGATTATATGTATATAGCACTTTTCTGTTGAGATGGTTACGATCTTCAACTGACCAGTCTTTGTTGCCATATGTACAACCTGAGTGGTTAGTGCATCGACGCTTTATTGAGGTGAACTGAGCCACTCAGATTGTATAGATTTCTGCAGAGACTGATCAATTGCTAACCTTAACAACATCAATTGGACGAATAAAAAAAAACACTTAAATTAAATAAGATACGTATATAACTGATATATTAATCAGTTGAAATTAAAAACATTCACATTTTGACATAGAACCGCATATTAACTTTTTGAAGATTATCATAAAGTATCTAGTTGTTCATAATTTCAATCCTTAGTGTATACACCTATTCTTTATTATTACTGAACATGTTTAAACTGGTCCCTTGGAATAGTTTGTATACAAATCATTCCCACTCTCTCATTCTCTCTCCACATAAATTGATGCATAGCATTTAATTTTATGTATATAGTGATGTGTAATGTATAAAGTAAAACTGAATGTTTATCACGTTCCACTGATTAAAAATTATATAGTATCGTATATATTATCAATAATAATTACATGTTATTCATGATAGTTGATTTTTCTTCTGGGTTTACCTGTTGTGAAGTGTTCATCTGCAAAGGTGTTTACACAACTCTTTATGTGTATGTGTGTGTACATTACTTGTAGGGCATTGTAGTTGTATGTTAATCTGTATTTGCAAGTAATACTACAGTTACATTATTGTGATTTTAATTATCGTTCATGGTTGGATTTTTGTGGAGGTTGTTGAATTTGGCAACTATTATCAACTAGAAGCCATTGGTGTATGTAGTGTGTGAACACTATGGAACTCGGTACACGTGTGCATCCGTCCAGTTTGCCACACCCCAACAACACAGCAAAATTTACACCAACTTTATTGATGTAGTAGTTACTCCGGTGATAAAAGGGAAAAAGTAGTGCACAGAATATGATCCAGTAAAGAGTTAGTTCGTTAAACGAAAGGCATGCAAAAACTTTCAGCTTAGACTTTAATGGACGACAAAGAGAGATGGATATTACATATACTCCATAAGTGACCTAAGTTGGAAAGCGGGAATTTTGTGTCTGTCTCGTGACCTTATCAGGAACTATCCTATCAGGGGGGGGGATTGGGTGATCAGACACCCAAGATTAGTGAAGTGAAACGAAATAAGCTCCTAAAAGATCAGGCGATGATAGTGTTGTTTCTAGTAGAAAAACGTATTATGAAATTAGATGAAAGTAGGGGTAATGGGTAACTTTGATAGATACCCTTTAAGGTTACAAGTTTGGAGGACAGTTCAACAGACGCTGGACGTCTTTTTAAACAATTCACCCTTGCCATTTTAACGATCTGAAGGTGCTTTGTGCATTGAAGTGAAATATTATTAGTATTAAATTCTGGCGAGAAGAATTGTTTAACGATATATAAAAGGTTATTTTCATCTATATAATACGTTCTGGAATTCTTGTTATATGAGGCCATGTAGACGTTGTTTTTACTTCATTCTATAAATAGAATAGCCTTTAGAGTACCTAATTAAATTTAGTAATCACGTTTATCCATCGTAATATTACTACGACTAGCTAGAATTGACTTGTGAATATTTTAAAAAATCAATCGTTTGTCCTTATACTACAGACTAAGTTATCTCTCGAATCACGACTTGTATATGATCTACTTCTTTGATGTTAATCTTGATAATTAGTGTATCTGATGTAATATAGCAATGTATATATGTGCATACTTTGAATATCAATTAATTATCAAACTTCAAGTGCATATTTCACAAATGTCTACTGTTAGGTGTATAAACTTATGCTAGGCTAAGTGTCTTCATTGCGACGGGAACTAGAAGAAGACTTGAAAAGAATGAACAGCACTTTTGAGGAACTGGAAAAGATAGCCCAGGACAAAGTTGGTTGGAGAATACTGGTTGAGTGCCTAAGCTCCGAGTGAGGTAACAGGCATTGGTTGATGAGGCTGTCTTGTAAAATATTTTAAAAATCAGACAATCAGTCAGCCAGTTGCAATGTACAACTTGGTACATGCGTACGTCAGTTCAAGTTACCATGTCCGAATTAGCAGAAAGAGATTAAATTGTAGGACTAAATCCCAGAGTAGTAAAAGAGTAATTATTAACGGAAAGGAATGGAGATCGAAGATAAGATTTAAGAAAACAAGATTCAGTAGATATAAAATCATGATAAGTTCAGAAACTTAAAATTTAGAGGAAAACAAGGAATGGATGCACCTGTGCCATTGCAAACGGTTTTGAGCCACATTACCTAAAGTTTATAGCTTTTGCTTACGATCATCACACGGACTCCAGCCGAGCAGCCTACACCTATTAACGTGGCTCAGCTCAATTGTCAATGTATTCATGGACTGATGCTATGTTTTGGTTTTTCGCTCCTAGCTTTCTTCCAGCCTACTCCTACACCAGACAGGACTGCTGGTCGAGGCAGGCGGTGTTTGGGCATACGTAACATATGTCCTAACCACCTCAACTGATGGAGATTTATTACTTCATCAATCGGCTTCCCGTATTCACCTAATAGTCTATTCCGAACCTATGCATTGATTATCCGGTGGTCCCAGAAAACACGAGCAATGTTTCGAAGACATCTATGATCGAATACTAGAATCTTACCTCTATCCTTAAATATTTCAGGTGTTAAATTATTAGATCGTGCTGCTCTAGGTAGCTTAAGATATCCTATAGCCTTCTCAACCTCACTAAGACTTGGTGGGGGGTACTGGTATTAATGTGCCATTGGGATTGCTTAGTAATGAAGGTCAACTGGAATGACGCCTATGGCAAGTTGAACCGTTTCCTAAAGTGTTTCGCACATTGGTCTAATCTTATGAATTGACAATGAATGGTGGTTCCATGTTTATCTGTGATAGTTTCACTTACAGTCGGATTTCTGATACCCGTTTCCTTGATAAGTCTGAACAGTTGCCTACTGTTACCTATTGCCACTGCCTTTTCCATCTCTTTAGCTTTCGCCACCCACCACTGCTCACGATCATTGCGTGTGCTTTTAACCAGCTTGTGTTTAAGTTGCTTTCACTCCTGATTGTGTTCGGAAGCAGACAGGATGTGTTGTCAAGCACATATCAATTTAGTAGATGAAGCTAAATCCCACTGAGTTTCCTTAACTTTTTGATTTAGTTTGCTAGTAGGTATTACTGCTGTTTGTACAGACTTTTGGATACCATTCCAAGTTGACTTGGGATGGATATCGCTTGTGTAGTTAATTAATTGGTTTTCTAGTAGTTCGGGAAATGCATTCTTGACTTTTTTATCATTTAGTTGAAGTCTGATAGGGGACCCTTGTCGTGAATCTGTAACGTCGAGTGAGACGGAGATTAACACTCGCTTGTACTAAAGCATGATGTGAGTCTGAATATGTGCTCCAAAATGATTTGCAGTGCTTTATCGAGCCACTTTAACATTGGCTGGTTGCAATGTGGTCTATTGGAGTCCAGCGTCGAGTTGATTATGGAGGTCGTCATGTCAACTGATGTTGTTGTTTATGCTTAAAGGTGGTGCTTGTGAGAAATAGACGTTATCTAAGTGTGGTTGTAGTATACGGCCACTATTATCTGTTCGTTGAGCATTGACACCCTCGGATCTACCTAGGTGCCTTTTGGTTTCACTTAGTCTACCTATTCAGTGATTAGAATCACCTGCCCCTAATATTACATCAGTGCGCTTAGCTTTTCGAAGGAGGTCAGAAAGCTTTGTGTAATGTTCATCTTTTACTTGATGTGAGCTGCAATCAGTGGGAGGGTTGACAGAGACAGTGAGGAGGCAACAGCGTGTTTCCCTATCTTTCTAAGTTTTTGCTGTCTCGTTGAGATGGATAGCGCACAAGTGACTTTCTATTATAATCTATCCATAGAAAGCCTGTTCAGCTATTGACCTTAATGTTATACCTATACCAGTAAGGCGTCGAGTGGTAGCAGTGTGGTTTCCGGAAACACTAAGGGTGAAACGAGCCGGTTCATTATTTTGACCAGAGGATCTTAAAGGAATGACTGTACTTGGGTCCTGAATACGCGTTTGAGAAAGGCAACAAACATCGATGGAGCGAGAATCTAGAGTCGTAGGAGGAGGATTGTTGTCCTATTTGACATAAAGTTCGAATGTTAAAAGGTCCGACATATAGTTTAGTGTTAGGTTTCATGAGACCACGGATAACACTTCGTGATCCCAAGTGATTGGCATTAGAGGCGTGAGATGATAAAGTTATACTAGACAGGTTAATCGTGGATATAAGGGAGTTATTAAGAGTTGAGGGTGGGATTTGACGTCGAACAAGATGATCTGGTGTGGTATTGGAGGTATGAGGACGGTGGTTACTTTCCGACTGCCTGCATGGTGGTGGGATATTACTTTTTGAGGTGCCTGGAAAGGAAACTGTGTTAGTGTTGATGATAATGACGTTGGAGCTCGATCATAGAACTCATGGCACAACTGCTTGAGGCCGATTACACACGACCTTTCTATGCGAATTTTTTGAAGTGTTAGCTCTGTTCGTTAGAAGGCCTTATTGCCGTAGACGAAAATTCGTGGAGTAAAGTGATGTATGACATTTTCATGGTCCACTTTTTCTTACCCCTTCCTTCGTGGGGAGGCAGCATTGCTGCAGATGCTGGTTATCTGAGGAAACACCTTGCTGTTGTCACACCCTGCTGCAGTCAACAGTTCGACTTCGCCCTCAGATCTTAGGTTGCTACCTTTAGTCTTATCGCTATCCAACAGAGCTGCTTAGCATGGTAGGATCTAGAGAAACATGCGTTCCAGCTTATATGACTCGGTTGGGTCATCACGATAGGCAGGGCCAACCACCACGTCATGGTAGCAGCTACGGTCACGAGGTAGCAGCTACCCTCACTTATCCTAATGGTAATGGTTTGTATTATGGTCTTTTTTAATAGAACTCATTTTACTACGAGAAATGAACATTTTACGGCTTTTCATTACGTCAGTGTTTCTAATTCATCTATTGTTCCGATATTTTATGCACTTCCAACTGATATTTTTCACTACAACTTATATTACCTCTACGTCTACTTCTAGTTTTATTCGGAACATCACTCATCTATCCTAGGATGACTGAATAAACAATAATATTGTTAAACACACAATATTGTGGAAAAATGACAAGTCGGTTAGTGAGATCGTGAATCATTATTAATGTTGTTGAGACATGTACTGCACATATCCAATTATGTACCATGGTGCATTATTTTATTTCTTATAAGAGTAAGTTCGAAGAAAGGTAAAAGTAACCAAATGAAAACATGGAATCAGTTTGTATAGTAGTTATCTCTTGGTCTTAGCCATGTTGGTAGATGCAAACTATTAGGTTGAGATTAGTGGAATAACACTGATCAGTAGAGTGAGAGATCACTGTGTCGCAGGTACGTTCACTATTTATCTCTTGGATCGTTAATTCCATTATTATTCGCTCTCGTTATACTATATTCTGGAACTTATATATGCCTGCATTTATATTGTTTATTACTGACTGAGTTACAACTTTGTGTTAGTAATCACATTTTTATACGAAAAATTTTAAATAACAATTAAATTATATCATGAGATGATAATGGTTCGTTTTAATTTTCCTCCTATTTCGGCTATCCGTTTATCCATGTGTGCGTGAATACGTTTGTAATATGCTTGTAGATGGAAGCAAATCGTCGAAACAGTCGTTTTCCAGTCAAAATGGTGGTGAAAAATCTTTACGTTCTGATCAATCATCATCATCATCACCACTAATTGCACCAGGAATCACATCTCATTCACCGCATTCATATAATTCTTTTACAAATACAATCTCTCCAAACAATATTGGTAATATCGTTGATCTGAATATTGAAAATGAGAATGATACGAATGTAACTGATGAATTATCGGACACAACAACAACGACAACATCGACAATGATAGCACCAACTATAAGTGGCGCACTATTAAATAAAACATTACTTGGCAATACAGTTAATAATCATACTAATACAGTTACAATTAATAATATTTCATTAAACCCGGTTGAAGTAGCAAATGCTGCAAAGGTTGCCCTACTTATGGCTCATCCGTTAGAAGAACCAAAACGTGTAGCATGCGCTATATGTCAGAAACGTTTTAAAAATCAGTCTGCACTAAATGGACATATGCGGTTACACGGTGGGTATGGGTCGGCTGGTTTGTTCGGAACAAACAACACATCAATTGCAACTTCTACAACTACTACCACATCAGTATCAGCATCACAGTCAATTCAAACGAATAATAATAATAGTAGCAATAAAGGCAGTAGTAAGATGATGGATTCTAATTTTTTGCAAACAAACTCTGATCATAGCCAGAACATTGACAACAAGAGCTGCATTAACAATTCAGATTCCAAGAAAAAAGCTTTTTCAACAACATTCATTGATATAGACTATTTAAAGTCATTGAATTTCAAGTCACATTCAAATGAAATTTCAGTAAGTGCTTTTTCAATAATACTGTTTGGTTATAAAGCTAACCAATTGTAGCGAAATACAACTTGTCACATACTTTGTACATTACCGTCCATATTTGAATATTAGAGTAAATCTTGCTTTAGGTGAACAAATCTTAAAGCATTTGACGTTGAATGAATTTGCCGTTGGCATTTATCACAGATTGGTCTCAGTTGTACAACACTGAAAATCAAGGGGAAATTGGATAGTTGTTATGTCTTAGTTTGGGGTTTATCAGCAATAAATCCAGCTCATTAATGGCTTACTTCAAGACGTTCTCGAACTTCTGGCTGGTAGTTTTGACTAACAGAACTAGGAGAAGCCTATAGTGTGACATTTATCGCCAACGGCACCATGTCATGAATTTGTTGAAATGATATTCCTATCATTGGCAGCCGGTTTAGTGGTTTTGGCGTCAAGTGTCTACTGTGGGACATCAAAACGCTGGGTTAAATCACATGTATGGACTGCTTAGTGGTTACGTATTAGAACTAAACAGCTGTCTAGTGCTTCCTAGTTCTTAATAATACTCAGCTGAGATCAATATGTGATGACCAATCTCTACAAAACTACTTTTCAATGAGTTTGTTTAAAGTTTAGGTCACTACTACATCCTTAATCCACATGTAGTATGTTTGTTTCATGTCTTACCATATAGGCCTGTATATAGCAAGTTACATTGTTGATTGTTCTTTGTAAATGAAATGTAAATACTAAAAATATTGGTTCTTGGTGCTGTGTAGCCATGGCAACTTGGACCGGTGCACACATATGCCAAGTTTGATGTTGACCATCCATACATACATATCCATGTCAGTACTACTGTTGGGAATGCTTTCCTGTAACTCAGGATCTTTAGGTATCGTGGCTGCTGTTGTACATTTAGTTTATGAAGTTGGATTTCACTAGTTCATGTTTTCAGTTAGTTACTATCTGACTCTCGATATAATAGGCGACTTCTTACTAGAATTTAGAGAATCTGTTTGGATACTAGTCATAAGGAAACATATATTCATTATATACTTAGGTGCAGCAATTTACTAAATTTAAAAATCTGATTTTTGCACTAAGCAGTGACTAGCTGTTGATTGTAGCTGTTAGAAGTGTATGGACAGTTACCTACATTGCTGAGAAATAATTCTTCATGAGGATTCCTGTTAGCAACATTTTTCGCGACCTAGGAGCCTGATACCAGAACTCAGAGGACAGACGATTGTGACCGGTAATACATGTTCTCTTTGCGAATGCTTTTTGGTGTATTATCTCACCTCACTTCGGACAATGGAAACCCATTCAGACGTATAATGTAGTATATTCCTTTCACGGTGGACCTTTTCTATCCCAACCTTTCGTCTTAGTAGAGTGTATCTACGGGTGATATTAGCAATGACTGGGGATCATCTAACTGCCATCATATCAGAATTCATTTGTCGTTTTGTGTCATATTCACTGGTTCCTGCCTTTGTTGTGGTTCGTATTGCACGGAGAACTTGGTGTATACGAACGAGATAGACCAATGCGTATAACTAAGTTCGTTGATACATTTGACATCAGATAAAGTATCGCGATAATTGGTTATACAAAGGTGTGTTGACACTAACTACACGGTGGCCTTATATAGTGAAATCCGTGAAATCAGCCACATAACAAAGAGAAATTTATATATGTTTACAGTTCTCCACTCAATTTTATTATGTTGTGTCTGTCCGGGCCCTCACTAACTAATTACTGCTCAGCATGGTTTCATCTGTGAACTTTGGATTGGTTCCTTAACTTCAGACATCAAGGTTGGATGGTAAAATCTCAAGGAGAAATATTCAACCCTATATGGTTTGAATGGGATGTTGCAGTAGGCGTCCTCGACCACATCATCAACGTATTTGTTACAGTTGGGTGATTAACTAGTCTTGGAAAGGATTTCACTTGTCAATGGTGTCTGTCAAACTTTACTTCCATTCCATCCATTTCACTCAAAGCTGAAAGCCATGTATGTCGTACATAAACTGACATGTCTAAATACATGTTTACTAGGAAGGTAGGTTAATCAACAAACACGTAATCTACCTGTACTTTCTAATTAAGTGGCTGTTTGTTAGCGAGCTTTAGTAAATTACTATTGTTGATATTCTTTTGTTTGTCTGCCACAAATAAAGGTTTTACCTAGTAGCTGCAAAACTGTTTCTTCAAGAAATGCAACAAATGCTAAGACTACACCTGTAACTACAACTACGTCCAATTCCTCCAGTATGACAGAGTTGCCGACAACGAAAACTACAACATCTACAACAACATCATCAAATAATTTGTTTAGGAATGTGGATTCACCGAGTTCTATATTCGATTCGACTTTTATATCAAATACCGATACAAATATTCAATCTTCTAAAAATGATCATCCCGTGAGTACTTGGTCATATCAAGCTAACAAACAAATACTCGAATCATCTTTTGACACTTCATTAAACGATTGCAGCACCAGTATTAGAAGACCAGATCTACAAGGTTCATCACAGTTAACAACTGACTATGAAACTGAGAGTGTTAACTGTCTTCGTCGTTACTCTCATCAACAGTCTCTGTCGTCTGCGTTGTCGCCGTCCGCATCAATTCATGACAATTCATGGTTATCACAGAAACATTTTACAACATCGATAGAATCTGTGGATCGTCAGATAATATCAAGTCAACAAAAACAACAACAACAACAACAGTCATTTCATCTAAATTCATCAGATTTTGATCATATTGTTGATATTATTAAGAAGGATAATAATACTACAGCCACTACTACCACTATTAATACTGCTCGTCAGTTTTCATCTCATGATGAATCTATGTTAAAATCCAGATCAATATTTTCTCCAGATACAGTGGAAAAAGCCACCACATTATCATCAACAGCCACATCGAACAGATGTTCACCACACAATAGTGAATTTCATCTGGCGAGCACGTCATCATCTGGATCATTAGCAGAGAAGTGTGTCCCATCGACAAAGCATACATATTTATCATCAATTCATTGTTTATCGAATGCAATTACGAATAACAGTCGATCATCTGAATTATTTGGTTTAGTGGATTGTGACGATTGGTGGAATACTATTCCGAGTCATACACATAACGATAATAATAATAATAATAATAATAATAATAATAAACAACGTCCATTGGATACGAATTTATTTGAACAAAAATGGTCATCAATTGAGAATATTCGATCACTGAATGCTACCAACGATAATTATAATAATTTAAAAGTATTAGCGAATGTTCATTTGAAGAATACTACCACAACTACTAATTTTGATGAAAAAAATATGATGCATACCGGTAATACCATGCCACCGAATATTCATTTGGTAAGTGAAATTTCTGAGTTGTTTTGTTGTTATTATTAATAATGAATTTTTACATTACATCACGAGCTGACTGTAGTTAGACAAAGATGCAACATTGGGATGCACTGGACAGTAAAGTGTTTTCCCTAGCCAACTAATATTTCAAGAACTCTGCCTTCACAAAATGAAGGACTCTGAAAATGTACCCCTCATCTTACTCCATGTTTTTCCATCGTTGACGATAAAGTTTTTTTAAGCACGTTGAATCCACATCAAAACCATTTGTACATGACTAGTTTCAAGAAGCTGTCTCATGAAGCATTGCGATCAAGCCCTCGAATTATCAAAATCACTATTAATGTAACTCCTTTTTAAGGTCCCTCAGGAAATGAAACTCTCCCATTGTGTAGACGGCCGGAAGTGATAACTGTCCTCGTACCTTTAGAAACACTCGAGGTCACCCTCTTCACAATTAAACCGTCTTCCCTCTTAATACTTCTTCTAACACCATTGCTAACTCTCATAATCTTTTTTCTATTTCTCCTACACTTTCCACTAGGGTTATTGATTCGAGTTCACAAAGTTCTATATTAAGTTTTTAGAAAGAGCTCTATAAACTTTGTATCGGAGCTTTCATTATGTGATCCATATGCCGAATAAGATGCTTAAGGCGTTTTTTCAATCAGCTTTCAATACAGAAGCAATATCTGTATCCGAACTGTATCTCCTACCTTGTAGCTTTTTTGTTGTCTTGCCTTTATGATTATGATAGCCTTCCCTCTTTATTTCCTTTCATAATACTGTTTTTAATTACATGGCGTCTGTAATTGTGGTGTCCGTTTGCACCACACATTATGTTTAAATCAACAATAATTTAAAGATTGGTATGTAGTATTCACAATTGTAAAGAGATATGCTTAAATGTAGTCGCTGTTATTAACAAAAGGTTGCGCAATTAAAACTACAAGGGTCATGTAAATTGTAACAAGGTTAAGAGAATCTGTTATGTTAAAAGGTGACAACACTTAATTAGCATGATCCAAGTCGTATGAAAAATAATGATATTCGTAGCAACGATAGTGTAACCAGTAGTGTCAAAATAATTGTCACATTGATGATGTAATAAAGGCGATTAAGTGAGATGTCAGTCATTCAGTTCCAACGTAGAACGTTGTACGTGCAAACATCAGTTCAGGTTGCCATACTTCAATTAGTAGGTAGAGATGATATTGTCGGGCCAAATTCCAGAGTAATGGAGGTAGTTACCGAGTTAGTATGGATGGGAGGGATTAGGGTTCGGAGATAAGATTTAAGAAAATATAATTCAGTAGCGAGAAAATTATGATGAATTCAGAAACTTAGAATTCGGAAGAGGACAAGGAGTGGATGCACCTTTGCCATTACCAACGATTTTGAGCCATATCACTTAAAGTCTCTAACCATTGGTTCCAATCATCACGCAGACCCCAACCGAGTAATCTGCACCCATTAACATGGGTTAGCCCAATTGTCATTGACTTCATGGGCTGGTTCTGTGTTTTGGTTTGGCCGCCCCTAGCTTTCTTCCAGCCTACTTCCACACCAGACAGGATTGCTAGTCGAGGTAGGCGGTGTTTGGGCATGCGTAACACATGTCCTAACCACCTCAACTGATGAAGATTTATTACTTCATCAATCAACTTCCCGTATTCACCTAGTACTCTATTCCAAACCTATGTATTGCCTACTCGGTGGTCCCAGAAAACACGAGCAATGTTTCAAAGACATCTATGACTGAATACTAGAAGCCTGCGAAATACCCTCTATCGTTGATGGCCATGTTTCACATTCATGAAGTAGAATAGATTGAACTAGTGCTCAGTAAACGCAATGCTTGATCGTAAGACGGATGTCTCGCCTGCGCTAGGAGTGACACAAACTAGCAAAAGCCAGTCGAGCCTCGCGTATACGTGCAGAGATTTTAGCAGACATCAGACCGTCAGGATTGATGAGACTCTGAAGATACGTGAAGCGGTTAACACATGTAGCTACTTTACTTCATATCACTGACTTCGGTACTGAATCAAAGCAATCCTGATGGGTCATTTTGCTTTTGGATTGTGAATATCATGTAAGCTAGACAAAATAATGGTGATTAAGCAGTAATCATAATAAATTTAAGGATGATACCCTGTTGTGTCCAATTTAAACTAAACTGGTGGATGTATTTCTTTGTATAGATCAGTTCTTTTTTGACTTATTTATTGTTTGAACTATACAAAGTAGGATTATTCTAACATCTTTAATCAAATTATTAGAGACTTGATCATTCTTGATATTGTATTCGTAATAAACTAAATGGTTGAGAATAACGCTTTTATTTGGTTACGTTACACCTTTGGATAACGATTGCAGCACATGTTTTAGTGATCTCAATGCCTATATGACTGATTCCATACATAGATGATCCCATCATTAGTGTCTTATCCTTGATTTTTACTTCAATAATACGTTATTAGAAAAAGTGACTTTCAAATAGGTGACATCCAATATACTTTTGACAGATCTGTTTAGTCGCCTTGTTAAAATGTGACTCAATATATTTCCTCTGAAGTCTGATCTTTGATGAAAAACCTTTTTTTCTGCTATGTCTATTCTAATCTTAATTCTAGGTTTTAGTATGTACTTACTGATGAATTTAATGAGGTATCCGGTTTTTTGCTAACCTTTTATTACAGTTTATCTATATCCTATTACACAGTATCATCAGAACAGATATGTTGGATTCGATGTCTTAAACATTTCACAAGTTTTGTATTATTTTGGTGGGGTGTGAAACTATGTAAATGTACATACTGTCCATTTCAAGTTTGTTTTCTGAATAAATTCATTCATATGGAACCGTCTAGCATTTTGGAGTGTATAATTTCGAAAAATTCTTTATTATCATTGCTTTCTCCTGCATATACGCAAATTAAATTTTAGGGTATGCGTCGTTGAGAGTCTTTAATTACTGTCATCAGTTGACAGTTTTCTTGCACATAATGAATATGTTATTTACGTAACAGCAATATTACTAAAACTTACTCAGCCTTTAGTAATAAATTCTGATAGATAGATAAATGGCGTAGCTACAGAAAATCATCCTCAAACAATATGCTTGTAGATGTCTTTCTAACCAAAATAAGAGAATGAACCACTACATGATACTTTGAGCAAGCTTCATTACTATTCTTGTTGTGTAGATGATATATTTAATATACGCAACAAAACCATCAACCAACAAAAGCTGTTAACTATTTCCACCATCGTATATCCTTATTTGTCATACAACTTGAAACATATTGATTGAATATCAATACCTTTTAGCATAACACATTCTCTTAACCTTATTATATTTTATATGACACTTTTACTTTTATTGCATAACCTTTTTATTATTTTTATTGTTATCTACGACTAATTTGTTTTTAGCATTTAAAGACTTCTTGAACGTTCTATTTGCTAATTTTTGTTATGTCGGACCACTAAAGAAGTGTGAAAGAACTTCCAGAACTGTGTTTTAAAGGACTAATTCATTTATTCTGGTCGTATGTAATGTAAACATTACATTCTCTATTCTTGTTATGTTCCTCTTACTCTGTCCTCCCGTTTAGTATATTTGCTGTTATTGTATTGTCTCTTATTATGGACTACAGTTAATTAGTTGTGTACAAGTTACCCCTATTCACTGCCACGATCTCTTCTGTTTTGTACTAATGTGAAATCCCTAATTGGTTTGCTGTGCGGGGTCTGAATTTGTGTATATATAAAAGTATGGTTAAAATACAATATGACCGGCGATTGGACTGGACTAATTGTGTCTGGTTGGCTCGTAACTGTTGTTTCCTCTATTCTGACTTCGGGGGCTGGTAGTCGTGGAGCTGACGTGTCCGTATTCTGGTTGGCAGTTATCAAGGGCACAGAGTATTCATTTTTTCAATGCATAACAATTTCATTTTACAACGTTGACATACTTAGTCACTTTGCTTACATATACACTTGTTTCTGTTGACTAATTTAACATGATATTTATGGATGAATAAACACAGTGCATGATGAATAATTTCTCCGTATAAATATCAATATGGTTTACTTAAAATGCCTACTTTTATTTGAATTCAATACTGACGATGTTATCCAGGAAAATAATAAAAGTTTCACGATTAAACTATCCACCTTAGGGAACTGAAAATGTCTTACAACGTTACAAATTTCCATGGTGGATTTTGTATCTTTTTATTTTCATTTTTTGCAGACATCATTGTTAAAACTGAACAATAATCAATCTCATATCGCACCAATTGGGCCTAGTTCATCTTTATTGTCTTCATCATCACCATCATCAGCAGCATCATCATCATTATCATCATCATCATCCTCTTGGTCAACTCAACAACGCAGGCAAACAAAATCTGGTTTTCATCGGCCGATACCCCAACCGTTACAATTAATTCAAGAACCAAATTATCAATCACAAATTAGTATTAGTAGTCAATATTCACCGATTACACCAGCACCAATGAATATGTCTATGCATACATTGACGACAGAATGTATGCCCACTAACAGTACTCTAGCGTTGTCATCATCAGCAGCAGCAGTAGCGAACTCTGTAAATACTAACTCCTCAAATCTATTTATTAGTGAATGTCATCAACACCGTTCAGCTGAATGTGACAGTTCCAATAAATTGTCATCTTCATTATCAACTGCATGTTGTTTCGATACTAATCGTATGTATCTGTCAAATTTTTCCGATTCACTATTATTCCCTTCAATGAATAATAGTAATCATCAAATGACTACACGTGATGATAATAGTGGTAGTAGTAATAATTTAATGGGAAAATTATTTCCTCATATCGGCTTTACCAATGTTGTCAACACTAATAAACCTGATTTATCTATGATTCCATCAATGATGAATCATACACATTTAAATAATGATCATTTATTATGTTTAGCACAGAGAAAAAATGTTTCAAGACATCATCATCAGCAAGAAACTAGTCGTCAGCATCACAATCTTCAGCTGCATCATCAACAACAATATCAGTCCACTAATAGTAGTAATAGTTGTCATGACGAAATTTGTGATTCAAAAGGAAACTGTTCTGTTTGTTATTCACAACATCATCATCGGCAACAACATCAACAATCAGAACGTGAACATTACCAACTACAACACCACCATCAGCAAGAATCTACTAAGCCTCCTCAACACCAGCATCAATCAAATTTTTGTTTTTTACCATCGATTCAGCCTTTACAATCAAGTAAGTCATTATAACTCATCTGTCAACTACATATTTGTATATTCGGTTTCGAGGTATACTGTGCTAAGACTAGTGGTACTGCTAATCGGCTGCTCTAATCAATACAGATAGAATAGGGCTTGGCAATGTAACCTAGGGGTTAAAAGTCGAACGCCAAAATCGCTAAGTCACCATCCTACGATATGTAAGGTTATAAATCATTTGTGCTGCCGAGTAGGTTTACATAACGACATTTCCACTTACTTAATCTGTCACATATCTCGATAAATTTCTACGTAAATGAGCGGACTCTCTAGCCTACCTGAAATTCATTTAGCTGACTTGTGTAATACACTATATTATGAATACTTCGACCATTGTAATCTGGATTACATAAGGCATTATGATTAGCTGCCTGGTTACTTACTTGCATTAGCCAACTGCATAGTCTTTTATTTTATGAAACACTGGCAATAGAGAAAATTATGATCTTGACTACTTATTAGTGCATTAGGGTCTTTAGTACCTGTACATTTTTGCCACCATATGAATCCATGCTATTCAGATTTTAAAGAGCTCTCTGGATGACAAAAATAATTGTGCTTAATTATGTCTTGTTGCAGGACACTCAGCATTGGTCTCAAGTTTGAGACCGGTTATTGTCAATAGCTGATATATAGGATTTTTTTGATAGTCTAGAGTGTACTTAGGAACAAGCTTTTATTGATTTCTAATGAGAGATTTATTAAGTACTTTTGATAAGTCTTAAATTATATCGAAACAGCTCTACAATATTACTACAATTTGTGTCAATCCTTAACAAAAACCACGTAAGCATGTTAGGTGTCAATTAAAATATCTACATTATATCATTTACATATGGTACATACATATGGTCAATTGGTATTGGAGTTTTCAGTCTTCATTCATAGACTAAGGTGGTTGATTCACTTATTCTGTATTCCTAACCAGCATCTGCTTACGTTGGAGTCTGGTGAATGACAGGATAATGTGAGATGCCAAGTCAGAACGTGAAATCCGTTCATGATGCTGTTAAATGTTGATCTTTGCCAGATCGGTAGACACAAACAATTATCTTGAAAGAGTGCGATAATGGGTATCAGTGGTTAGAGACATTGAGTGACATGTCGGAGGATCACCCACAATATCACCAGTGCATTCACTGTTTATTTCTATCTGGATTTTTAGTTTTATTATTCTTTTATACACACCATTTTATTCATTCCTGTTAAAATTTATTTCGGTATTAATCTCGTTAGTTCGGTCTCGTAATACTAAGGTGATATGACAACTTGCTCCTGTGCACATTAATGCCAGGCTCTACGTTGTTTGCGACCTCTGATTGACTTACTGTTTACCATGACTCATAGTGTTACCCTTTGTTGGAAAATAGGTTGGAAGCGAGCTTAGGGACGGTTAAACTCAGGATGTTGCACCTAGTTCATGATTTAATGACTTTTGAACTAAGCAATGTTAGTAGATTGAGATTGCGCGACTGGAAGAGGTTTTGAAGTTTGAAGCCTTGAATGTTGTGGTGGATACTACTCATAAGGTAGTCCGTAAATAGTAAGTGGCGAAACGTCTCATGAAAGTAGAAACAGTAAACAGTATACGAGAAGAGTTGCGGGTTCACAAGGAGCAGTCTGATCACAATGCGTGGGATAAAGGGAAGACAACAAAGCGAAACAGGTCTACAAACAACCTTGATCGAGGAACTCAAAGGACGTTCTAATAGATAATTGAAAGTAATGTACGTATTATTTATGAGGTTCTCTATTTTCACGAACTAGATAGTTTGTACTTCGTCACAATAGGACTCGGAATTTGTCTCACAGGCCAGAAACAACCACTTTTAATCTTTAGTTTCCATGTTGTTGTTCCTAAACCATGTTTTGATTGTTTTGACCTTATCAACATCATCATGGTTACTAAGGTGCTTACAACTATTTTGCTATTTTACTTTATATAATATTTTCTATTGATTCACATTTGTATCAAATTCCTATATTGATTATAATTGACTTACTGATATTAAATCACTGAATTTCAACGCTTTGTAACTCGATCTACATACAATCATTGTTTTGAATACATTTTTTACATATGCGCCCTCCCCTTCTTTAAAGATCATATTTCATCATATTCTCATTTAATTCCAAGTTATATGCAATACACGTACTCATCGCATATGATAATGGATTTCTTTCCTATTTTAACATTAATGCTACATATTTTATCCACATTGCATTAACCGATAGTTCAATTGAGATGGTTATTTTTGTGGGGATTGGTTATTTATTTGATTGAATATGTCACAGATTGATGTTGGCAGGGTACCATTGAAAACCAGGGAGCACTGGACAGCTGTTTCGTTTTGATGTGGAACTCCTCGGCAGTGCTCACCCCAGATTTCGCACCAGGGTCTTCAGGTTGACGGCGAACGCCTAACCGTCTGCACCACCGGGTCAGCATCCAATGGTAGAATTTCCACTTCCCTCAATTTGTGATATATAGCGCTTCGATCATCCATTGTGACTGATGAAGTCCAGGCTTGTCGGAAGTGAGATAGTTATCACTAGTGACAATGGATGATCGTCGCGGTATATATCACAAATTGAGGGAAGTGGGAATTCTACCATTGGATGCCGACCCAGTGGTGCAGATGGTTAGGCGTTCGCCGTCAACCTGAAGCCCCTGGTGCCCAACAGATTTTCAGCATAAAGTTTAGTGTTTACATTAAATGTTACTCTCCCTATATGATGAAGTTGCCTAGTTTAATGTTTCTTTCCGTATTTTTATTGTTTCAAAAAACGTTGTTGGTTGTTTTTTTTTTACTGAATATTAGGTTGATTAGGGATTAATTTTGAATACTGATAAGATAAATTAAACCAAAGTTGTTAATTGTCTACTGCTGTAAAAGTTGACAGATTTTAAAAATTATCTTGTTGTTATGCTCATAGTGATAAATAAGTAAGTAAGCAGTGTTCTTATCTCTATTTACTCGACCCCTCCCCTTCATTATTTTGTTTATCTTC
Source organism: Schistosoma mekongi (assembly GCA_034768735.1). Classification (NCBI taxonomy): domain Eukaryota; kingdom Metazoa; phylum Platyhelminthes; class Trematoda; order Strigeidida; family Schistosomatidae; genus Schistosoma; species Schistosoma mekongi. Next base: position 87,231,015 of record CM068306.1, on the reverse strand, counting down.
TGAAAACCTTTGATTTGAAGCATCTGTTCATTTTGTAATGCAGTTTACTTTTCTGTCAGTTTTAATCACGTATCCTGGAAAGACTGAGTAAGCAATATTGAAATTAGGCATACAATACCAGGAAACATGGCAAATCTTTTTATAAGAAAGGTGAATTTTAACCAATTGAGGTCGTTGGGATATGTGTTACATATCTCTATTCACTATCTATCTGTCTCGATGCACAATATTGCCCACTATCATAGGTGCACACTGCCACTGAGGAGTCCTATGTTGGAACTAGGCAACTGTTAATTTTTTTAAACTACAGGATTACTTTACTGACGTATACCTAGTAAGGTGAAACCTGGGTCTAGAGCTCCCTATCAACCTTCTTCAACTTCCAAACCTAATACTTGATCGTTAAATAGGTTCCACCTTTGTAAAAACATAGATGTTTTTTATTGTTCCAAATAGATCTTACCATTTGAAAGGCAGTTAAATGGTCCTTGTACTATATGGCAAATTGATCGGAGTGGAAATTTTAGCATGGAGCGCATGTTCAATGAATCGGATAACCTACCGTTCGTCATGTGACCATAAGGTCCGTTATTCGTTGCTTGATGTGGTCATGGACACTTACTGATCTATGGGTACGTACTTGGACGAAACAAATGTCCAGCCCTTACTGGTTGTTAGTGGTACTCAATAATAATCATTATGTTAAAACTCCAAACGACAAATCACAAATCTTTAATCTCAACAGAACCGTCGTAATCATTATTGTGAAGCAAAATGTATTTGTTTGACACTATACTGTTTTGAAATTGAATTCGCATAAAAGAGAATCATGCCCTTGTTGCTATTGATTTAAGGGATATTTTTCGTTCATTCAAAAAACTTGATTTTACATTTCTTATCTCCAGTTGTTCACGAATTGGTTTCGACTTTATTCAATGTTAATAAAACTTTATCCTCTTTTCTATTTCAACCTTGTTGTCCTACGACTCTCTACGGGCTGGATTACATTGAATCACATTGTGTACTATAGTGCTCGTAGGTTGTCAAATATCGTCATCTTCTTGTGTCTTTTTGATTTAGATATCATTTGTTGAATTCACTTTTAGGTACTCTGTTAGTGTTTAAGATCTACTAATAAATAAATGACACAGATTCATCAACAGTTTATTTCCTACTAGATTCTGAACTTCAGTGACCCTTCACACATACCTTTCATTTTATCCTAGTGTAAGCTATTCTTACTAGTTAGTTTGCCTCATTATTACTAGTAAAATCTGATTGTAATTCATCTTATTGATTACTTCTCATCGGGTTAATGTGGTATGACAACTTTAGCTGACGCATATTTATACCAAGCTCTACACTAATGATGACATATCTGAAAATACTAATTAATGCAACAGGGTTCGAACTTTAATGCGCAAGTTGGAAGCCACACTTTTCAACCACTAAACGATGTGTTCTTATTGTTGTGTTCCTGATTATATCGATCGTATTGTGCAAATTAATTTTACATAACATTATTCATAATTGAAACTATCGCCATCCGATTAACTGTTGCGTACTATCATTCGAGATGGCGTCGTAACTCTGGATCCACTGTTTTTTTGACATCTACGATAATCATAATATTACTATTAATAGTAATATATATTTGCTCTCCACATTATTTACTACATTGTTTGAGCAGTTAGTTTGATTGTTATTTTACAAAATAGAACAATGATTCATCTGACAATTATTTTGCGCGTTTATACCATGACAATCTTGTCTATACCTTTTATTGTAACTTTAGTAATAATTATAGTATAATACTCATTTAATCAGAAGTAATAATAACGTAAATCGTTATTGAACTGAGGCGGTTTTATGGAGTTTAGTATTAAATTTAGTTGATTGGATTCGTCATAGATTGATGTTGGCAGGGTACTATTGAGAACTAGGAAGCACTAAATAGCTGTTTCGTCCTAGTATGGAACCCTTCAGCAATACAAATCCTAAATCCCACTCCAGGGGCTTCAGGTTGGCGAACACCTAACCTTCTACGCTACTGGGCCGGCACTCAAATAGTAGAATTTCCACTTCCATTAATTTGTGATGTAGCGCGATAATCATCCATTGTCATTGGTGATAACTGTTTCACTACCAACAATTCTGAACTCCATCAGTCACGGCTTCTCACTAGAGCTTCGGGAATATCTTGAAGTTAGTCACTAGTGAGCTGATAATTGTAATTGAATCGAAATGGTTTGTGGAGATTGGATATTCCTGAAGCTCTACTGAGTTGTTGCTGGTAAAGCTTAGAGTAAATCCTTATATTTTAAATGGATACGGTTTTATCAGATATTCTAAATATAGAGCCTGATGTAAGTGTGGCTCAACCTAATTTATTGTGTCATAATATTGACTAATGTTGTACGTATATAGATGACTGTTTTGTTGTTTCGGAAGGGGGGGGGAAATGTATATTCCTACTATACACGAAGGACTTGGGTTAACGTCAACAAAAGTGTGGTATATATAACAAAGTATCTTGATTCATTTGGTGTCCGATACAATATCTTGACTATTATTTGAGAACCACATAAAGGATTTAGTAAAAAGGCGATAGAGCGATGAAATATACTTCTTTTTAGTTAGTTTTTCATCGAAGCTGTCCACATTAATATACTAATACATATGGTATACAATTATGAAATTGATACAAAGTCAATGTTAGTATGTTGCATTATGATGTTATTAATCAGATGTATTTTATGAAATTGATTGTAAGTGTTCAACAAAATAATTAAAGATAATGTAGACAGAATGATTACTGCTCAAAGTTATTAATGAATGCCTTAATGAATTGATACAAGTGATTCTTAATTACATAATATCTATTAAGAGTATGGAAAATGTTGCTAAGAGGTCAAATTATGATTTATTATGGTTGAATAGAAGAATGTGACATTTGAGTAAGAGAGAAAAAGATAAAGCCTTTAGTAATAGAAAAACGGAATAAAAGTGGGGGTGGGGGGGCGGAGTGGTTTATTAAGATACTTTGTAACTCACTTCATTATCGGCATTGAGGATGACCAAAATAATAAGGGTGGTTGAACAAATTTATTTTGAATGCATAAATCTAGTTTAGTGATGCTTTCGCTATGCGTAGCCCTTGCTGTAAAATTCATTGTAATATGTTAGATCACTTGGAAAGGATTGTTGATGTTCATTTTATATCCAGTATCTATTATACAACTCAGAATTGAACTTTTAATAGTCTTTTAATGTCGTTATCTTAGGCTGGATGGTGTTCGGAAATTCGGTAATGGACTTATGTTAGTGTGATATAGACTGGATTAAAGCATGCTCAGTGCATGATCGTGATGGCGCACGCTGATTGGCTATTTCTAAACCAATCAGCTCTAACGGATTGTTGCAGAAGACTCTGGAAGCTTCTTATGTAAATACTATAAATACATTAATGTTTTTCTAACTAACGATTACTACTTCTGTCTACCCTTGTTATTTGGAATGTAATTTGTTCCTGTTCAAACGTGTTCTGATTTGGGATCTTGTCGAGTGTTCGGTGTCTAAGAATACTAAGCAATAGGAGTAATTGGGTCGTTGTACCTAAGAAATATAACAACTTACCTGACTGTGCATCCTACCTAACTAGCTCCGTATAAACAGTTGAATTTATAAATGCACATTAATAAGACAAATGCAGGAAAATTATATTTATTTCCTGTTGCATTTAAAGGGCGGTTACAGGAATGGCAGTGTAACGTAACTGCGAGGAACACCATCTATAGTCATTTACTTATTCTTCGTATTAATATTTCATTAGTACCGTCATTTATTAACTGAAGCATAAACAATATAGTTTTCTTGAGAACTGTCATAATTTTAAATTTTTTCTTAGTTTTCATCATGTGTGTGTTGATGAACTTTTTAGGATACCCTTTCGCACTCAGGGAGTTGCCGATGTTCATACGTTCATCTTCTATTGTTTCATTTACACAATATGTTAGACATTTGATCAGATTTCTTATATACCTAATGGTTACAGAACTGTGAAAGTGGGATATAATAGATAGATGAAACTAATTTTCCTCATACACTGCTTCTTAATGCTCCGTTTTATTTTCTCTTTTGGAAAACTTCTAAGAATGAGATTGTATCATGACAATCTTCACTTAGTGTAAATGTAATTGATGGATAAGTGTTGTTAAATTCGTTGAGTTTAGTGTTCTTTTTCATTTTAAGTATGTGACCTATATAACGGGAAACAAGTTTGCAAGAAGTAGACCTAATGATGATCCCATATGGATACAATCTATTTGCGTGTAAATTTGATTCTTATGTAAATACTATAAATACATTAATGTTTTCTAACTAACGATTACTACTTCTGTCTACCCTTGTTATTTGGAATGTAATTTGTTCCTGTTCAAACGTGTTCTGATTTGGGATCTTGTCGAGTGTTCGGTGTCTAAGAATACTAAGCAATAGGAGTAATTGGGTCGTTGTACCTAAGAAATATAACAACTTACCTGACTGTGCATCCTACCTAACTAGCTCCGTATAAACAGTTGAATTTATAAATGCACATTAATAAGACAAATGCAGGAAAATTATATTTATTTCCTGTTGCATTTAAAGGGCGGTTACAGGAATGGCAGTGTAACGTAACTGCGAGGAACACCATCTATAGTCATTTACTTATTCTTCGTATTAATATTTCATTAGTACCGTCATTTATTAACTGAAGCATAAACAATATAGTTTTCTTGAGAACTGTCATAATTTTAAATTTTTTCTTAGTTTTCATCATGTGTGTGTTGATGAACTTTTTAGGATACCCTTTCGCACTCAGGGAGTTGCCGATGTTCATACGTTCATCTTCTATTGTTTCATTTACACAATATGTTAGACATTTGATCAGATTTCTTATATACCTAATGGTTACAGAACTGTGAAAGTGGGATATAATAGATAGATGAAACTAATTTTCCTCATACACTGCTTCTTAATGCTCCGTTTTATTTTCTCTTTTGGAAAACTTCTAAGAATGAGATTGTATCATGACAATCTTCACTTAGTGTAAATGTAATTGATGGATAAGTGTTGTTAAATTCGTTGAGTTTAGTGTTCTTTTTCATTTTAAGTATGTGACCTATATAACGGGAAACAAGTTTGCAAGAAGTAGACCTAATGATGATCCCATATGGATACAATCTATTTGCGTGTAAATTTGATTCTTATGTTAGAAATGAACATTCATTGTGCATCTATTTGTAGGCGACTCAAAAAGAATAACTAATTTTAAGAAGTGTTTTTTAGAAGACTATTTTATTTATTTTGGGTGTATATAAATGATTATTATATTCCCCTCTCTCTAACCTACAATTAGACCCATTTTTTATCATTTATCTTTCGGTAACTATGATTAATTATGTATCTGTTCCCCTAGTTTACAGTCATTATTGTTCTTGTATAAATGTTGTTTAGCCTACTGGTCATTCATGTGATCGTGTTTTGAATGTATATGAGTAAATACATGAAATATAACACATCTCTGTGTTTCCTTGGTTGTTGGCTTAATTATCTTGTGTCTTTCAATCTGGTTTTGGGTTTAACAGTCACAAGTCAGACGTTCACGCATAGAACAGGCAGTCTTTTTGTCTGATTGCTGTCTTGCTTTCATGCATAGTCATTTTTATCCGTACATCGTGATTTGCCGTATCTTAAGTCATATCAGAAATATACAGCTATGTATTAACATATGGAAGACGGCAGTCTTACACAACATATACATTTAAATCAACTACATATACAACAAAAAGGTAGGGTGAGAGGGAGAGAGTTTACTACACTCTCCGTGAAAACATGATCGAGGTTATCCAGAATGTTTTCGGTGTTCACTATATGTGTCGTGTTTATCATTTTTGATCATTCTTCAGTACATCTAATAAATGAAAAAATTATTATTATTATTATTATTATTATTAGTGTAATGTTAATTATCTTATTTTAAACATGCAGAGTTATCCGCAACTGCCATATTTGAACCTATGTCAATGTATCACAATCTGGTATATCAGTTGATAAGCACGAATGTAAAAAAACCTATAGCTGAAACTAAAATTTGCACTCAAATATATGGTATTTACACACTAAGTAGTCAGGTAAACAACTGAGCATTCTGAATACAATATATTTCATAAACTTTGATTTGATTTAGCTATAAGAAATTGATATGTGTTCAATTGCTTTTCTTAAAATTTAGACATTCCATCGAGTTCATCATATTATCATAGTCGTCACCATCAACATCATGATCAAGGAAATAGCAATGATCATAATAATAAATATAATAGTAATAGTAAAAATTTGAACTATCGACGAAATACGGAACCATGGTTGCATAGTTGTCCTCAGTATTCATATTATCAACCTGTCGTAAATCCTTTAGTCAGTATGGATTTTATACGCCATTCTACGCATCCACTAATTAATACCTTTATAACACAACACAGTAATAATATTGTTACGCCTTCTACATGCATTTCATTATTAAATTCGAATTGTTGTTCACTAGTGAATATGTCATTATCATCAAGTGATTCATCGAGTACAACAACCATAACTTCAGCAATTACATCTCCACTCTGTAAAACATCAAATTTCCTATATTCATTGACTACTGGTACAACAAATACTACAAATCCTCATTTTACTAATCAATTTTCATCAACAGGAAATGTTGAAAATAGTTGTTTTAATTTAACTACAAATAGGTTACAATATAAACCATCGTCTCTTCCTCCAGCGCCACCTGCGCCGTCAGTAATGCATCATGAACAAGAACATCTCCATTCTCTTCTGGATCATCATCGACAGCAGCAACTAACAACAGCGTGTCCACCATTATCATTAACATCCTCCTCCTCTTCACTGAATCATGGAATTCATGCCAGTTCAGATAAAATGAATAATTATCACTTTCTCAATGGTTCAGAGTTATTATTGCATAATCAGTTGAATCAGATGAATAATTCAGTGCGAAATCATCATCATACTAGTAATAATGAACATAGTTATAAACATGAACTTCTTCATAATGAGCAATCAGATTCGTTATTTACTGAATATCCATCTAGAAATCATTGTTGCTTATCTTGTATAGAACCAGAAAGGAAACGGCATATCTCAGCACCAGTAGTCACTCTTATTTCATCATCACAATCCTCCTTGTCATCATCATCGTCTTCTTCTTCGCTATCTTTACCGATATCATTTTCATCCTATAACTCATCCATTTCACCGTCAACTTATCATTCTGGCAATCTTGCAAATTTACCAGGATCATGTTTAGCAGGTAATAGAAATGAATCTTTGAATAAGTCGTGTTTTTGTCTACCTGAGAGCTATGATCATCTTAATCGCCGTTTTTATCCTCATAACCGTCATCACTATGATCATGGTCATCATCAACATCATCTTCATGATCAATATTGTAAAGGTGTTGGTTCTGAACAATCGTCGAGTGATGCTGTTGCAGAGCTGTTAATGCAAAGGTCAGTTTCCAATCGTTCATGATATGCTTGTTTATGTTTAAGAAAGTTCTAATATTTTGGCATAATGTTTCTTATAATTTACTGTAAACTGACTTCTGTGGAATATTGTTTGTACAAGTATGTAACAAAAGAATAGAGCATGTATTATCATTCGTCAAAAATTAATTTAATAGGTCGAATCGTCATTCAATAGGTCATAAAAGTGTTAGAGCCTGGTGCACACATACGTTAGCTCACGTTACCGTACAATATTATCACCATGAAGTCAAATTAACAGGATTATTACTAGAATGTTACTTAATAAAAACGAGTAAAAAAGGAATGTACGAAAGATTAATCGAACCTAAGTTCTAGAGAATGATAAAAAACTGAATGCGCCTACTACTTCTTCAACCAGATTATCTACATCAATCATTGCAGCTTAAACCATCAGTTAACGACTAAATGGACTGATGCTACGTTTAGTTGTAACCTCTTTTTGTTTTCTTCAATCCTACTCGTACACCAGTCAGTATTGTGCATTAAGATAAGAAGGCACTGATAGCGAGAATTACAATTCAGTATCCTTATTCTTTATTTGTCAGTCGGATATCTCGTTTACGCCACAAGTGTTGCAAATTAGCAAAAATGAAACGAGCTTACTGCGTTCGCACCGACACTTCACTTAGCCGACTCATCAGTGCTGATGCTATAAAACCTTTACTTATTACATTGTTTAAAACATTTATTGGAACTTTCTACTCCAATGTGCAATATTCTGCCTGTATAGATGTCGGTTGTAAGGCATCTAGACGCGGTCAAACTAAGATGCATAGCATCAATTAGTGTAGTGAATGGCTTTTGAGTAAGTCATTGTCTGAAGTTATAAATTTCGTAGATAGAGTCTATCAGGTTATCCTAGTCTATGGTTGGTAGTTTCATAGAGCAAATTTCAGCAAATGATGCATAAGTATCGCTGATTGGAGGTTTAATATTCATAACTTTGGTTATTTCACCGGTCATTTATAAACAACGATAAACTTAACACATGTATACATTAGTCCAAGTAAATACACTAGATTAGGTCAGCAAGATGAGTGTAGAAGTGGTAGTAATATCAGTGGTCGTAAATAAGTTAAGCTTAGAAATAATGATTCAACAGTAGTGAATTAATCTACGGATATAGATGTTTAAAATATCAGGATCCACGGAAGGATAAAGAGTGAATTCACTTAAGACATTAAATCAGATTCTAAACTATGCAACCCCACATTTGAAATCATTGGTTTTAGCTATCACGTGGATACAAACGAGGATGTCTGAATCTAAGACCGGCCATCTCTAGCTATCTGGTATTATACCCTTATGGTAGTCCTCACCACTTGTTGAGATGTGTGGTGTTTATGCTTATTTAACACTTCTTCCAACTACCTGTGCCAATGCACTGATTTACCATCATTTTTTAATACCCTTTATCTAATCTCGACATTTATCACTCAATGGTTTCAACAATTGTAAGCAGTGTTTTTTAAAACACCTATAGTGAGATACATGGAAGTTATAGTTGCCTTCTACTCTAAAAACCACGTTACACATATATTTAGCAGAACAGAAGTGGCTAGTGTATGGTATGTTCGTCTTTTGTTCGGCATACAGATATGTTTTCTATAACATTAGCGACGAAAGTTGACAGAGACTGAATAATTTCTTTAAATCCATGTTGTTATTTCACCGGTCATTTATAAACAACGATAAACTTAACACATGTATACATTAGTCCAAGTAAATACACTAGATTAGGTCAGCAAGATGAGTGTAGAAGTGGTAGTAATATCAGTGGTCGTAAATAAGTTAAGCTTAGAAATAATGATTCAACAGTAGTGAATTAATCTACGGATATAGATGTTTAAAATATCAGGATCCACGGAAGGATAAAGAGTGAATTCACTTAAGACATTAAATCAGATTCTAAACTATGCAACCCCACATTTGAAATCATTGGTTTTAGCTATCACGTGGATACAAACGAGGATGTCTGAATCTAAGACCGGCCATCTCTAGCTATCTGGTATTATACCCTTATGGTAGTCCTCACCACTTGTTGAGATGTGTGGTGTTTATGCTTATTTAACACTTCTTCCAACTACCTGTGCCAATGCACTGATTTACCATCATTTTTTAATACCCTTTATCTAATCTCGACATTTATCACTCAATGGTTTCAACAATTGTAAGCAGTGTTTTTTAAAACACCTATAGTGAGATACATGGAAGTTATAGTTGCCTTCTACTCTAAAAACCACGTTACACATATATTTAGCAGAACAGAAGTGGCTAGTGTATGGTATGTTCGTCTTTTGTTCGGCATACAGATATGTTTTCTATAACATTAGCGACGAAAGTTGACAGAGACTGAATAATTTCTTTAAATCCATGTTGTTATTTCACCAGATAAGATAAATGAATTGGTTGACGCACTCCACTACTCAACCCCCCCCCCCTATCATTAGTTCAAAGGTTGACGTATAAAAGTCATGAATCAACAATTTGCACTTAGAGTTAGAAATATGCTTCCCTAAACATGCTAGTCTTGTTTCTCGACGTTGTGAAACAATCCTGTGGTTAGCTGGCGTCTTAGTCAAATAGAACTCTTTGATTTACATATAGTTTGTCGATTATTGGATTTCGTTTTAGACTCCCAACAATAGTTGTATTCGTTGACCTTAAGGCGGCATTTGACTCTATCGATCGTAAGGTTATGTGGCAATGTCTGTCAATGAAAGGCGTACCAGAGAAGTACATTAACCTTATACAAGCTCTCTACTCGAACACCACATGTCGAGTCAGAGCTTATGGCAGATTGTCATCAGAACTGATTACCTCAAGTGGTATTCGTCAAGGTTGTCCGCTTTCCCCATTTTTATTTAATTTTATCATTGATATACTTTTAGAGTTGACATTTTCATCGTCTGACTTCGGCGGGGTTGACCTCCTTCCAGGAGATAAACAAGCTGACTTAGAATATGCAGATGATATAGTTCTCTTAGGCGAAGATGCTGATAAAATGCAGAATCTTTTGACTACCTTAAACAAGAATGTAAGGATGTTTGGGATGCGATTCTCTCCACCCAAATGCAAAATGTTACTTCAGGATTGGATTGATTCGACACCGAAGTTAGTGATAGGGAGTGAGGCAGTTGAATGTGTTGATCGCTTCACTTATCTTGGCAGCCTCATCAGCCCTGACGGTCTGGTGTCTGCTGAAGTCTCCGCGCGTATACATAAGGCCCGATTAGCTTTTTGGAATTTGCGTCATCTGTGGCATAGGCGAGACATCCGACTACTGACCAAAGGACGCGTTTACTGCTCAGTAGTTCGGTCCGTCTTACTTTATGGATGCGAAACATGGCCATTAAGGATAGAGGATATTCGTAGGCTCGTGGTATTCGATCACAGATGTCTTCGAAACATTGCTCGTGTTTTCTGGGACCACCGAGTAAGCAATACGTGGGTTAGGAATAGAGTACTAGGTTGATAAGGTAAGTCTATTGATGAAGTAGTAAATCTTCTTCAGCTAAGGTGGTTAGGACATGTGTTACGTATGCCTGACCACCGCCTACCTCGACGAGCAATGCTGTCTGGTGTAGGAGTAGGCTGGAAGAAAGCTAGGGGCGGCCAAACTAAAACATGGCACCAGTCCATGAAGTCATTGACAATTGGGCTGAGCCATGTTAATAGGTGCAGACTACGTGGTTGGGGTCCGCGTGACGCTCGTAATAAATGGTTAGAGACTTTGGGTGATATGGCTCAAAATCGTTGGCAATGTCGCAGGTGCATCCATTCTTTGTCTTCCTCCAAATCCTAAGTTTCTGAACTTATCATAATTTTCTCTTTACTGGATCATATTTTCTTAAATCTTCTCGGTCTCTATTCCCTTCCATTAATACTAACTCTGTTACTACCTTCCCCACTCTGGGATCTGATTCGACAATTAATCTCTATCTGCTAATTAAGGCATGGCAACTTGAACTGACGTACGCATGTACCAAGTTCTACGTTGCAACTGTCTGTCTATCTGTCTGTTATTGGATTTTGTGATAAGAGGGTAATGAGTGAAAATTAGACTGAGCATGGATTACTTCCAGTGGCATGTGTGTAACGAAATTTAATTGAAATGAGGACAGTGGACAGTGTTGTGTTGAAACTCTTTGGGGTTGCAAATTTCGTCAGCAATAATTTCGTAATATAACCTGATCTCGATTAGCACATACTTTAAATTTGTCATCTCAGTATTCATTGGCAATTGAAGAATTCGGTTGTCAGCAAGCTAGATGGAGTCGAATAAAATCATAAGATAAGTGCATGAAGTCATTGACTATTGGTCTGATTTATGTTGATAGATGCCGAATATCTAATTGGGATTCGTGAGATATTCTTTATTAGTGACTAGCGACAGGGTATGGCATGGCTTATGCAACCCCGTATGATGAATTTCTTTAAAGAAAACGTTAGATAGAGCGAATAAAACATTCTTCAACTAGTTTCTCATCAAACTTCTTCATTAATATATATCGTTTACAATAAAGAAGTGGTATTTGACGTGTCAGAGTGTTACATAATAACATTGATTATAATTTTGAATTATTTGAGTACGTGCTTACTTTTGACGAGTAAAGAAAACGATGACGTAACTACAGTACTTAACAGTTGAAATGTGGTTAATTATTTTGTGATAGCAAGATAGTTAACGAGACTAACTACGTTAGAATAAAATTGCAAAACCTGAACCTAACCAAGTAACTAAGAATATAAACCATAAACACTATGAATTTACAAACCTACATACTTTATACATAATCTGCTACGAGGAGCGATAATGATTATCATAAGGGTACAATACCAGACAGCTAGGGGTATCCGGAACATATCATGGTATCAGTCCATGGAGTCATCGACTATCGATCTTAATCATTGTTGTTAGATCCAGACTTCCTGGTTTGCATCCACGTGATAGCTAAAACCAATGATTTGAAATATGAGGTTGCATAGTTTAGAATCTGATTTAATGTCTTAAGTGAATTCACTCTTTATCCTTCCGTGGATCCTGATATTTTAAACATCTATATCCGTAGATTAATTCACTACTGTTGAATCATTATTTCTAAGCTTAACTTATTTACGACTACTGATGTTGCTGCCACTTCTACCATTCATTTTTAGTAATTTTGTCTCTCCGTGCTGATATGGTGTTGAATGTATACGCTAAGTTTTATGTTCAGCTGAAAGTTGGTTTGGTGGATGCTGGAAACCCTTGGTTTTAAGGCTTCATGATGTCGGGCACTCGTCAGCAAGACATACCTGCAATCTTTAGGGAACAGATGCTCCATAGGGATGTTGTCACTGAGCTATTCAGATTGTAACTGATTCACTGTTGCACTGCGATGTATGCATTAATTAATCACTGGTTTGTGACTAATGCCATGTTTCTTAAATTTATCATGAAGCTGATCGAATTCTATCGATCAAATTATAATATGACCGGTAGTTTGCTCGACTTAAAGGTGATTTCTGTAATGGGTTGTTTGGCTAACCAACCGTTAACTTGATCTTAGTTTTGTGCTGTTTAACACTCAACAATAAGACATGCCTATGCCGACGATGTTGTGTCACCTAACACTGTAACGGGTTAGAAAACATCATATTGGTCACTACCAAGTAATTAATCAATGCACACTTGTCAACACTTTTATAAAACGGATTCTTTTTTAGCATAACTTTATGCTTCTTTAATCATGATACAGTAATATCAGGATTAATAATAGTAATAATAATGATATTTATATTTAGAATATTTAAAAAAAAAATAAAAGTTAGCACATTTTAAACTACATTTTTACAAAATTAGTATCTATATGTTATGCATCGTTTGATCTAATAGTGTTTCTTTAACTATCTCTTTCTGTCTAACATACACGGTGACATGAATACAGTCTAGTGTATACGCATATATGCCGACATCATTATTATGAATTTATAAGCTCTATAGTATACAGGTTCTCATATATGCACAGTTATTTTGATGATGTATCATCTATGGATAATCACATATACATTCACTTATACAAAGTTATTTCTAGTGTTGGATAAACATCGAATGATAATATTTTAGATACTATATTAATTAAACTGATTCCTCTGTGGTTATCACAAAAGGATTTCTGTCCGTTTTTGTAAACTGGAACGATCAGCGATCGAGACCAGTTAGATGGGATGGTGTTCAGTTACCAGACTTTCGCTAACATATCAGTCAACCTGCAGGCTAACACTGGACCATCATTCTGATGGATATCAGTAGACAACCTATGAGGTCCTACTGCTTTCCCTCGCTTCAAGTTACTTAAAATCTTTCCAACCTCACTGAGAGTTGGGGGGACCTGTGTCAGTTTTGCATTCAGGTAGCTTGCGGATAGTAGGTAAGCTATGAGTAGTTGGGGGCCAGTTGAACTATTGCTGAAAGTGTTCCGCCCATCTTCTAGACTGAGATTGAATCATAGACCCATCATTTTGAGAGATAATTCCACTAACCGCCGATTTCTTAATACTGATATCCTTGATAAGTCGGTACAGCTGTCTACTACTGCCTGCTGCCACCGATGCTGCTAAATAGCTTATTTGCATATATTTCAATTACTGTATTACTTTTAATAACAATTACACTAATTAACCTTTCAGTACAATCAGCACTGTTAATTTATATCATTCTGATTGTCCATCTACCTTCTTATCTGCTTGTACATTTGTCTTTATTATATGGTATATGTGCTGTATGGTTTCATGCAGTTTCCATTATGTATAAAATTACAGTAAACAATAATGACGATGAGAGAAGCATGATGCGAATTCATTTACTTTCTAGTTGCTCATCAGTTACTTATTAGGTTGCCCTACTGGTCCCTTTCTTTTGGTTACAGAATTCACGTCTAATCCTTTTGATGTCAATGGCTTCATCAATATGTAATGTTAGGGGTTATTTTTTGATTGACATTTTTGAATGTTTTACAATATTCTCGCTATGTTTGCTAACTAGCATTCATTCTTTATCTTCCCTCAAATTGTTAGCTTAAAATTGCTTTATACCTTTCCGCAAACGAATCTTCTCTCGCTATACTATATTCTTCTATGTGGTCACCCTTTTTTCTTACTAAGATTAAAGTAACTACTACTTAAACTAAATTAGTATTCATCTTGTTATACTGTTGAGGTATGCCTACTTGGAACGTTACAAACATTTCTCGGCTTGTATGCACACATACATACTGTGAAGTAGATGACGGGGAGGGAGACAGGGGTATCACATTGTTAAAAGAAAATTGACTTTACTTTACGTATTCAAGAGAATATCATTGTTATTTTTGTTTTCTTTTTCTCTTTGTGACCTCAATTTTTTTCAACATTTTTACATAACAACTCATTTTGTGCTCATAATTGTAAGTTTCACTTATCTTAATTTCATCTTTTTGTGTTATATGAAACTTATTCATTCTAATTGTTTAATCAAGTCGCTCAAATAATCTGTACCAAATAATCCTGCTATCTTGTTCATTCATTACATAAGTATAGATGTTTATTAAGTTATTTAAGACAATAACTTCATTCTATACGCATTTCTATAAATTCCATTGATGCTTTTGTTTCTATGACTTTTTTATGGTATGCATCCGAAGAAATAAGTTTCCCTCTCTACATACTTTTCCTGCTTAACTTCATTCTTATCCATATATTTTTCTGTTGTCATCTGGAATGTTTTGAGTATTCATCATATATATCGTATCCAGTACTTTCAACCATTTTCGGTTCCATGGGTGTATGAATGTTGCATATCAAAGTAAATTTTGTTGACAGTTTCATTTCAAGTGTCTTGAAATAACACAGCACAGCTTTATATCCTGGACAAAAACCTATCATAAAGATTATGATGAAAATTACTTTGTAAAATGAGGCACTCACGGAATCTACGAAATCGTTAAACTGAGCTGGACTGGCTTGGACTTGATGCATGTATATGTACTTTATTGAATAACCAACTGCAGTGCTGATGCTTTCTCTCAACTCTTTGAGTAAAATATATTTCGTCCCATGTTGAACGATGTTACTCAATGTATAAGTGAATTCGTCAACACACTCCACTACTCCACTTCTCTATCATTAGTTCATAGGTTGACGTATAATAGTGTTAAATCAACAATTTGTACTTAGAGTAGAAGTAATACCCTGAATTTACTGCGGTTACTACTCATTGTCATCAAACAACTGTCTTAACCCAGTAAAACTCTGTCATTCACACATAATATATTGATAATAAAGTTTTACGGTAGGAGATGAATAAATGAAAGCTATACTAGGAGTGAACTATTTTCAGTAGCATGTATATGATGAAACTAATTTAAAATATGATCAATCATAAACAACGTAAAACCTAGCTTGATTTGATGCATCGTCTTACCATGGCAACGTCAAATTAACAAAATATATAACAGAATATAATTCAACACGAACGAATGGAAAGGATTCTGTGAATGAATAATGGAATTTGTGATCTACACAAAAATAAGAACTAACCGATTCTCAACCATGTTACTCCACATCATCAACCGCTATCGGCGATTATTGCGTGGACATCAACCATGTATTTTGCGCCTATCAACATGGTTGAAACCAAGAATCAACCACTTTATGGAATGATGCCACGTTTTAGTCTCACAACGACTTCTCTTCTAACTTTCTACTCAGCACCTAATATTGTGCATCAAGGTAGGCGATGGTTGAGAATTTTGTAAATAAATATCCTGATCACTTCAGTAGATGATAATCCACGATATTATCTACCAATATGCTTTTTCATTATAAATAGGAATAGTGGACAGCCTTACATATTACATTCAATAAGTTAAACAAGTAAAATTCTATTCTTTCTGTCTGATCTGAGTTTCTACATGGGAGTAATTAAAATCACAACTATGGAAGTTAAAAAGGGTTTAAAACAGTTCTAAGTTCAAAGCGTGTTCAATCATGTTGAACTAAGTGTTCGTAGTAAGAACGTATGGTATTTTGATGTGAATAATAACATACTAAGGTGTATTTATGTTTATATCTATCTGTATCCTAATTGTAATAACGATACTGAAAACGAACAAAATCTTATGAAAACGTCCGGATGTAATCGTCTTTGTTTATTAAAATAACTAAAAGTACAAATGAGTAAGCAAAAATTGATCGTCTGAAAATGTGTGCAACTGTGAGTGTTTAAGGATGTTTTGTTAAAAGTTATGAGATAAAGTCAAAAATTGATAATTGAACAAACAACATGTACAACTCAGAGAACGTCTAGTGGCAACCGTCTGCTACAACTATGCTCAGACAATCGTTTGTTTCTTGCAAACATGAACTTTAAGCATAAGAAGCAACATGGCAACCGCCTGGACCTACCCAAAGGTGGACTCAAATAGATCATTTATCCATCAGTCACCGTTGGTGAGGCTCGATAGAAGATTGCCGATCTTTCTGGAGTATTTGTTTACATTTTGATCGTAACCTAGTACGAGCACGTATTTGCTTGCAATTTACTGGGCGCGGAAAACCTAATACTAGAGAACTCATTAGAATCCAGTTCAGCAACAGCCAAGAGTAAATTCCATCAACAATTGAAGAATCACGTAGGTAACTATAAAGATGCGACCCAACTAGGTACTGCTTGGCAAGATATCCAAACAGCTGTGGCATTTACAGTGACGTCTATCAGGGCCTTAACATGTCAAGAAAAATCTTGATGGCTTCTATTGAATTGATGGACTCCTGAAAACTTATCCCGTCAGGCTCCGAACATGATGAGGAGCGAAGAGAAATCAAGTACAAACTGATAGAAAGTCTCGGAAACGACCGTGAGCAGTGATGAGTGTCGAAAGCAAAGGAAATGGAAAAGGCAACGGAGTTAGGTAACACTAGACAACTTTTCAAGTTAATAAAACAAACCGAAGTTAAAAAATCAAGCATAAGTGAGGCAATCTCCGAAAAGAGCTGAAACTTTTATTAGCTCCCAGTTTAGACGTTTAGAACTCGACAGTAGGTGCTACCTTTGCGTGGTAGTTGGCTTTGCCTATCGTGATGACCCAAGCGACTTATATTGGCTGAAACGCTTGTTCCTTTAGGTTCTACCATGCCAAGCAGGTTTTTTGGAGAGCGATAAGACTAAAGGCAGCAACCTAAGATCTGAGGGCGAAGTCGTACTGTTGATTACAGCAGGATGTGACAGAAGTAAGGTGTTTCCCTCGGATAACCAGCATCTGCAGTAATGCTACCTTCCCACAAAGGAAGGGCGGAGTTAGAAATGGTCGACTCTAAAAATGTCACACCTCACCTTACTCCACGGATTTCCGTCTCTGGCAGTTAGGCTTTTTAAAGAACGGAGCTAACACTTCGAAAACCTCCCATTAGAAGGTCGTGCGTGATCGTCCGTAGGCAGTTGTACCTTGCGCTCTGCAATCGAGCTCCTAGGTCACTATTACCAATACTAATCCAGTTTCTTTTTCAGGCACCTCAATAAGTAATGTCCTTTTTTGGTTGGTCAGCCTTGATGTGACAACCTCCCTCATGCCTCTAACAGCACACGAAACGTCTAGAACGATGGACTGAACACTTCAAGGAGCAGTCCATTTGGCCTTTAGCTGCTCTAGAACTTCCCGCTATCTTAAAACAGTCGGAATGGAGAGTCGACTTAGGTCCCTCGACTCTTAGGGAAGTCGAGAAAGCTATAGCTGACCTGAGGCGAGAGAGAGCAGCGGGCCCGGATGGATTATCTCCAGAGGTCTTTAAAGATGGTAGTCTAATATTTTGACTAAGGTTTTGGAACTTGACATAATTCCATCTGACTGATGTCGATCGTTAGTCGTCCCAGTATATAAGAAAAGGTCAAAGTCGTCCTGCAATAACCATAGAGGAATTAAAATAAGCTTGTATCTTACCATCGATTTGTAATGAGCTAAAACTGGTCAGCGTCCTTTGCTATATGTACATCCTTACCGGATTGCCTAAGTCCCGCTTATCAGTCACAATTCCTATTTCAAATATTACTTGTGTACTATCGCTGTATAGAGGCAATCCACTCAAGATGCACAGCAACAGAGGCTGACCAGTTTCAGTTCACTACAAATCGATGGGAAGATACAAGCTTATTCTAATTACATATATACCCGTTGTACAAGTATGACTGTCTGGACAAAGTATCCTAGTGGTGAATGTGGTGGCATTTGGTATCAACCAGACTGCGTTAGAATCTCAGTGTGAACATCAACATTGGGATGCAGGCACATCCAGCCGAGTAGTCCCAAATAGGACAAAACGCGTGTCCTGAATTCCGCTTGCCTGTCACAATTCTAACTTCAAACATAGAGGAATTAATTTGACTAATGTAGTGCCTACAATACAGGCTTTTCTAATTATCAGTTGTTTAACTACAATTCGTGATCTTCAAATGCGAGAAAATCAGGCTGGCTTCAGACTTGTTTGTGGTTGTATAGATCAGATATTCACCATTCGTCAGGTTTTATAACATAGACATATTTTTCAGCACCCGATATTAGTGGGTTTTTCCTTGCTTGAAAGCAGCATTCGACTTTTTAGATCGAGAAGTTCTATAGCAGTATCTGTCGATGAAAGGCGTACCCCAGAGGTACATAAATCTTGTTAAGGCTGTTTACTTAAACAGTATTAGTCATGTTAGAACTTTTGGCGAACCGTCAACTGGACTTGCAACTTCAAGCGGTGCCCGTCATGGCTGCTTACTGTCTCCATTTTTGTTCATTGTCGATTTAATGTTGGAAAATTCACTCACTTCAGTACTGGTCTTCGTCAACACCTGAACTGAAGATAGGAAGTGAAGTAGTTGTACACGTCGACCACTCCACTTATCTTGGAAGTTTGATAAGCCCTAATAGGTTAGTCTCTGACAAAATCTCGGTACAAATTGAAAAAGCTCGCTTGGCTTTTGCCAACTTACATCACCCATAGCGTCAGCGAAATATTAGTCTCTCAACGAAAGCAAGACTGTATCGCGGAACAGCTTGCATTGTCTTAGTGTATGGATATGAGATGTGGCCATTAATGGTAAACGACACTTGTGGGTTATTGGTATTTGATCATCGATATCTTCGAAACATCGCTCGTGTCAACTGGGATCATCGAGTAAGTAATAACTAGGTTAGACGATGGATATTAGGCAGAGGTGACAAATCAATCGACAAGGTTGTGAATCTTCGTCGACTGAGGTGATTGGGATATGTATTACGAATAACCAACCACCGTCTGCCTCGACGCGCGATGTTGGCTGATATTAGGGCAGGATGGAAGAGAGTTAGGGGCGGCCAAACCAAAGCATGGCATCAGTGCATGAAATCACTTACTTCTGGTTTAAGTCTTCCTGGTAGCCTCAAACTTCCTGTTTGGGGTCTACGCAAATACTTTAACTAGTGGTTGAAAACGTTGGGTGACCTGGCTCAGAATCGGTGACAGTGGCGCAGACGTATCCACTCACTGTCCTCCCTTAAATCGTGAGCTTAAAATTATTTCATAACTACCTTTTTAAGCTCCATCTCTTTTCTCCTTGAGCCATATTCTATACGTTTACTCTTTGTTGTTATTATCGTTTTCATTGAAGTAACTTCTACTGCTACTACTATGGTGTTAATCTTGAGGTGCTATAGAGATATGGCAACTTCGACCGATGCACACATGTACCAGGTTCTACGTTGATCATACATACATATACATACAAGTTTAGAAAGGGTCGACCCTAAGAAAACATCATCTTATTCCATAGATTTACGTGTGCTGTAGTAAGGCTTTTTTGACATATCATTAAACACTTGTGAAAAGGTCATAAACCTGATGCAGATTTCATCTGAGCACTGCAGTTACTTTCAATTTGTCAAGATCACCACTTATCCAGTTTATTTTCTAAGCTCTTTATGGTGTAGCTACCTGTACTCTATTCTGTATGCTAATGTTGCTCAGATTTGTCCACATATAGTTGTAATTTCGCCAATATTCTTTTTATGTAAGCACTAAAACCTTTCTGAAAAATTCTGATATTACTAAGATCGATCTTATGTTTTGTTTACACAGTATGTAATGCTATCGCTGATCTCTTTTCAAGTTTGCTTTTGCCTTTCTTGGATTTAAAAACATACTTCGAACATAGTTTGTATTTTTTTATTCTTACATTCAGTTGTCTGGAATTGTTCACTGAAATATACAGCATTATAATCATGACATTTAATTTGATATGTACAATTTTTAGTTGATTGGCTATGTCACAGACTGATGTTGTCAGGACAATACTGAAATCAAGTGAGCAGTGGATAGCTGTTTAGTCCTAGTATGGGACTGCTCAGCAGTGCCCACCCTAGATCTCGCCCCAATGGCTTCGGATTGGCACTACTAGTCCGGCAATCATTTGTAGAGCTCCCTCTCCTATCAGTTTGTGACATAGGGCGACGATCATCCCATGCTAGGACGAAACAGCTATCCTGTACTCTTTAGTCTTAAGTGGTGCTGTGCACCTGTGACATTCAATCAAGTAAAAATACCAATCTCCATAAACTTTCTCAATTCATGTACAATTCTGTTGATCAATTTTTAGAATCACATCTTAAACTTTCATTAATTTAGGCCTGATTGTATGATTAAAACAAAAATAGAATTTTATATCATTTTTATTTAGATTGTTTTTAATCTCTATTGGTGTTTTTTTTCGATATAGGATGGTAACAATGTTGTTGCTATCACTTTTCATTTATTTCCGTTCAGTTCTTTTGTTTTTAAGTTATTTCTTTCTAGAATCACTATCTGCTTAATTATCCACTATACGTGTAAACATGATCAAATATTAATTCTGATTGTTTGTCTGCTGTCTACGTGATAAGAATGCGTCTGTTGATTCAGAAGAACCACGAAGATAATCAATAAGAAGACGTGACTGCTGGAGTTCAACCATGTCGGATATGAGGCAGTTACCCACTGATGAGAAAGATAAGGTCGTGCAAACGTATCACGAATTGACTGAATTAGAAATATTAGCCTTTGACCATTATTCAATAGCCAACTAAGTGGTTTAACGGTAAAGCGTTCACCGCTGAACCAGAGGACCGTGGGTTCGATCCCTAACGAGGTCATGAACGCGCACTGCTGAAGAGTCCCATACTAAGATGAAACGACCGTCCAGTGCTCCGATTCGTGATATCATAATTGAAAATAAAAATATAATTAGAATGTTGGTTTGTCGTCGACTAAAATTGATCGGTCTCTGTTGCCACATGTACATCCTGAACGGATTGCCTCAATATAACGATACTTCATAAGTATTGTTAGACTTGGGTTGCGACTGGCAGACAGAGCCCAGGACTCATGAGGTACATCCAGTCATAAATAGGACGAAACGCTCTCCCTTGATTCCACAATACATCTCAAACAAGAAGAATTCAGTTAATATGTCACAATTTACTCATTTTCCCACGAACTTATCGTTAAATAGTAATAAATCTAATTAAAAATCATAAGTTGGTACTGTAGTTCCTCGTTCTCTTTATCATGCGTATGAAGAATTGCAACAGATTCTTAAACTGACATGTCTGGACGGAGACATGTGATTGGCTAATATGGTGTGTCTGACATATGACATTGGTCAGGCTTTATGTATATATATCTTGTGTATTATTGGTTTAATATATTCGTGTGAGTAGCAAGTGGGCTTCTTGATAATCGGTCGGATCTTGTGTCTGTGCAATAGACTAAGGCAAGGCTGGGTGTTAGCAATAGGCGATAGCTCGGCAGATAATAGGATCGATAATAATCAGCCGCCTCGGTGCGTTCAGATATAACAAACTATAAAGAGTTCAAGCATTTTTCGAAACAACCCGTACTGTTCAAGGAACTTTAGTTAGAACAAAGTGGAAGATCCTTTTCATATCTAAAGAGTAGTATATCTAAATATTAAATTGTATTGAATGTGATATTTTCCTTTAAACTAAGGAGTGTTCTTGCGAAATCTTGACTCTTTCACCTAACGAGCCTCTCTATCATTCATCCAATATGGACTAGATATTCAAGTAACCATAATTAAACCAAATTAAATTTCACACTTATTATTTAACACATCTACGAACTATCTCCATTTCCTCACATTACAAACTATACGTATCATACACACTCATAATTCACAAATATGTATAAACATGTCGCAGTTTGAATTGTCTTAACCGAAATAACTTCAACACGATTGAACTCATTTTTCAAATGTACTAAATACTTTGATTCTGATTTATATTTTTGCACTGTTTAAATTTTTGCTATTTTATTTATTTCTTAAACTATGGCTCAGATAAAATACAGATGAGTTTACTGCATATCAGTCTGTCCTGTCTTACTCTTTGAGTGTCAAACTTAACCATTAAGTTTGTGATACTCATAGGTTATTGGTATTTGGTCATCGATATCTTCAAAACATCGCTCGCGTTAACTGGGATCACCGAGTAAGTAATAATGAGGTTTGATGCTAGGTATTAAGGGAAGAAGGTAAATCGTTTGATGTGGTTATGAATCTTCATCGACTGAGGTGATTGAGATAAGTGTTACGTATTCCCAACCACCGCCTATTTCAAAATACAATCGTAACTGATATTGAAGTGAGATGTAAAAAAGATAAGAGTGGCCAAACCAAAACATGGCATCAGTCTATGAAGTCACTGATTTTTAGTCTGAGCCATGTTGGTGGGCACAGATTACTTGATTGAAGTCAGCGCGATTGTCATCACTAATAATTGGAGACTCTAGGTGACATGACTTAGAATCGTTCACAGTGGTGAAGGTGCATTCACTCTTTGTCCTCCCTTACATTGTAAGCTTAAAATATTTCCTACCTTTCATTTAACTAACTAACTCTTTCCTCTTAGGCCATATTCAATATGTCTACTTTTCTTTTATTATTATCATTGGAGTAAATATTTCTTATACTGATTTATTGTTAATCTAGTTGTGCTGTTGAAGTGCAGCAACTTGGACCGATGCACACATATGCCAGGTTCTGTGTTATACATGCATATATACATAATTTATTTATTCTCTGAAAAAGTGACTGTACACTAAACTACAAAATGTCTGTTGGATTATTGTAAATGTCTTATTAATTTATACAAAAAATAACTTTTAGCTAAAAGTTGACTTATTTGAAATTATCAGTTGAATCTCAGAGGTAATGTTATCTGTTTATTAAGTTTCGAAAAATTGTCATCATCATCAACGTAGAACTGGGCACATATGCTCGTAGGTTGAAGTTACCATACCACATTAGCACTAGGAGATTACAGAGGTTACGTAATAACAGAATACAAAAGGGAAGAGTACAGTAAAGGTGTGCAGAAAATAATAATAGAATTCAAGATTTAGATGAAGTTGTAGCCTTCATTGTAAATGTACCTGCCAATTTTTAATCTAGATATCTCCTAGATTGTGTTGTTCTCATAGAAGTTACTAATCTTTTTCATAATTATTGTTTCTTTCTTCAATCAACACAATTAAGAAATGTCAACGCTTTCCATAAAACGTCGAAGTATCCTGTTCAAATCTTGGAATACCTATACAATTTTTAAATTATTCCATTACATTCTTTCAACGCCTCCTGAACCATATTTTATAGGTTCACACTCCTTGTTACTATTATTATTTTATTTTATTGAAGTGATTTCTACTGGTGGTGGTAGTGTTAATCTTGCGGTGCCATGGTGGTATGGCAACTTGAACCGATGCACACATGTGCCAGGTTCAATGTTGATTGTACATACATACAATACCTATACAAATTGGTAGTTATCAGAAGCGACAATGACGTTTGTGATTATGTTTCTTGAGTGGAGAACATGAAATCAACTCACGAAATATCGTACCTGCCGAAGAATATTCGATAAAGTCGATATACTGTTGTTAAAATGTTCAGAATCTCGTTTTATTTTGTCATACGCATATATTTCTTTTTCACCTGTTTGTTTTTTTTCAATTTTAGTCATATTACGGATCCAGATGGATTGTCATCATTAACATGTGGTGTACGTAATAATTCATGCCCAACAACACCAGAACTGTCTTTGACTCCTGTACCGTCAATGACACCTCCACTCCCACCATCACAGCAACAACAACGTTTAGCATCAGCTATCTCGACGATCCCATCAATTGATGATCAAACACTTCATATAGAAGACAATGGTTGTTTATTGTATAAACAAATGAATTTAATGAGTAGTATGCCAAGTATATTTCCAGCAAATAGTATGGCAACTATTGCATCGTCGTCGTTATCAGTCGTATCACCAGTAACATCTCCACCGGTATTATCGATGCCATTTCCACCTTCATTATCTTTATCACGTGAACAAGAGCCATTTTTTTTTCAATCGACTGATTCACACTTAATGACTAATTCGTCTCATACAGTGGATATTATTGATTTAACTAGCGAACAAAATCACTTTTCGAAATCTCCAATATATCATCATCGTCATCAGCAACAACATCAAAGGTTGCCTGTCAGTTTAAATTTACCGGTTACTTTATGCTCAACATATAATTTAAGTCAATTTGAATTGTTGGACTTGTCTGTAACATCATCGATTACTACACAGTCTAACAATAATAACAGTGTCAATTATGAAACTAAAAATACATTAGTAATGAATCAAATGACACTTGATGATAATAATAATAATAATAATAATAATAATAAATATATTTGTGGTTCAGTAAGTGATTTAGATGCTGCCAAACTTTCGAAATCATTAGCTGAAGATAACTTATTTCGTAATCCAACGGCATTGCCTCCACCGAAAAAAATGAAAAGTAAACCAGCTCCTATTTCAATTCCTCCACAAGTAAGGTGTTGTTTATTTTGTTAGTATTTTTGTAGTCTGAGCATACTTTGCGTATACATTCTTTTATAATAACCATAATGCAGTCACATTGATAAATAAGTGGTCTAAAATATTAGCTTATATAATTATCATATACCTAACGAAAACTTATGAACTGCGAAACTATGACAATCGAGTTGGTTTGTGTCCTTATCGCGTGTGTATTGACCAAATATGCATCACTCGTCAGTTCATATAATACAGACGTCGGTCAATAGTAGTATTGCTTGACTCAGCTTTTGACTCCGAGGACTGAGAGTTTCAGTGACAGTGTCTGCAATTGAAACACATACCTCAAATTAGGATAAGCTTGTATTTTCCCGTTGATTTGTAATGGACTGAAACTGGTCAGTCTCTGTTGCCATATGTGCATCCTGAGCGGATTGCCTCGATATAGCGTCCCAAGTAGAACGAAACGCGCGTCCTGGATTCCGCTTGCCAGTCACAATCCAACTTCAACATACCTCAAATGTAAATAAAATTTGTGAAGGGTTTTACTCGAATGTAATTAATGGAGTTAGCACTAGTGGTAAGCCCTCACATAAACTTGCAACCTGTTATGTTTTCTCTCAGATGAGACAAACTTGTGGGTTCTTATTGGCTTAGTACAGTCCGATACAGCTAAATTATCTAGGGCAGCCAGATTCTATGTCTGATTCCTTCGATAGTCTGTACGGTTAGTATTAATCGTTATCTCTGATACTTGTACTTAAATCGGATACCACGATTTGTTCCTTCCCAACTCACAACCACTCCAAAAGATTGGACTCATAGGAAGATTACGTTATAGAGCAAAATGCGAGACGAGACTAGCAAACAGCATATATATATATATATATATATATATATATATATATAACCCATTTGAAATTGAATTAATTAATGAAAGTCTACAAATCAATCTTACAAAAAAAATCAATACAACGCCGTTCACTTAACTCAACCATAAGTGATGTCCATCAAGCCTATCCTCTATTTCCATTTTTCTTTGATTGAACTGTTGACGTGTCACTAAAAATAACGTACAAACATATATGCGGTACAATCAACGCTAATGTCTACGTACATATCATATATATCAGTAATCAATCAACTAGAATATCTGAGTCCTACAAGTTCGTCGCAGCTCAAGCTCAGGGGTAGTGTCTATGACTTATTTTGCGTGACACAAATTCAGATCACATAAAAGGCATCAGTTCTATAAACGCTACGAATACGCCTTAGTGACGAGTACCAATCAACACAAAACCGTATTCCCAATGTTATTATTCATATTGGGATTCGAAGCCAGTATATTTTGCTTCAAGCATTAAAACGTTACTTAGTCAGCTTTTGAGTTCAAGTAACCACCAACTCATTAAAAGGCTAAGGCACTAATATATTATTGCTAAGCATTTAGGTTATCAGATTGCGAATATCAATAATTGGCTTCAATTACATACAATTGGGGAGTTCTAGGCAGGTCGAAACGCATCCCTTGAATTACACATCTAGCTATAGTTCATTTATTTTAGTAGTTCTCATTATTTAGTACACAAGTAATCATTATGTCTATGACCAAACAAATATATACCTAAACCTTAGACAAAAAATAATGGGATTATTAATCGACAAGTGCACTACGAGAACGTTACATTGTTGTTCAGGACAACATTGCTACTCTACGCAAAGTTCATTATATTTAATGGTCAACATCTTTACAGTAAATTGTTTTAGTTGAAAGTGTCTTACTCTATAAGTAGCTTGCAGTTATGTCTAGCATAAGATTAAATTGGATGAAAACTAATCATGCAGCCAATAAAACATTTTGTATCAGTCATTAATGTTATTAACTGTTTATATGAGGCTTGTCACAAGATGTAGTCTTCCGGATTAGAGTCTAAGTAGTAATTGTAATTAAATGATTGAATCTAGGCATGAGAGATGATTTCATTGTTCCAGATCAGTATCACTAGTATAGATGTAGATTCATGCATTAACCTTTCTATTAATCTTAAGTTTTAATATTATTTCATAGGGTCCATTCTTTAGTTGTATTCGTACCTTTAAACTATTTTTTGTCTAACTTGTTAGTATTTTTACATTACAGTTGATATTGTTAAGGTTTGCAAGTGATCAATCTAACCATAGGTCCAATCTGTTTGCATCACCCGTATGTAGGGTCACGTCAAAATTCAACATTAAAGTTGGATTATGTCTGGCAAATCTATTGAGAGCCTGGCGTTTTGTCCTATATAGGACTCGTCAGCTATAAATTCCTGCATCCTGTTGTGTAAATCAGTATTCTAAGTCAAGAATTGAAAATGCATTCGTATACGATACCTTTTCATTCAGTAGTAATCAAATTAATATATAGCCTTTTACATCTGCTTTTTTTCTTAGACCGGTGCAAACTTGTCAAGATTACGTTCTCCACGTGTATGGAGTTCAAAGCATTCTTCAATCAACTCTAGTCCACCTCCGTATACGCCACCTCCAATGCTCAGTCCAAATCGTCAAGGTTCCGGTTTATTCTCTTCATTAACAAGATGGTCAACACATCCAGCATCAGGAGGAGCATCATCAACAATGCGTCTTATTGCTAGTGGTGCTGGTACACCTACTAATCGGCGATTTTCAAGTTATTATTCATCGACTACTCCTTACAGTGATTCAGACAATACTATTACTCCTACTCCTCTTACTGTGACTGCTAATTTAAGTACCACTGGTGGGGGTCAGTTGAAACGACGTCATGCAAGTAGCAGTGGGACTGGTAGTACAAATGGAATTGTTACTTCAAATCAAAGCAATAATATTATAGATTCCAGTGAAAATATTTCCACTGTCGCTACTACTATTGCCACTAATACTAATAACTATAACTATAACACTATAAATACAGGTTCCATCATTGACTTGTATATGCGTGATTTAAATCGACCAATAGCCTATACACGTAGACGACGTCAACACCTTACGCCAAAGTCAGCGCCTGTAATAATTTTACACTCTAATACAGATAAAAATCCGGTAAGTTTCTTAAATTTTACACACAATTCTAATATATCTTTATGTGAATGTCTTGTTAAATTAGTTTTTGCCTGAATCACTTATCAATGTCATATCTTACTATTTTGATGTTGAACAGCATATGAATGCATTGTATCTCATATAAACCTAGTGCTGTTATAAGTGTATGCGTTATTATCACTTCATACCTTGGGAAAGGTTTTCTTTTTGAGGTACCTGTATGTGAAACTAGATTTATAGCAGTGGGTTTATCGGTCTAAATCGTGACTGCAAATCACAAGAGTTTGTTTGAGCTGGTAATATATAGTCTTTTACACGAATAGTTTTGGATGTGATTATTTTAGACTTTTAAAGCTTTTATTCCCTGCGATGAGAATCGAAAGACCATGTATATTGTAGTGTTTTTCACCCTTCTTCCTCCTTCTGTGAGAGTTTTAATGTTAATTAGCACTCATCCACATTCTTGAGGAAACTACTGCTTTTCATTGAATTGGAACATATGTCACTTCACTTTGTAGCTACATTGTAGCTGAATGTTATTGTACAGTATAAAGGTTATCGTATTCACAATTAACCAGTTACTACTTAGTGTCTGCAAGTGTAGAATGTACGTTTCACTTTCAAAATGTAAAATAATTTCTATAGCTCTACATGAGCGTATGCTTAATAGTTAAAGCCCTTACATTTTTGGATAATATGTGAAAGTGTTGTGCAGAGTTTGGTTAATTAGATTAATCTATTTGGAACGAAAGTTAAACCGATTTATGCTAACTTGAATCACTATAGTGAGATTATTCCAATCATGAAATTTAAAATCTTCTTTTCATTGTTTAGAGTGAATTGTTGAATTAGCTAGAGACTATGAACTTAATTTTCACTGCTGATATGTCCCTAGTCATTCACTAGTTTTCATGTGTGAATTAGATTACGTATCGATTCAAGGTGGTTCTAATAAAGCATCCCAATATAACCAGCGAACCTACTACAGCTTTGGGCAACTACGGTATTGGGTTGTGATTTTAATATTAAATTTCAGCATTTGGACAAGTAGGCCTCTTGTTAAGTTTGATTCGTTCCCGTACAAAACAAGAGAATGCACTAGTGGCAGCTATAGAAAGTGAAGCAAGGGTTCACCAAGTATTGATGGATGTAGTTTCTGAATGGAAGCTATTAAAGTAGCTATTGAGAAGATCGAGATCTTAACAGACGTTCATCATTTTCTGCACAACTGATCAACCTCGGTTTTTAAGAGAACTGTTTCAATGTTTTCGTCGATGAGACTTAAAGTTCGTCAGTTCATGTATTGTGTTTGGTAACCACACATCAGCTTCGGCAATCCTTGGGCAAACATCCCTAGATAATTTCATTGCAAGTATTCTGAAATAGATAAGATGAAACCATTAACATAGAGTTACACTTGTTAACCTCTAACAATCTATGATGTTGAATAGAAATATTGTTTTCGCTCGTCTTGTCTGCAAACTGCGAAAAATCCTGCTAAGAATGTGACCCGCTTATGACGGAAACTGGATTATTCTTGGAAAATAATGCTTGGTTATTTCACCGGTCCTGTACGACGAAAAAGCCTACTTGGTTTTAGTAGATGTCTTCAGAACTTTCACATGAAATATTCATAGACAACCTGAATGGAACCTATGAAGGAAAATAACAAAGGAAACAGGAATTAGAAAACATGTCTATAACCATATAACCATCACAAATGGTCACTCAGCTGGAACGCATGTTCCTCTAGGTCTTACCATGCCCAGCAGCTCTGTTCGAGAGCGATAAAACTAAAAGCAGCAACCTAAGATCTGAGTGCGAAATCGTACTGTTGACTGCAGCGGGATGTGACAGCAGTAAGGTGTTTCCCTCAGAAAACCAGCATCTGCAGCGATGCCACCTTCTCATAAAGGAAGGAAGGGGTTAGAATAGGTCAACTTTAAAAATGTCACACCTCACCTTACTCCACGAATTTCCGTCTCTGGCAGTAAGACTTTCTGAGGAACGGAGCTAACACTTCGAAAACCTTCCGTAAAAAGGTCGTGCGTGATCGGCCTCAAGCGGTTGTAACTTGCGCTCTATGATCGTGTTCTTAGGTCACTATGGCCAATACTAATCCAGTTTTTTACAGGTACCTCAAGAAGTTATATCCCTCCACCGTCCAGGTAGTCGGAAAGCGACCACCACCCTCATACCACCTGTAGCACTCGGGATCATCATGTTCGAGGTCAGCGCAGATCAATCGATGCTCACAATTTTTTGTACATGTATCCTATACTAACTGAAGTTAGATTTTACTTTTCCTCTACAACTTGGGAGGTTTTTGAGTGCCCATATGGGGATTCAGTTATTGAAGCATGCTATTTACCACAAATTATATTAAAACTTATTACTTAACAATGTGTAAACATCACTGTAACTATTATTTAGAAGTTGTATTTCACTTGATCATGTCCTGAAATATTGATTTGAAATGTTAACACTGTCATTTCTAGGAAATTGGGTTTCATACGATTATTACTTATTTCATTTCCAGTAGTATCTACTCTTAATCTTTGTCTGTTCAGTCTTCATTTATATATTTTCCTGTCTGTTTATCTAACTATCAATAAATTACATTACTAATTCTGTCTGTTTAAGTATATTTCTCCCTCTTTCTTGAGTTCTTTTATACGATGTAATCGTTTTGAGTTGTATATAACACTGTTGGCATACATATTGAATTCTTTACCCATTTTAACGCTCTCTTATATAGAGAGTGAGATTACTACTGAATGAATTATTGCTGTTTTCTTTCAGAACTGTGGTGTTTAGTCAAAATTTACAAACTAAACACTTCATTTTATGTATTGAAGTTGGATTGTGACTGGCAAGCGGAATCCAGGACGCGCGTTTCGTCCTATTTAGGACTCATCGGCTGGATGTACCTGCATTCCAACGTTGATGTTCACAATGGGAATCGGACTCAGTCCGCTTCGTGCCAAATGCCACCGCGTTCACCACTAGGATACTGTGTCCAGACAGTCACACTTGTTCAACGGGCGTATATATGCAATTAGGATAAGTTTGTATTTCCCCATTGATTCGTAATGGACTGAAACTGGTCAGTCTCTGTTGCTATATGTGCATTCTGAGCAGATTGCCTCGATATAGCGTTATTACAGAAGTGTGAACATCAACATTGGTATGCAGGTACATCCAGCCGATGAGTCCCAAATATGATGAAACGCGCGTCCTGGATTCCGCTTGCCAGTCACAATTCAACTTAAATATGTAACTTGTGTGATAACGCTATATCGAGGCAATCCGCTCAAGATGCACATATGGCAACAGAGACTGACCAGTTCCAGTCCATTACAAATCAACGGGAAAATACAAGCTTATCCTAATTATAAACACTTCATTAGTTGTCTTTTTGTTTATATAAGTTTATCTTTTGCCTGCATATATGCACATAGATTTCATTGAATTTTCGTTTATCTACTATTGTCTATATTAACTTTGATCATCCGGTATATTGTTAAGTGATTAAACTACAATTAGAATTTATTTAAGCTAGAATTCAGACATTCTTATCTTTGTATAATTGAACAGTTTGGCAACCTTATCAGCATTTCAAGCCTTACCTTATTTAGATATTATTACCATTCAACATTAATTTCTTTAATCATCATTCATCATCAACAACGTAGAACTGGGCACATACGCCCATAGGTTCAAGTTGCTATACTATATTAGCACTACAAGATTACAGGGGTAACATAATAGCAGAATACAAGAGGGAAGAGTAAAGTAAAGATGTACAGAGAATAATACTAGAATTGAAGATCTAGATAAAGTTAAAGAGTAAATACACTTGTGTCACTGTGACCGATTCTGAGCCATGTCGTCAAGTGTCTCCAGCCAAGTATTGCGACTATGACGCGGACCCCAAGCAGGTAATCTACATCTACCAACATGGCCTAGACAAACAATTAAGGACTTCATGGACTGATGCCATGTTTTGGTTTAGCCGCCCCTACCCTTTTCCCATTCTATCTCTACCCTAGCCAACATTGCTCGATGATGTAGGTGGTGTTCGAACATGCGTAATATATGTTCCAACCATCTCAGTCAATGAAGTTTAATAACCTCTTTGACTGATTTACTATATTTCCCGAAAACCTTTTGTCTGACCTCCGTATTTGACTGTTCCATGATATGTGAACGATGCTACGACGATTCCTATAATCAAATTCCTGAAGTCTTTAATCAGCATAACCAACATACAGTTTAGCCAATTAAAACCGGGAGAAATGGCGGTTTTGTTTTTACACAAAATTGGAAGATGAATGATCTCTAGTCTTATCATATTCTAAAAGAACATCCTTAATGAAATTAGGCCTACAATGATCTTGAAGATTTAGTGTAGTAGTCAGTTGTGATACGACAGGTGTTAAGAGTGAATTCCTCAAGAGATTGCATAATGCCAGCATCTTTATTAAATGGAACTATTTTGTTTTGCGCTTTCGAAATCGATGAGTGGCGTTCCGGGTATGAGGTGAATTCTTTAAGTTAAATAAAAGGATTTCATCATTATATAGGTGCTACTGTGAAAACTTGTAAATCAAGTCACAATGAATGTATGTTTTGTTTATCTACCCTTTAACTGGTGTCTAAAATTCAGGGGACTGATGGCTAAACAATTAGTGTTTTCAAGTCCCATCGATTATGTCTGGGAATCGAATCCTATTACACCTACTTGAGTATTCCGATAACAACATTGGCACTGTCATGCTTGTAATGTGACTAAAAGCTGAATGCAGTGAACTGTACCTGATAAATAAGTTAAATGAAATTCTGTCGATGTATGCTTTAAAAATATTCAGTGGCTTCAAATCATAGCCCTTTTAAGTTATATTCATCCATTGTATGTATTAATCATCGGGTTCGATGGGTCGATGTTTGATGTAAATTAGTTCATAATAGTTTCTTGCTCAGGACAGAGTTAAATGGAGAACCCTGGTGAGCGGCCTATGCTCCCCAGCGAGGAGTAACGGGCATAAGTAAGTAAGTAAGTAAGTTTCTTTAGCTGATGCTGTCATTTGGTTTTACTTGACTATTCAACATTTTTGTGTTGATCTTAATTGTAGCCAAGAGATATACTTCATGATAATGACCTTCTACAACAACAACAACAACAGCAACAAGAATTCTCGAACACCGATACTGTATTTGGGTATGATGATGAGACAATGCGTCGATTCGCTGAAGCCGATAAAGCCTATCAATTAAATAGACAAATGCGACGACAAAATAATCGTTATCCTCGTCGTCGATGTGATACTGAAATCAATCAGCAACAAACTACTACTAATAATTCTGTTAATAATTGTAGCAAATTGGCTTTTAATAAAAGTGATAGCAGTTTTAATTTCACCGATGAACAGTTGTTAAACTTTGATTTTGAAATGAAAACTAATGAGACGACTCATTCTGGGGCTACGTTACAGTTTAATGGAGATGTTGAATTCGATTCAGAAGAAGAGGATTATGATGATGACGACGAAGGTGTTCCAACAAGTATCATTCCGTAAGTATTTATAATTCAAGTTTTATATTCTATCTGGTTAATCAAAATGAATAAAGCTCAGTGGCTCAGTATGTATGTATGTACAATCAACATAGAACCTGGCACATGTGTGCATCGGTTCAAGTTGCCATACCACCATGGCACCGCAAGATTAACACCACCACCACCAGTAGAAATCGCTTCAATAAAATAAAATAATAATAGTAACAAGGAGTGTGAACCTATAGAATATGGTTCCGAAAGCGTAGAAAGAAAGTTATGGAATAATTTATAGCTCATGATTTAAGAGAGGACAATAAGTGAATACATCTGCGCCATTGTGACCGATTCTGGGCCATGTGATTCAGTGTTTCTAGCCACTGGTTACGGTAATCGCGAGGACCCCATCCAGGTGGTCTGCAGCTACCGACACGACTTAAACAGGTAGTCACTGACTTCTTGGACTGATGCCATGTTTTAGTTTGGCCGCTTCTAACTCTCTTCCATCCTGCTCCTATATCAACCAGCATTGCGCGCGTCGAAGCAGACAGTGGTTAGGCATACGCAACACATGTCCCAACCACCTCAGTCGATAAAGATTCACAACCTCATCGACCGATTTACCACTTTTGCCTAACACCCGTCGTCTAACCTCGATATTACTTACTCGGTGATCCCAGCTAACGCGAGCGATGTTTCGTAGACATCGATGGTCGAAAATTAACAACTGTCGAGTGTCATCTACTCTTAATGGCCACGTCTCACACCCATACAGTAAGACAGAGCAAACTGTTGCGCAGTACACTCCTTCCTTCGTTGAAAGACGAATATCTCGTCTACGGCATAGGTGACGTAAATTGGCAAAAGCCAAACGAGCTTTTTGAATTCTTACTGACATTTCGTCAGAGACTAACCCATTAGGGCTAATCAGACTTGCAAGATAAGTGAAGTGGTCGACGTTCTCAACTACTTCACTCCCTATCTTTAGTTCAGGTGTTGACGAAAACCAGTCCTGGAGCAATAGTTTGCATTTAGAGGGGGGGGAAACACATTCTGAAAATGCTTGCATTGGAGCTTATTGCTGTTAAAAGCTTATGCATCGTATCAGCGTCTTCCCCAAACAGGACTATATCGTCAGCCTATTCTAAGTCAACAAGTGGATCTCCTAGTAGGAGATCAATTCCTGAAAAGTCAGACGACGAAAGTGTAATTTCTAACAGTATGTCAACTATGAAATTAAACAAAAATGGGGAAAGTGGGCAGCCTTGACGGACACCACTTGAGGTTACGAGTTCAGATGACAGTTCGCCATATGCTCTGACACGACTAACAGTGCTTGAGTAAAGAGCCTTAACAAGTTTTATGTACTTTTGGGGCACGCCTTTCAATGAAAAACACTTCCATAGAACTTCACGGTCTACGGAGTCGAATGCCGCTTTCAAGTCAAGGAAAACCACTATTGTCGGGTGCCGAAAAGTATGTCTGTGTTCTAAGATTTGACGAACGGTGAATATCTGGTCTATACAACCGCGACCAGGTCTGAAACCAGCCTGATTTTCTCGTATTTGTAGATCACGAGTTGTGGTTAAGGGTCTGATAATTATAGAAGCTAGTATTTTAGACACTATATTAGTCAAACTAATTCGTCTATGGTTATTACAGGACGATTTTGACCCTTTCTTATATACTGGGACGATTAACGATCGACACGAGTCAGACGGAATTATGTCAAGTTCCCAAACTCTAGTCAAAATATCAGTCAGTATGGTTGTCAATGTGGGACCACCATCCTTAAAGACCTCTGGGGATAATCCGTCTGGACCCGCTGCTTTGCCTCGCCTTAGATTGGCTATAGCTTTTTCGACTTCGACAACAGTCGACTTTCCATTCTGGCTGTCTCGAAATAGTGGGAAGTTTTAGAGTAGCTGAAGGCCAACTAAACTGTTCCTTGAAGTGTTCAGCCCACCGTTCTAAACGTCTAGACTGAGAGCTAATAAGCGTTCCATCTTTTTCGGAAATCGTCTCACTAACGCTGGATTTTTTAACCCCAGTTTCTTTTATCAACTTGAAAAGTTGTCTAGTGTTACCTATCGCCGCTGCCTTTTCGATTTCCTTTGCTTTCGTTACCCACCACTGCTCACGGTCGTTTCGCAGACTTTTCGTCAGTTTATGCCTGATTACTCGTCGCTCATCATCGTGTTCGGAGCCTGATGGGATAAGTCTTCGGGAGTCTATTAAATCAACAGAGGCCATTGAGATCCATTGATTTTTCTTGACATGTTGATTTAAGTCCTTGATAGATATCATTGTAGATGCCACAGCTGCTTGAACATCTTGCCAAGCAGTATCTAGTCGGGACGCATCTTTATAATTGCCTAAGTGATTCCTCAGTTGTTCCTGGAATTTAATCTTGGCTGTTTCATTACAAAACTGAAATCTGAAAGGTTTTCCTGTGGTAGTTTTTCTTCGTCCGGTAAGACGCAAGCAAACGCGTGCTGGCACTAGAGCGTGGTCGGAATCCAAACATGTACTCCAGAAAGATCGGCAATCTTCTATCGAGCCTCTCCAACAGTGACTTATCGCAATATGGTCTATTTGAGTCCACCGTTGAGTAGGGCCAGGAGGTCTCCATGTTAAACGATGTCGCACCTTATGCTTAAAGTTTGTGTTGGCTAGAAATAACTGATTATCTGAGCAAAGCTGTAGCAGACGGTCGCCGTTATCCGTTCTCTGAGCTGGAACACTCAAGCATCCACCTAAATGTCTTTCAGATTGGTTCAAGCTACCTATTTGGGCGTTAAAATCACCAGCCAAGATTACCAAATCTGAGTTTTTGGCCCTATGAAGTAGTTGAGAAAGTTTTCTGTAGAATTCATTTTTCACTTCATCCAGGCTGCAGTCGGTGGGAGCGTAGGCAGAAACAACGAAAAGACAACTGCGTGTGTCCCTATCTTTCCGAGTTCTCACTGAACCATTTAGTCTGACTGCACATAGGCGACTGTTGACAGGAATCCATTCAAGAAGTGCCTGTTCTGCTTTCATATTTAACGCAATACCTACACCGGCTAGTCCACGAGAACTTGCTGTTGAATCGCCAGATAAACGAAGAGTATATCGCGAAGGTTGTTCATTCTGACTTGGTGAGGTCAAGTGAATGACCACGCTAGGATCCTGTATGCGTGTTTCGGAGACTCAACATACATGAATGGCGCGGGATTCTAATGTCCTAGCTAAGGAGGCTTGTTGCCCTATTTGACACAGGGTTCGTACATTGAATGCACCAATGTGAAGTTTGGAGCGTGGTCTTAGTATGCTAGGAACGTTACTTAGTGGGCTGGAATCGTTAGCACTAATGACATAGGAGGAAGTTGTAGATAAGGATTTAGGCTTGAAGGTGGGGGCAGGATAAATATTAGGAATAGAAGAAGGAGTCTGATTAAAATGGCGGTGATCTTACGTGTTGTTAGCGGCATGAGGGCGGTTATCTTTTCTCAGTTGCCCACGCAGTGGAAGGGTTCTTCTTGATGTACCTGAAAAGCAAAATGTGTTAGGGTTGGCCTTAAAGACCTGGGAGCGTGACCGCAGTGCCCAAGGAACAACTGCTTGAGGCCGGTCACACACGGCCTTTTTGAGAGAGGTTTTCGTTGTTGTTGTAGCTCCGTACTTGTTGAGGCCTTACTGCTGGAGACGGAAATCCATGGAGTAAGGTGAGGTGTGCATTGTGAGGGTCGACCTTTTTTAACCCCTCCCTTTCTTTGTGGGAAGGCAGCATCGCTGCTATGCTGGTTGTCCGGAGAAAACACCTTACTGCCGTCACACCTCTGTACAGCCGGCAGTACGACTTCGTCCTCGGACCTTATATTTGCTGCTTTTGGTCTCACCGCTCTTCAACCGACCTGCCTGGCATGATAGGTCCTAGAGGAACGATTGTTCCAGCCAGTACAGCCCGATTGAGTCATCACGATAGGCAAGCCCGACCACCACGTCAAGGTAGCAGCACGGTCGGGTCAGTGGCTCAGATATTTAAAACGTTTGATTTTCCATAATGATTTTTCTGGTTCTCACCTTGTTCCATTCATTTTAATATGGGCCTTCATGTAGCTTCAGATTTATGTCGTTTCATGGTTTTCAGTTCATTTAATCAGAAACAGCACCAAGCTTAATATTTATATGTTATAGCACAAGTTGTCATAGAACATTAACATTACGAGGGCGAATTATGAGGATAAACATCAAAATATAATTCATAAAGAACGAATGAAAAGGTATATATTAAAGAAGAATAATGCTAAGGTTTCGCGAATTAAGGAAAACACCTCGATACCTACTAGCAAACGTAGGACCAGCGACATAACAGGTAAGGCAAGCTATTTCATAACGCCTCACCCCAGCTAACTAAAAGAAGAATTGCAACGTCAGCAAGAAGCGTTTAATTCCACAAGCAGCCTGGCAGACTGATAATAGTCACACATTTCATGCGTATATATGCAAAATGGGAGAGCGTCCTTGGAGTGTCACAAATAGCATACTAAAATTGACAGCGAACCATTAAGATTTAGTGTCTTGCTAAGTGGGAAACACAAACTGAAGGTGAAAAAGGAACTTTTTGGAGCGAAAACAAGAAATATAAATTTACACAAATAAATCACAAAAATAACAGGTTTACCAAGAGAATTCTGGGGAACTAACATCCCCAACAAATAGGACCTCCAATCAAGATGAAGATAAAGGTGAATTTTTCTGTTATTGTGACCGACTGTG
This sequence comes from Schistosoma mekongi, assembly GCA_034768735.1. NCBI lineage: Eukaryota > Metazoa > Platyhelminthes > Trematoda > Strigeidida > Schistosomatidae > Schistosoma > Schistosoma mekongi. Next base: position 87,192,133 of record CM068306.1, on the reverse strand, counting down.
AACCATGTCATACATTGTTTCCGATTACAGATCGTGATTATCTTGTGCATAACAACTAAGTAGTCTGCACTTACCAACACAGGCCAGACTAACAGTCAATGACTTTATGTATAAGTACCACGTTTTGGTTTGGTCATCAATTTATGAATATACTAGTTAACATTCTTCCTCGATATGATTAGTGGTTGGGCACTGTCCGATACATGTTCTAACTACCTTATTTGACAATAATTCACTACTTTACATAGTACTTCCCTCAGGGTTGCTTACTCGACAAAAGTATTTTCAAACTCATGTTTGCGCATAACTTTGGAATACATCGGTGAATTTTAACTATTTTCCTTGTTTCGTGTAGAATTTTGTGTTTTGTGCAACAATATAGATCATTAGGTGGCTTTCTTTGACAAAAGCCGAATGGGCCTTTGAAATCCGGTCTATGATTTTGTCAAACACTGTCTAATCTGGATTGATGAAACCTTGAAGATAATCAAAGTTGTCAGTTATACCTCATTTTGACAATACTGTCTAGTCATGAAGTTCATTGGTTTTATGCAAATTATCGCAACTTTTTCAACATCTTCCAATTAACATTTGCACAAATAATGTATTTGACACAAAGTTGTAACCAAATAGTTTATATATTAGCCTGGCAACTATTTTTGTATTACATAGATTTTCAAGTTAAACACATAACTGAAGAAAGCCAAATCGATTAGATCGATCTTAACAAACCATTTACTATTTATACTCATTCAAAACAACCGTTATATTTTTTTTGCTTATTTGTTTATTATGTTATTTTTGTTATATTTTAATTTCTCTTCTATTCTTTCTTTCTTTCTTTCTTATGAAGGCATATCAATATTGGTCATGCATATCAAGCGGAAATTCCTGATTTATCTCAAAGTAAATAATATTTTCTATAAAAATAAATACTACTTACTAAATAATTTCATAATATGTAAATAAATAAAACAAAAAGGTAATTCATTTATCAATGAAGTTGTATTGTAGTTACTAGTTTAAGTGACTCAACTCTGTATGGACTATGTTTTATTTTAATTAGTTAGAAGGTTGTCGGGGAGGACTTTTCGCCAAATTTAAAGCACTAGGCAAGCATGATATTTATTAATACTCATTGATTAATTGGTTAATGTGTCACAACTTGGCAGAAAGTCAATTGCTACCTGACTAGCTCACATTATGAAGCTGAATAATGTATGTTTGAATTTAACTGGGAATATTCTCTTTCTGATGATTGCAAACATACCTTTCTAGGGAGTTTTAAATGTCACGGAATAATAATATCAACGTTTCTTACAAAGTACCTCAAACTACCCAGCATAAATAGTAATGTACTTTCACAGATTGTGGTAACATTTTGACATTTATACATTCGTATCTAGTTAGTGTGTGAAGGAATGCTTTGAGTAGTTAACCTGCTTAGATCATTTTGTTGCAGAATCGTAATTTAGATGTCTCAGTTTCCATTCAAAAGAATTATGATGCTGATCTAAGTATATGAATGTGTATGCGATGTAACTGCATTAAAAAAAGACTTCTCATTACAATCGTACTTGTGAAAAAACGTAGTCAGTTCAATGGTAGCATACTGGTTGAATCTTATAATCATAAACTAATCATTTGTTACGTTATATCTGGTTTTTATGTATAACTTTATGGATTAGTTAGTTTTATTTCATTGCTATGTGTCTAATGTAAAGTGATAACTTTAGTTATATGATATTTTACTATGCTATTCAGATGTATTAAGTTTTCAGTGCCTACTTACTAGTTCACGCGAATTCTCATTGTGTGCTTGACAGGATATCGTGTAACCGAACCTAAAGTGCTTGCAGAAGTAAATATTTTTAAGATGATAATTTTACTTTTTTTTTAATGCTCTATACATTCACACACTACTGTCAGTACTAGGGAAAGCCTTCAACAGAATGTTGTTGGACAGAATAAAAGATTCAGTGGATGCTCAACTTTGAAATCAACAAGCTGGTTTCCGTAAAGATCGGTCGTGCACACACCAAATGGCAACACTACGGATAATCGTTGAACAATCAGTTGAATGGAACTCGTCACTGTACATCAACTTCATTGACTATGAGGCAGTGTAGACAGGACAACACTATGGAAACTTCTTCGACATTACGGCGTACCAGAGAAACTCGTCGACATCACCCGGAATTCTTACGACGGACTACAGTGCAAAATTGTGCATGGAGGACAGCTGACAGATGCATTCCTGGTGAGGACCAGAGTCATATAAGGCTGAGTACTTACGCCTTTTCTCCTCATTCTAGTGGTTGACTGCATCATGAAGACCACACCTACACGGAATTGAATGGACAAGTAGGATGTAACTCGATGATTTGGACTTCGTGGATGATCTTGCTCTTCTAGCCCATACCAACAAATGCAAATGAAGAAAACCAACGTAGTAGCAACCTCAATCTCAGTAGGCCTGAACATACATAAGGGAAAGAGCAAGATCCTCAAATACAACACGTGGAGCACCAACCCAATTGAACTTGATGGTGAAACTCTGGAAGAAGTGGATACTTTCACGTACCTGGGAAGCATCATCGATGAACAAGGACTATCCAATGCAGAAGCAAAGGCAAGGATTGGCAAAGCAAGGGCAGCATTCTTACATTTGAAAAACACATGGGACTCAAAACAATTGTCAATTAACCTCAAAGTCAGACTCTTCGATTCTAAAGTCACGATAGTTTTGCTGTATGGAGGTGAACCGTGGAGAACTATTGCAAACATCATCAGAATGGTACAGGTATTTTTAAACAGCTGTCTACGCTAGATACTGAATATCCGTTGGTCGGAAACCATCAGCAACAGTCTGCTGTGGGAGAGAACAAACCAACTTCCAGCCGAAGAGGAAATTAGGATATCACGTTTGAAATTCATAGGACATAAATTGAAGAAATCATCAGACTGCATTCTGACGCAGGCATTAACTTGGAATCCTGTTGGGAAACGGAAAATAGGAAGGCCAAAGAACACACTGCGTTAAGAATGGGAAGTAGATATTTAAAGGATGACCAGCAACTGGAAATAGCTTGAAAGGATTGCTCAGGACAGAGTTCAATGGAGGATACTGGTGAGCGGCCTATGCTTCTCTGTGAAGGGTAACGGGCGTAAGTAAGTAAGTGAGTCTATGCATTCATAGATCGAATTTAAGACATTCTGGTCTCATAGTGAGTATATTGTTATTCTGCTCGCGTTGAAGTTAACGCTATTAATGTTGTCCAGAATATCATAAATATTTCTTAGTTAAATCATGGAACTCAGCGAATACAACCCAACTATAAGTATTCACTTGAGTTATATATCTTCTTCATAATTTCAAAAATTGATAAGCAGTGATTACGACCTCGGTGTCGAAATTCATCACTGGCAAAGAAGCACATCTAGCTGATGAAACCTGGATAGGATGAAGTTCTAATTCTAAAGTTCATTACTAGCCAGATTCTTAAAATATACTAAAAATTAAATAATATTAACTGAAATAATGTATGAATTAACGGAGTTAATTTACACATTATTTTTTTTTCATTTCTATAGTATGTTCGTCTATAATTTCACTAAACAACTACCTAATACAATAAATGCGTTGTTAAAGTCATACCGTGTTATGTAAGCCTTTTATACAGTCAAACCCTCTTCACAAATATTCAGTTATTAGTCTAGACCAGCTTAAACTCATTTAACTGCGCTCTTAATGAATTCATTTTAAAAGTGGAATAAATAGTATTAATAAGCTCTATGTTTAGATTACTAATATAGGAGTGTTGTGCTAATAGACTATAGCTGATATCTTAAACTTGGTAGTCGAGTTCTTTTGACATTATGACTCAGTCAAAATGCGTTGACTAAAATACTCATTCCTTTAGGGTTGTCCGTCTAAGCCTAGGTTAAATCGATAAGGACAGTAAGGTTCTAAAAGGAACTCGTGGTACCTGCTGTTCCATGGTGTGATACTAGTAAGATGCTTCTGTTTGGAACCAAGGTTTACAACGGCTGTGTCTTCCTAAAATGAAAGAATGTAATTAAAAAAAGTAGTTTTTAAGAAACTTATCTTCCTTTACAAATTTCTGTTACCGGAACTACTCACAAAAAAGGCATGTGTGACTGGCATCAAACGTTATCTGTTTATACTCTTTTCTGTCATCACGACCGTAACTATTAAAATTACGTTTATGAGTATTACATGAAATCAATCCTTTAAAAATGTTAACAATCAAGAAGCGATATATTTCTCTAAATTAATATGTGTGATGTAGTTTACTATACTGTATTAATTTTTTCTAATTTTTTCCAGCACCAGAATCTACATCAGCTGAAGCAAATAAGGAATCATCCAGATGGGAAACTTTACTCTGGTATCCAGCTAATCTTGATGAACATGATCCTAAGAATATAGAGTCATGTAAGTTCATCCTAGCATTTTGGGCCCATTTTTTTTATCTCTTTAAACAAGTGTACTCTAGTAAATGTATGTGCCATATAGTTAAACAGACAACGTTGTATAGAAATGAAAAATGGAAGGAAATCGGTTATAAACAGTTTAAGAAGAGTAACTAACTATCCGAATTGTTTTTTGGAAGACTGTTTTATTAATTTAGAGTATATGCAAATCTATCACTGTTATGACGTGAAGAAAGGAAGGAGGAGGGGATGATTTGGTTGGTGGACGCGAACACCAATGAGATGCGTGCCTAGTTGAGAATGTGCGATTGACCTAAGCCCACTCACCCCCAGGCCGACAACAGAACAACCAGAATTGAGAACAGTAAGACTGAGAGAGGGAGAACTGAGAACGTATTATATTTTAATCATGCCTTTATATATACATAAAATCAGAGCACACAGTAAACCAATCATAAATCTGACATTGATACTGAACAAAAGAAATAGTGGTAGCGAATGGGGAGAACTTGTACACAATAAAGTAGACGTAGTTCGTAATAATAACAATACACAATGAATCAATACACTAAACGAGAGAACCGGGCAAAGGGAACTTAACAGTCATAGAAATGAAAAATGGAAGGAAATCGGTTATAAACAGTTTAAGAAGAGTAACTAACTATCCGAATTGTTTTTTGGAAGACTGTTTTATTAATTTAGAGTATATGCAAATCTATCACTGTTATGACGTGAAGAAAGGAAGGAGGAGGGGATGATTTGGTTGGTGGACGCGAACACCAATGAGATGCGTGCCTAGTTGAGAATGTGCGATTGACCTAAGCCCACTCACCCCCAGGCCGACAACAGAACAACCAGAATTGAGAACAGTAAGACTGAGAGAGGGAGAACTGAGAACGTATTATATTTTAATCATGCCTTTATATATACATAAAATCAGAGCACACAGTAAACCAATCATAAATCTGACATTGATACTGAACAAAAGAAATAGTGGTAGCGAATGGGGAGAACTTGTACACAATAAAGTAGACGTAGTTCGTAATAATAAACAATACACAATGAATCAATACACTAAACGAGAGAACCGGGCAAAGGGAACTTAACAGTCATAGAAATGAGATGATTACATCACTCATGAATAAAATAACGAGAATAGTCCCCCAAAATACAGTTCTGGAAGTTCGTTACTTTTCTTTAATCGCCCGGCGTAATAATCACTTTATTTCTATTATCGACATGTTCCCATCACCCTAACCTCGCACTAGACTTATAAACTGTTATTATATATCATTTATCATTAAGGAACAACCAATTAACTTTCTATTTGTACCCTTAGTACCTAGTTATTATTGTTCCCGTTTTATATAAATGTTATTCTCCCTTTTGGTGCGATGCGTGGTCACAGGGCAGACGTTTGTATGCACTGATTGGTATTATCATAGTCACTTTTCTTATGTATCGCAATTGACTGATATAACAAAATCATTGTCAAGAAAATAACAATTAGTGGATTTGAGAAAATTACAATGAGATACAGTTCGGTAAAAGATACAGGAAACAATGACTTCAACTGGATAAAAAGTTCTTTTTTTATGAAGACAGACAGACAGACGGTTACACCGTAGAACTTGGTACATGCGTACATCACTTCAAGTTGCCATACCAAATCCCAAAGTAGGGAATGTAGTTACAGAGTTAGCATTAACGGAAAGGAATAGAGATCAGAGGTAAGATTTAAGAAAATATGATTCAGTGAAGAGAAAATTATGATAAGTTCATAAACTTAGAATTTGGAGGAAGACAAGGAGTGGATGCACCTGTGCCATTGCCAACGATTTTGAGCCATATCACCCAAGGTCTCTAGCCATTTATTACGAGCGTCACGCGGACCCCAACCAGGTAGTCTGCACCTATTAACATGGCTCAGCCCAACTGTCAATGACCTCATGGACTGGTGCCATGTTTTGGTTTGGCCGCCCGTAGCTTTCTTCCAGCCTACTGCTACACCAGACAGCATTGCTCGTCGAGGTAGGCGGTGGTCAGGCATACGTAACACATGTCCTAACCACCTTAGCTGATGAAGATTTACTACTTCATCAATAGACTTACCTTATCTACCTAGTACTCTATTCCTAACCCACGTATTGCTTACTCGGTGGTCCCAGCAAACACGAGCAATGCTTCGAAGACATCTATGATCGAATACCACGAGCCTACGAATATCCTCTATCCTTAATGGCCATGTTTCCCATCCATAAATTGAGACGGATCGAACTACTGAGCAGTAAACGCGTCCTTTGGTCAGTAGTCGGATGTCTCGCCTACGCCACATGACGCAAATTCCCAAAAGCTAATCGGGTCTTATGTATACGCGCAAAGACTTCAGTAGACACCAGACTGTCAGGACTGATGAGGCTGCCACGATACGTGAAGCGGTCAACACATTCAACACATTCGACACCGGAATTAGTGATAGGGAGTGAGGCAGTTGAATGTGTATATATAAAGGAATCCCTAAAATATAATACGATTTGTCCGGTTGGTTCATCAGCTTGCGTTCTTCCTATTTTGGCCTAGGATCGAGTGGGGATCAGGTAGACACACAGGGATCGACTAGGCAATCATTGGCGTTGTTATTGTGATCCCGTACGCACAAGATCATACCGATTAATTGGTCTCATACATTAACCATACCAGTAATTTTTTTTACATTACAACATATTTTCATCAAAACATCTTTTACAAGTACATTTTACATTCTCTTTGTTTACCATATTAGTAAATTTATTGACGAAAATTGCATGTTCACCAGCTGTACGTAACTGTGGATTAAATATGGAGTATACATTTCATTTATTATGTAAATATAAAGGTGATTTAGAAATGACATTACATGCTCTATTACGTGATACTTTAGTTGTTTACGATTATGTTTATGCTGGTAAGTAATCGGTGTTATTGTTACTTATTATTGTGTGTGCTTTATATATATATATATATACTGAAATGACTAATATGTACTACTTGATCTGCTCTTTAAGCCCGATTTTAACTGCTACCTTCATTTGATCGTTAGGGTTTCCTATTATGATAAGGTAATTGAGCTAACTTGGTTAGAACACTCCGTTTGGTTATTCCATGATAGACAAGTCATCTGAAGGGAGCGGTAGGCTTAAAGGTAGAAAAAAATAAGGCCCAAGTGTGAAGTCGTACTGTTGGCTGTTTTAAGGGTAAGATATTTACCTTAGACAACCAACATTTTCAGCAGTTCCACTTCACAATCAAAGGAAGATTACTCAGGAAGGATTAGGTGTATACTAGACCTGATTTTCATCATTCCTTTTTTGGGAGTAATTGTCTTCACTAGCTTTTCGTTAGGAAGCCAGGATATCTATTTCCTTTTAGCTTGGAACTCTTTGATATATAGTGATCTTACGGCGCTAACATGGGATTGAACTTAGAATCTTCAGTATTTCGTATCTTTCTTGACGTCATTAAATGAACTTTGCGATCATGATTGTCTTCAGCTTCCAAAAATCCATCCTAAATAACATGTTTACATGAAAGATATTTGATTCAGTTTTCAATATAAACATATTTATACTACAATGAAGATACTGTTCATTTATCACTTTGTTCGTATAATCGAAAAAAGAAAAATGTAATGTGTGGCAAAAATATCTGTACGTTTATCGTCATCGAAAACCAGTGTGCACTGGGCAGTTGTTTTGTTAGAGTATTCAGTTCTTTAAGAATGAGCATCCACAATTAGAGCAGGGCATCGGTGTAGTAGCGCCGCGATACCTGCAGGTTCCAGATTTAATCCCTAGTAAGGTTGTGGATATGCACTGCTGAGTCATCTCATCCTAGAACCCAACTCTGACTAATCCGTGAAGGATTCAGACAAGAAATTTGGAAACCAGTCTCCGTATAGCTACTTCAACATGATCATATTTTGCATTTTTCGTGTTTGACAGAAACTACAGCTTGGACAACTGAAGAGATTGTACGTTTTCAACAAGGTTTAGCTATGCATGGAAGAGATTTTCACCAAGTCTCAAAAGATTTACAAGCAGCGGGAATGAATAAAACCGTTAAAGCATGTGTGGAATTTTATTATGTATGGAAACGAATGAATACGCCATCTGATGTAAAGTGGTATGTTTTATTTGGAGGGATGATAGGGTTTTGTTATTCTTATTATTGTGTGTGCTTTATATATATATATATACTGAAATGACTAATATGTACTACTTGATCTGCTCTTTAAGCCCGATTTTAACTGCTACCTTCATTTGATCGTTAGGGTTTCCTATTATGATAAGGTAATTGAGCTAACTTGGTTAGAACACTCCGTTTGGTTATTCCATGATAGACAAGTCATCTGAAGGGAGCGGTAGGCTTAAAGGTAGAAAAAAATAAGGCCCAAGTGTGAAGTCGTACTGTTGGCTGTTTTAAGGGTAAGATATTTACCTTAGACAACCAACATTTTCAGCAGTTCCACTTCACAATCAAAGGAAGATTACTCAGGAAGGATTAGGTGTATACTAGACCTGATTTTCATCATTCCTTTTTTGGGAGTAATTGTCTTCACTAGCTTTTCGTTAGGAAGCCAGGATATCTATTTCCTTTTAGCTTGGAACTCTTTGATATATAGTGATCTTACGGCGCTAACATGGGATTGAACTTAGAATCTTCAGTATTTCGTATCTTTCTTGACGTCATTAAATGAACTTTGCGATCATGATTGTCTTCAGCTTCCAAAAATCCATCCTAAATAACATGTTTACATGAAAGATATTTGATTCAGTTTTCAATATAAACATATTTATACTACAATGAAGATACTGTTCATTTATCACTTTGTTCGTATAATCGAAAAAAGAAAAATGTAATGTGTGGCAAAAATATCTGTACGTTTATCGTCATCGAAAACCAGTGTGCACTGGGCAGTTGTTTTGTTAGAGTATTCAGTTCTTTAAGAATGAGCATCCACAATTAGAGCAGGGCATCGGTGTAGTAGCGCCGCGATACCTGCAGGTTCCAGATTTAATCCCTAGTAAGGTTGTGGATATGCACTGCTGAGTCATCTCATCCTAGAACCCAACTCTGACTAATCCGTGAAGGATTCAGACAAGAAATTTGGAAACCAGTCTCCGTATAGCTACTTCAACATGATCATATTTTGCATTTTTCGTGTTTGACAGAAACTACAGCTTGGACAACTGAAGAGATTGTACGTTTTCAACAAGGTTTAGCTATGCATGGAAGAGATTTTCACCAAGTCTCAAAAGATTTACAAGCAGCGGGAATGAATAAAACCGTTAAAGCATGTGTGGAATTTTATTATGTATGGAAACGAATGAATACGCCATCTGATGTAAAGTGGTATGTTTTATTTGGAGGGATGATAGGGTTTTGTTATTCTTATTATTGTTATTACTACGACCATTGTTTTATCTTTCTTTTTGGTTCCGATTCCTTCTAATTTATTTTTGTCCCTACAAATCAACAATTTGTTTGACTCTAACCGATCGACAAGAATATGTATTAGTGCACTTATCGACAAGTTTCATCTACAGTTTTTGATCAGATCAGTATAACTTAAAGCTACGCGTTAGAATTTACACTATGTATGGATGCAATATATTGTAATTACGGGTTACAACCCATGAAGAAAGTAAGGAGATAGTCTGTTTCGTTCCTCACCGTTTTCTCATACAGACAAATTTATGAAGTCCTACTTACTGGCTTCAAAGCGACATTGTCTGTTTACAAAAATGAAGTTGTCAAGGGGGGGGGGGTGGGAATTCGTTACGTACGTTAGGATAGTAGATGCAGAGGATCAATCTAAGACACTTCGAAAACTGATGGAATAAATGGTGTCTGAGTCTATTCTAATCACAAGTTACCGAAGGATTTAATCCCCTGATGTTGCTTCACTGCTTTTAGGACTGTCACCATAAATCAATAATCTTAAGTTTTGTAAACTATTTAGCAGTAGGCATCTATAACTAATCCAAGGACCGAATTTATGACTTTCAGGTCATTGCATGAGGTTTCTCCACGGAGTGTGAAGGTCCTGGGATTGATTGTCAATTTGGACATAAGTACACACTGCTAAAAAGTCCAATATTGAGACGAAACAGTTGTCGATTGCTTCCTGGTTTCCAATGGTGTTCAGTCGAGCTTATTTCTTAATAAACACAGAATAACAATTTAATTATCCAATATTTATAAGGCTCTTTCAATTATATCATGTATGTAAGTGGTGATAGGTTTTCCATACTGTTCGGTAATTTGTCATGTAAAACTGGATATTAGTTGTGATGAAATCATTGAGCATCATTTTCTGTCAATATGATAAAATTATCATGAAGTAACGAAGTTTAACTATAAACAGGATGCTGTTGGATGTATTAGGGCAATTATCACTTAACTTCCGCACGTACTGTGGAGGAGATCTCCTTGACATACCTGATTGCAGAGCCCAAGGGACAACTGTTCGAAGCTGATCAGATATGGATTTTTCAAGTAATTTCTTATGTTTGATTCGCATTTTTTAACGCCTGCGATGTATGTTGCCTAAAAAAGAACATTCTACTACAGTCATACTATTGTATAGTCAGCAGTAGGACTTTGCATTTCGTTTACTACGTTTAATCCTATCGCTGTTTAACCGATTTACCTGATTTGGTAAGAACTTAAGAAATGATTATTTCAGCTAATGTAGCTTAACTAGTTCATCACACTATGTAAACCAGTTCATCATATTATAGTAGTAGCTACAGTTGAGTTATTTTTCTGTGTAAATGGGATATGGCAACTTAAACTAATATACGTATGTCCTGGTTGTTGTATCGTAAGTGACTGACTGTTTGATTATATAATAACAGTTAGTATAATTCTTTCAATAGTAATCTAACTTAACCGATCAGTTTTTGTTAATGACTCGTTATTGAGGTATATTTTTGTTATGTATTGCGGAATAATACACAGTGACCTTGATAACTGCTAATCAGAATACGGATACGTCAGCCCACGAATATCAACACCCCCCCCCCAAAGCCGGAATAGAGAAGACAGCAGCTACCAGCCAACTAGACACAATCAATCCAGTCCAATTGACGGTCATATTGTATTTTAATCATGCCTTTATATATACACAAATTCAGACCGCACAGCAAACCAATTAGGGATTTTACATTAGTACAAAACAGAAGAGATTGTGACAGTGAATAGGGGTAACTTGTACACAACTAATTAACTGTAGTCCATAATAAGAGACAATACAATAACAGCAAATATACTAAAAGGGAGGACAGAGTAAGAGGAACATAACAGTAATAAAAATGTAATGTTTACATTACATACGACCAGAATAAATGAATTAGTCCTCTAAAATACAGTCCTAGAAGTTCTTTCACTCTTCTTTAGTCGTCTGACATACCAATTTTGTTTAGTATTAGGCGGTTAACATCACCATCTTTACTTGTTCTGATTTTCTAACAGAGTCACGGTAATCTTCACTGAAGATTACCCAACCTAATATTGGTCAATTCGTTTGTAAATATCAGTAGTTCATTAATGAAGTTTTAAAATATAATGCTTTACTACATGAATTACAATTCTGTAGTAAGTTTCAATTCCTTTAAGACTGGAAACAGACCTTGTGTGCTGTGTATGAGAGAAACTATTTCGTTCATCTTCATTAACAGAAGTTTTGTGTACATCATGGTATTGTTCTGTCGCTTTTTTATTTTCTCATCCTTCTTTCTTGACTGGCAGTCGTCTACAGAAAGATACAAATGATCTAACCATATGTATGCCTCCTTAAATTATTTTGATATGAATAATTTCTTATCAGGAAATATTTAATGATGTATTGGTATTCCCAATTATCTTATCAAAATGTATTATTGTCTAATTATATGAGTAATATATATGCTTTCTTTTTCTTATTGTCTACTTCAAGGTATAGAGATAGAGCACGACGTCAACGTCCACTTGCACGTATGGATTCTGTAATCAAGGAAGAATTATTACCGGAACAATTTGAATCAATTGAACAACAATGTAATGCATACACTGATTTAAATTCAATGGAAACGTTAACAAATAATCATAATGATAATAATATACCTTATAATCTACGTCGTAAACAACAATCACAGTCAACTTTCTTTATTCAACAACCATCACCTCTAACATCAACGGGAATTTTGAAATCAGATCAACAATTAATGAATACTGTGAATAACAATGATATTACTGTGAATAATGATAATAATAATAATTCCTTGGAGAATTCATATGATGATTTCATGGATATTGTCTTTAATGAAGTAAGCAGGATTAGATGTTTATTATTATTATTATTATTATTATTATTATTATTATTATTATTACTATCACTAATTGGTCTATATGACAGAAGCCTGGTAAAGTTGTATAAGTCCCTAATTAAAGACTAACGTACCATTTAAATTTCATATCACATATTGATTTCAGTTAGATAGTAATTAAAAACCGGAAGCATATTGTCCTGATATGGAAATTATCAACAGCGCGCAACTATATCCCTTCTAAGAGTCGAGCTCAGAACCTTTAATAACATGAAATACTTTTCTTTTTAACAATTTAATATTATTTACATATAGGTGTTTTAAATCTATGATATTGTCCTCGTGGTAAGTGTACTGATATCTTATAATATTATTGAATTTTAATATGACATGTATCAGTGAAGAAGTCGTTTACTAAAGCTGTACATTTACGTTTACAGTAAACTCACTAATTAATATTTAACTATGATAGAACAGAGAGATATTACATCATTTACCCAACTAGTCACTATCTCATATGTCTAATTAAGTGATGTCTAAGGGGGGGGCGGAGAATTCATAATATTTCAAGTGATTATTTACGAAAGTGTTGCGTCACATAACAAAATTGTCAAGAATTAAACTTCTCAAGTATCGAATGTAAGAATTCTAAACATATTTTTTCTGGACACAAAGATCAAGCTGGACACAAATTTCTGACCTGCATTCCATTTGAATCAGTTTTTCTAATCATGTAAATGATTTTGAAGGCTTATTTCCGGAGTGGAGCATTACCCAAATTGGGCTGTTGACGGACTTTTAGCATTTTTTGAACAGCCATGCAAGATAGCTCTCGGATATCCATTTGAATAGTACACGCTTCGAGTGACCTATTTATCATATACGAACAAGTAAAATAGTACATACGCATGGAGTTGAGCCAAAGCGGAATTTAACACTTGATATCTTCTGGGATGACGTTCGTACTGGAAAAGGTAATAAAAAGTTCTTCTACGAGATCTCGGGAGTCGGCCTTTTTAGTATGTTAGTATTCATGAATATTTTTTTCTTCACCACAGTGAAGATGCTTCCGACTTGTTGTTTTAGTTTCATGTTTTTTTCAAGAAATCTGAAAAGAAAAAGTGTTCTTCCAAAGTATTTTGTGAATTTTATTCAGTTCATCATCTATTATCTCCTCTGTACGTATTCTTCAACTCCTCAACGATGAAGAGTCACTTAAATTTCTGTTTCTACTAAGTGGCACTCAGTTGTATAAGATCAATGATAGCACTACTATGACACTAGTTCATATTGCATTTAGCATAACAATTCAATTCATAATTAACCAATACACTTTACAAGCAACTATCTTAATGTGTATTTTTCTACCGACTACATTTCAATTTTATTAAAGTATAAACCATTTTAATGGAAGACAACATCAACACTAAGAATACACAAATTTCAAATTGTTAATGTATTATGTAGTAAATTACACTATCAAACGTAGACTTGGAGATAAGTTATTTTAAGTGATAAATTGTATGACAATAAAATAAACAATGGCACAAGTGTATTCACCAAGACAAAAGGTTCTTGGGAAAAATGGTAAATCAGTCGAAGAGGTCATTAACCTTCATTGACTGAGATGGTTGGGACATATATTGCACATGCCCAACCACCGCCTACCTCGTCGCGCGGTGTTGGCTAAGGTTGAAGTTGAAAGGAAGAAGGGTAGGGGCGGCCAAACCAAAACATGACATCAGTCCATGAAGTCCTTTACTGTTGGTCTAGGCCATATTGGTAGATGTAGATTACCTGCTTGGGGTTCGGGTGATAATCGCAATACTTGGCTGGAGACACGTGAAGATATGGCTCAGAATTGGTCACAGTGGCGAAAGTGTATTCACTCTTTAGCCCCATTTAGATCTTCAATTTTATTATTATTTTCTGCACATCTTTACTCTTCCTTCTTGTATTCAGTTATTATTTTACCTCTGTAATCTCGTAATGCTAATGTGGTATGGCAACTTGAACCTGTGGGCGTATGTGCCTAGTTCTACGTTGCTGCTGCTGCTGATGATGAAAATAAACAGTTGTGCTAATCATGAATATTAACATTGAGTATTATCATTATATTTACAAATTATTTAGGTTATGTTAACTGTGCAAAAAAACTTCAATTAGAAGTGTATTTAAAGAAAACTAGTTCGTGTAAAATATCACGTACCATTGAAAATTATGAAGCATTTACCAACTGTTTCGTTTTAGTATGCAACTCTTCAGTACCCCAACCAACATCAATCTATAAATGGTACAAGCAACCAAACTTGTTACGTGTCTCCACAAAACCATCTTAATTTAATTTAGCTACAACATTTCAAAAAGATACTGCAGGCAGATAGAACACAGATTAGGAAAATCACCAAACTATACCAGTAGACAAGTGCTAACATTGATTCCTCAAGGCCAAAAAAACACATCGATCCGGAAATTGGAGATAGGTAGATCAAGAGTGAACGGCACTTGGGAAAAACTGTAAAGAAAAGCCCAGGACAGAGTTTGTCGAAGAATCGATGGTCAGCGGTTTATGCTTCACTGATTGATTGGCGAAACTCTAGAATATTAAAACGATTTAATGTAGCATAATCTACTGGGTGTTAATGAATAGTATAATGAGTCAGGAAGAAAAAAACTAGCCTCTAAATCAATGATTGTTTCTGCTTGCTGCAGATAGGTTTCAGTTAACTGCTATTGAGAATCAGGGATGATTAGATAGCTGTCTCATTCTAATATGTGACTGCTCAACAGTTCACATCAACGACCTAGATTCTCTCGGTTATCACTAGTGAACATTCAACGCGTAGTATCACTGAGTCAACAGCTCAATCTTGACTCATCTAAACTTCACCAGTCACCTCTTCTCATTAGAATACAATGAATAAATCAATCTAACTGAAAAGTATCAGTTTCTTGAAAATTTTTTGACTCTCTTTAATTTTTTTTTTTTCATATTTATGTGACATACTTTTCTCTGTATTTACTTAATTTTAACAGTCTTTCCCCATTTATTAGACTACATCAATTCAATCATTATCAACGTTTAATCATACTACTACTACTACGACGACGACGACTACGACTACTGATGTTGTCGTCAGTACAACAACAACAGCAACAACAATTGATAGTACTTCATCGAATAGTTTATTTACTGCCTCTTTCCCACCAAATTCATCATCATCATCATCATCATCACAACAATCAATGAGTAAATCTACCACTATCATCTCTACAACTTCTTTATCTACTGTTACTTCTATCAACTCTATCATGATATCATCAAAATTGACTAATGAATCATCATTAAAAACAACTAAACTTTCATTTTATGCATGTCATATATGCAATAAAGTTTTCACTAAAATTAAATCACGTAATGCTCATATGAAAGCTCACAATAAATTACGTCATTAATTTCTTTGTTAATTTATTTTTTTTCTATGAACAAAAAACAATTATTTCTTTATTTATACTACTATTTTATGATAATAAGTAGTTGAAGTTAAAAAAAAGAAAAAAAAAATAGAAAGAGTATCTTTTATGTGATGAATTTATTTGTGATATATTTGATAGAAGATAGAATGGCTGTTGACTGTATTTTGTTGTCTTCTCTGCATCTTCTTTCTCCTCCTCCTTCTTCTTCTTTCTAATTCTATTCAATGACTACTTATATACATAGATATATCCTGTGAATTATCTTTTATAATATACAGAAGATAGAAAAGTGTTTTTGTTTTTGTTAAATATAGTTGCTTAGATTATTGAAAGAAAAAAAGGTTTATTTTATTCATCCGGTTTTTATTTTATTTGTATCTTATATTTAAAGTGAATAAATCATTTTAATGTATTTTATTATGGATTGTTATTGATTTCTATTTACTTGTTACCATGGGTCTACATCAATTTTGTTGTTGTTGTTGTATCGCTGCCATTTTCAACTTTTGAGCTTCCGAAAATATTCAATCAATACTGTGGTATCTTCTCTCTCTTTTAATTTTCCCTTGAAATCTATGAAGGTTTTTCTTTTTTTTTTAAAAAAAGAAAAAAGAAACAATATAAATGAATAGAAAAGCGCCTAATTCTTTATCGAAGAGAAATCATTATTTGTCTAGATGTTATGCATATTTTTAATTTTCTTTTCTTTTTGTTTTAATGTATCAATAAATGTTATTAATGTTTACATTAGTTTCAATCTCTTAGTATACATCGTAATTTATATCTTATTGATAAATAAAATAAAATAATTAAAAAAACGACTGGTTCGTAATTGTTACGATTGAATAACACTGAATGTAGTAAACATACACACTTATTACTGATAACATTAAATGTTCATCATTGATGTTTCGAGAGCATTATGTACTGCTGTTGTTGTTGTTTTTTTTTCACCCTTCCCCCCCTCCCTCCACCATCATACACTACATAAACATTGATTCAAAACTCAATTTTTGTTGTTTGTACATTTTATTTATTTTATATTTTATAGTGATTGAATGTATGAATATGCATAATGTGTGTATGTATGAGTATACACTTAGTAATCCTTTTAAAGTATGCTATATTCATTTATTATGTAACTGAGAGTAAATCCTATTTTATATTAAAATTAATCTACATTACCGGTAAAGAAAGAAAAGATGTTCATATATATAACTGCTTACATTCTATAATAGAAATGATAAACTAACGAACTATTATTACTATTATTATTATGTAGTATGTGAAAATCTGACAATTCTCATTCAATCTATTTGTCACTATGTATAATAACTGTATGTAAAACTATTATTATTATTATTATAGAAAAATTCATTACTTATTATTAAGTGTGAAGAGATAATCATAAAAGTAAGATAAAGTGATAATATTCAAATGAACATTTTCATTTTGGTGTTTTATAACAACAACAACAACTACAACTACTACTACTACTACTACTACTATCATCGACATCATCATCATCATTCATTTATTTCAGCTTCATTATCAACAGATTTCTTATTCTCATTTATCTATTCCAATCTATGTGTTTAATGTAAACTTTAAATTATAAATATCTTTTCATTTGTTTTTTTTTTTTTATTTTCATCTCTTCTCCACCCTAATAAACTCTGCGCCATTTTTGTTTTGTTTCTATGCAACATAATCGGTACATAATGACTTCTTTTAGATGTGTGAGATTGTTTTTTCAATCACATAAATTCTATTTTTCTTTGTTTACAAAATTGTCGGTATTCATTGGTTGATATTTCTTAAAGTAACATCCTGCTTCTATTGATTACCTTGATTATTATTATTATTATCATCATCATCATCATTAGCATCGTCATTATTGTTACTTGTTATTGTGTTATAATACTGGTTTGTTTTTTTTTTTTTTCATTTGATTCATTAATACTACTGCTATTATTGTTAGTAATATAAATTATTGTGTTATGTATTATTTAGTGAGTGTTTTCAAGTGTCGCTTTTACATGAATCATATTTTTCTACTTAATAAAATAACAATTTGTTATACTGTCACTTTTCATAGCATTACACATAATTACTAATGTACTTGTAAAGGACTTTTTTTCTTTTTAGACAAATATGAGTTCTAGAATGCTTTTACGATAAAATGATCAGACAATCATATACAAAGTAGAACCAGGGAAATTAGTGAAATATTCATTTTTCAATGAAATATCGAATGTACTACACAGTAGTTCGCTCTTTTTTAACCTCTGTATGCTAAATATAGACCATACAAACAAATGATATACGTGTAGGCCTTGAATCTTCGAAGCATCGATTGTATTATCACAGAATCACCAAATATTAACGAAAAATCATAATTCAGTTGATAAGGTTGTAGATCTTCACTGCTTTATGCTTCGGCATAAGTAGCAAATATTACAACTACCGCCTACATGGTCGCGCCATGTTGGTTATCATAGAAGTAAGGTGGAAAAAAGCTATGAACAGCTAAAATGAAATATATCATCGGTCCATGAAGTTATTGACTGTCATATTGATAGATGCAGATTACCTGGTTGTGAGCCACATTACTACTGCAATCAGTGTTTGGAGATAGTGGGTGACGACTCAATCAGTCAAAGTAGCGTGAGTGTATTCACTCTCAATCTTCATCTAGATCTTATGTTCTATTATTCTTGTACACATCTTTACTGTATACATCTGCATTGTATTCTGTTGCCGGGTTATTCTATGATCTCCCTGTCCTATGTTATGACAACCTGAACCTACTAGCATATATACACATTCTGTATTGTTAGTGTCTGATTGACATGTATACATCGATCGAAGTCACTACTACCACATTAGCATGACGAGAACAAATTAACAAGATGAATACCAACAGAAACGAAATGATGGGTGTCTATGGATGGATTACATAACTTATGATCTACAAATTAATGCCCTGGCACCAGTATGACCGATTCTCAGCCATGAAACCCAATGTCTCTTGCCACTGATCGTGATTATGGCGTTAACACCAACCTTAACAAGCTTCACCTATCAACACACCTCAGACCGAGTCAATGACTCCTTAAACTGCCACTTTCATCTGGTCATGTCTGACTCCAGCATCGTGCATCAAAGTAAGGCATAAATCATAGACCTCATAACCACTTCAATCGATAAAGATCGGCACCCACGTCGACCAATTTGTCATCTTTTCTCAATATTGTGTCTAAACTGAAAATTACTTACTCGACTATTCTATATGTTAGTTATGCTTCGAAAATATCGTCAAACACCGTCAGCTTACTTATATCTTCTACTTTCATAGCCCTTATTTCACATCCATACGTTAATACAAAACAAATTCCTGTACAGTATACACGGTTTTTATGTGGTAGACGGATATTTCGCGTACACTAAAAATCGTAGAAACTGGCAAAAGCTAAATCAGCGATATTTTATCAGATACGGATCCAATGGAGTTGGTGGGTTAATGCGCTCAACTACTTCCCTCCTAATAATTCATCTACGCAATAATGAAGACCGGTCCTAAAGTATTTAGAAAGAGAGAAACGCATCGTAAACAGGCATGTACAGTTAATCAGGGCCTTCAAGAGGTTGAACATTGTCATCGTAGTATCAAATATGAAGTAGTTTAACTCAGCCCTCAGTAAGATACAAGTTAGCAGTCATCGCGTCCTGAATTTCGAGTAAACATCAAAGTCACTTTACTAATTGATTGATGGCTGAAGTATGGTTTTACCGTTCATCCAACTGACAATAAATGACCACAGATTAATTACAAAATACTGGATATCATCAATATTCAATCTCTAATGTTTTACCAGATTATAATCAACAATGAATGTGATATGATGGACTAACTTAATCTGCGATCAACATTAAATGAATGTCAATCATGTTCATCGTATGTTGTATGTTCAGTCCATATGTGTGTTATTTTACTGCATAAAACTACTCATCGTTGTTAACCAGTTACTGCCTTCTGATATTTATTCATTTGAAGAGAATTCAGATTTGTGAATGATTATCATTTGGTCATAATCACTTTAGACAATCAATCGTAGTATCATTCAGTTACTACTTTCATACAATCTTCACCTTTAGTTGTTTAGTTCACAGAGATGGTTGCTTTGATTTCAGAGTTGCTGTAGTCGTTTC
This sequence comes from Schistosoma mekongi, assembly GCA_034768735.1. NCBI lineage: Eukaryota > Metazoa > Platyhelminthes > Trematoda > Strigeidida > Schistosomatidae > Schistosoma > Schistosoma mekongi. The sequence goes on along the minus strand of CM068306.1, from coordinate 87,171,638 downwards.
GGACAATATCTTAAGTGGTAACTTCAAATATAAGTGAGAATTTTGATTATTCCATAAGTATTTAGTATGTAATGAAGATCTAGTGCTTGAATAGTTATCTTCAAGCATTCGTTTATTTTGCTCACTTGATGTGTCTTACCTATAGGTCGGTAAACTAAGTGTATGTCAATTTTCTTATGGAACAATTAAGATTCTCGCTTGAACTTCGAGAAAATACCAAGTGTTGTTTAGGATGTTGGTGAAGGCTATACAATCAAACAATATACTAAGACGGAGCAGTTGCCCAGCGACAGTGGTCAATCGATGTCTAATTTAGGCTAACTCATATTATCATGCTAACAATCAATATAATCTCACTAGTAACTAATTTCCCCCAAGTAATTCCTGAAGTTCTAAAGTGAGGCAGTTACCCACCGACAGCAGTGGATAAGGTCGTACAAATGTATGGCGAATTAACTAGATTAAAACTATCAACCGTTGAGAGCCGATTCAGTAATCTAATAGTAAAGCATTCGCCACAGAGCCAGAAGGTTTTGAATTTGACCTCTGATGGGGTTGTAGATGCGCACTGCTGACGAGTCCTACATTAGGACGAGACAGTCATCATTGGTTATCTAACTCAGACAAATTCATGAGACTAAATAAATAAAAAATTCAACAATCTCCACAACAATCATTTGAATTGAAAAAAATTTAAGTAAGGAAAGAATAACTAATCAAGTAAAAAATGTGTAACTTATTTATCAATTACATAATTCTATGTATGAAATACAATAATATTTGTAGTTAAACGTGAAATTAATGCATCCACCTCTTCATTGCCTAAATACTTATTCCATAATGATCGTAAGAACAGATTCACTTGATGCTCAAATTGACCTGGTGTTTTACAACCGGGTAAAATGTATTCAGATTTTTTCATTGTACAATTGAATGATTCACTTGAATAAAGAAAAGAAAGTTATATAATAACAATAAACTGATACAAACTTATTGATGCACAATGAAAGCGTGAAAAATATCTCCAACCCCTCCCCAGCCCCCCCCTCACCTACTGATAGTAGTTAGTTAGTTACAAAACAAAGTAACATTTAGAGGAAAATAAACTCTGATTAGAATTGCTACAATTTGCTTTAGAACATAATTAAGACAAGTAAGATATGAAGAAGCAAAGGAATTGTTGAATGGATAATATCAATGTGATTGGAGAATGTGAACTACTACAGAACTAAGGTGGCTGAAACGTCTAGTAGATAGGCTCAGCCATTAGAGTAGAGATAGAATAGAAGAAAACTGAAGGCGTGACCAAACTAAAACATGAAATCAACCAACGACTACGTTTAGTGAAAGGTTAGAACTGTTTTGGAAGATATCGACTACCTAATTGGTAAAAAAAAACACTAAGTTACATGGCTGTAAATCGGTTACAGTGAAGTAAGTGTGTTCATTTTCTATTTTCTTCTAGATCTTAAGTTCCATTATTCTTTCATACACATCTTTTTATTATTTCCTCCATGTTGAATCATCATGCGATAGTAACCTTGGTAATTTGATCTTGTCATACTTATGTCGTACGGCGACTTGAACCGATGCGTGTGTCCGATTCTACGCTGTGTATAACTGACTGATTGAAGAATTAAACATAAAGTGTACTTCAGTGCAGTTGAACTGTGACTAGCAAACGATTATAAGATGCATATTTCATCTTGTTCTGAACTTCTCAGTAGAATGTATTCACGTCCGTGTTGATGTTCAGATTGCTACTGGGACCCTGTATATTTCATTTCAAACGCTAATAGTTTATAATTATAAGCCCTAGTAACTAACTATTTAAGCTTATTACATGAGATGTTGAGTCACTTAGACTGACAACCACATTGATCGACAGAATTCGATTAGCATTACAAACTAAGCAAACATATGATGCCTTACTATTCAGTGAACAGTTTATGTTAATATCAATCGCCGCCAGAACAGCCATGGTCCCATCTAAAGCCATGAGACTGCATAGTCCGAGACTTGGTTGCCATAGTAAGGATTAGTTCCTTGTAAATTATAGATATTCATTGTTGACAACTACTACCAACTGCTTATCACAAGTCTACTCAATACTTATTTAAGTAAAATGAATGTAAAATACAACTTACGATACTTCAAACCGTTTCGATAAACTTATTAATAGAATAGAATTAGGATAGACTGAGTTCTCAACATCTGCGTAACCGTGAAACAATAGTACAACATTAGCTGGTAACAGATCAATTGAAGTGAAATGAAAACAACGTGCACCAGAATTATACAATTCATCAAGTTGTCTGTCAAAAGTTAATTTCATTTGATTAATCTATAACAGTGAAAATAAAAATATGAACAAATTACTGGATTGCATACCACTTGGAGGATAATATGTTCGGCACTTGGCACAAAAGGTACTGGAGTTTAAATCTCAGTGTATAAACGTTATTAATGCTGAAATACTGGTACATTTAACTAATGAACTGCATTTCTAGTATGAATCTATCTATTCTAGAGAAAACCAATGAATACAATTAAACGTAAGCTAGAAAATCATGGCTTAAACTTACAACTCAACAACTGAAAACTAAATGTTTCGTCTATTTAACTATTTATAAAGAAAACTGAATCATAAATGACATAAATAATCTACATTCGACTAACTAAATTGATGTAGAAAAAGAGTATAAAGGAACAAGGCAATAGTTACGTAGTTAGGTAGACTAACCAATTAAACCTCAAGAAGTAATATCCTTAATTGGTGTGGGCAGCCAGGAAGTGAAAACTGCCCTCATGCCTCTAACAGCACACGAGATCATCTTGTTCGACATCTAATCCCACCATCAACTCTTAATAACCCGACCGTAGCTGCTATCTTGATGTGGTGGTCGGGCTTGTCTATCGTGATGACCCAACCGAGCTATATTGGCTGAAACTCTTGTTCCTCTAGGTCCTACCATGCCATTAAGGGTAGATGACACTCGATGGTTATTAGTTTTGACCATCGATGTCTACGAAACATCGCTCGCGTTAGCTGGGATCACCGAGTAAGTAATAACGAGGTTAGACGACGGGTGTTAGGCAAATGTGGTAAATCAGTCGATGAGGTTGTGAATCTTCACCAACTGAGGTGGTTGGGACATGTGTTGCGTATGCCCAACCACCGTCTTCCTCGACGCGCAATGCTGGCTGATATAGGAATAGGATGGAAGAGAGTTAGTGGTGGCCAAACTAAAGCATGGCATCAGTCCATGAAGTCACTGACTGCTGGTTTAAGTCGTGTCGGTAGCTGCAGAATACCTGGATGGGGTTCTCGCGATTACCGTAACCAGTGGCTAGAAACACTGAATCACATGGCCCAGAATCGGTCACAATGGCGCCGATGCATTCACTCATTGTCCTCCCTTAAATCATGAGCTTTAAATTATTCCATTACTTTCTTTCAACGCTTCCTGAACCATATTCTATATGTTCACACTCCTTGTTACTATTATTATTGTATTTTATAGAAGTGATTTATACTAATGGTGGTGGTGTTAATCTTGCGGTGCCATGGTGGTATGGCAACCTGAACCGATGCACACATGTGCCAGGTTCTATGTTGATTGTACATACATACATACAAGCAGGTTTGTTGGAGAGCGATAAGACTAAAGGCAGCAAATCTAAGATCTGATGGCGAAGTCGTACTGCTGACTGTAACGGGGTGTGACAGCAGTAAGGTGTTTCCCTCGGATAACCAGCATCTGCAGCAATGCTGCCTTCTCACAAAGGAAGGAAGGGGTTAGAAAAGGTCAACCCTAAAAATGTCACACCTCACTTTACTCCACGGATTTCCGTCTCTGACAGTAAGGCCTTTTTAAAGAACGGAGCTAACACTTCGAAAACTTCCCATAACAAGGTCATGCGTGATCGGCCTCAAACAGTTGCCTCTTGGGCTCTGCAATTACGCTCCCGGGTCACTATGACCAATACTAATCCTTGACAATACTTTTGGTTAGTAGCGTGATATCAAAGATAAATGATGCATTTAGATTTATTCATAAAGTACAAGCACTCACTTATGCTAGTCAAATCACAGCCTATGATGAACTGTTATCGAAGTTATTACTTCACAACTGGTTCAAAGTATAACCAAGATTGATAGTAAAAAGTAAAGTACACTTATCTTGGAAGTTTAAATAACTCGTAGTTCTGTGTCTGATGAAATCTCAGTTTGTATTTAAAAAGCTCACTTGGATTTTGCTAAGTTGCATGTAGCATATCTGTCTGTAGAACAAAGGTTGTGAAACAGCCTTTAAAAGTAAAAGATGCGCAAAGGCTACAAGTCTTTCAGAATAAGTGTCTTCGAAAAGATTAATTGAGCAAAGAATAGGTTCAGGGTGTTAGGCAAAAATGACAAATCAATTGATGAGAATGTGAATCATTGTCGACCGAAGTGGTTAGCGCATGTTTAACCCTCATCTACCTTGTAGTACGATGTTAGTTGATATAGGGGTAGAGTGGAAAAAAGCTAGTGTGGAGCACAAACCAAAACATAACATCAATCCATGATTCTGGAACATACTGGTAGACTCAGACTGCCTGTTTGTTGTCGGCGCAATAATCGTGATCAGTAGTTGAGTATATTCGTTAACATAGTTAAGAATTGGTAAGATTGTCGACGGTGCATTCACTCTTTATCATAGTCTAGATGTTGAGTTCTACTATTCGTTTATAGATACTTTTACATTATCTATGGTCAAACTGTATTCTCGTATTTATCGCATTAATCTGATCTAGTTGTGCTAATGTAGTATGGTAACTTTAAATAACACATATCTGCAAGGCTCCATGTTGTTTATAACACATTATTGCAGTAAGTGTATGCTTGAAAAGATAGTACATATCGTTAGTACTGTTAATTTCGGAATACTACATGCTACGAGTAAGTAGCATTCCCATATAACCAAATAGTAGGATTCAATTAGAAACTAATGACTGAATAACTAACGATAGACGGTGCCAATTGTGACTCAGATAAAATGAGAAGTTTACACGAATGATCTCTTAAACTGCATAAGAAACAAGAACCTCCCACTATATTCCCGTCCCCCCCCCCCAAAAAAAACGAAACACCGATAACCAAGTAGTAATGAATCTGTTGTGACGCGTGGTTTAGATCTTTTATCGACCGCAAAGATCTCCGTCGTAAATTGTTATCTGTCTAGGTTGACTGCACGCTTCGACTCCTAAGCTATGATTCGACCCTCAGGCTGAAATTACTCGTCAACAGGAACACGAGAGAGAAGACAGGAAATATTGTAAAACACATTTTACTGCAAGAGTTCCACTATGTACAGAAAATTAGGATATATATATTATCATAAATGTCCTTCAGGATTTTAGAGAATTCTGTAACCTTCTAAACACAATAGTGCTAAGATAATCGACCAATCACAGAAACAGCATGTGACTTCTCTCTGTCTAGAAGTTTCGGATAAAAAGGTATCTGCGTTCTGATTGGACACAATATCTCCTATTGATCTCTATGTCATATTGAGCTTGTTTCGAGGGGTTTTCTGAGCCTACCCAACAGAATCATCACATAAGACATCATTGAATGATCAAAGGTTTAACTAAAGATTGAATTACATAATAATTGAAATACTAACCTTTTGTTTATTTGAAGAGTTCAACTGAGAAGATTCTATAGTTGAACAAGCATTTTTAGAGTTGGACAAATATAAACTATTAAGCAATTGACCAAGACGTGAAATAAAATAATGAAATGATACATTTGTATTGTTATTGGATGTAGAATACCTTGATTCATTGTTGACTACTGATTGTATACGATTAACTAAGAGAAAAACTACAGGAGGAATTCTTTCATTAGTAGTATACCTTTGATGATTGGTAAATCTAAAACAATAAAAATATTCTAAACTTTAGTAGAAGGAAAGAAGTGATTGCTCTAGTTAACCAAAGCAACTATACCAATCAGTTGCATTCAATACCAGCGACTATTCCTTCGTACATTTAGTCGGGGAGTACCTAATTATCAAAATGTAATTTACACTAAATGTTTTTAAAATTTGTTATTCATTGTAAACGATTTTCAAGAATATTCAACAATTCTTTACGAATTACATTATACATCAGTTGAAAATACAATAAACTTCTATTATTTGTTTACTCTAACTTAGGTTGTCATATTTACAATAGCATGATTAGAACAAAATGTCAAGAGTTAAAATAATCTGGTAAAAATGAAATATACTAAACACATAGAATATGATTTGGGATAGAATGGAAAGGCATTTATATAGAAACGGTGGAACTTAACATCTAGATGAAGAAAATGAATGCATTTCTGCCACTGAGACTGATTCTTAGCAATGACCCTCCCCCCATCTGATAATAAGAATTAGACCAACAACCAACTTCTCTATGTTATGATGGCATGTTTGGATTTGATCCTTGTAATTTTCTTTCATTTCACTACGTTGAGGTAGACAGTGGTTTGGCATATCTAATACATGTACTAACCACCTCAACCAATTAAAGTTAACAATTGCATAGACTCAACTTCCATCTTTCTCTAATTCACTGTGACAAACCACACAGTTGCGAACTTCATCGTTCCACGATAATCCAGTGACATTACAAAGACACAAGATATGCGGCCTACATAATACACCTTCTACTTGCATAGTATACATTTCATAATCATACTGACTATATTCAATAGAAGTTAAATTGTAAACTGAAGAGTTTTTTTTTTTACAAAAATGTTACTTTGTTTTAATTCAAAAACTATTCATCTAGAATTAAGTCCATTACAGCTTAGTGCTTGTGACAATTATACAGTTCACTACATTTTTGTTTCGTAATAATTTATTCTCTAAAAATTTACTTACTCATGTTGAAATGATGATTCTAGCACTGAACGTATCTGCATCCAAAGACGTTTATGTTGACCTTGAAATTCTTGAGATAATTGACTAGTTAATTCATATATTTTATGTTTAGATGAAAGAGATTGTTCAGGCATAGAGAAGTATGATGTAAATGAAGATGATACTGAAATGAAGATATTTCAAGAAATGTTATATATTTATAAATGCTTTCCTCTCCCCCCCCTCACACACACACACATACACACACACACTTTCAATGGAGTATCAATGTGATATAACATTTAGTAATATAAATGAAAATATACTAACTTAGTGAGATTTAGTCATTACATACAGATAACTAATGAAGTATGATATAACTCTTTGGTTTTAGTGTGGAACACACTTGAAATAATCATGTGATATAGTGTACACGTATAGAATACGACAGTTTATCAAACCTAATACAGTGTATTGGTCCCATTGTCACTTAGAAGTCAAGTAATCGGGAAATCATGAAAAAAAGTGCATGTACACTACTAGAAAGTCTTACACTAGGACGAAATAAATATTCAATGGTTCTCGGTTTCAAATGTTATTCTAGTTGAAATCTCTTAGTGATGTAGATAACTGTTATTACAGTCAAGTAGAGTTACCTTAATGCCAAATGAGGTATAGGTAATAGGGTATTTAATCATAATAGTAAAGACTAGACAACTGATTTCCACAGTTAGCAAACATTGTCGATAATATATTTAAGTTGGATCGTGACTGGCAAGTGGAATTCAGGACGCGCGTTTCATCCTATTTGGGACTCATTGGCTGGATGTACCTGCATCTCAATGTTGATGTTCACACTGGGATTCGAACTCAGTCCTCTTCGTGCCAAACGCCACCGCGTTCACCACTAGGCTACTGTATCCGGACAGTCACACTTGTGCAACGGGCATATATATGTAATTAGGATAAGTTTGTATCTTCCCGTTGATTTGTAATGGATTTCCTCGATATGGCGTTATTACACAAGTGTGAACATCAAGATTGGGATGCAGGTACATCCAGCCGATGAGTCCCAAATAGGATGAAACGCGCGTCCTGGATTCCGCTTGCCAGTCACAATTCAACTTAAATATGTAACTTGTGTGATAACGCTATATCGAGGCAATCCGCTCAGGATGCACATATGGCAACAGAGACTGACCAGTTTCAGTCCATTACATATCAACCGGAAAATACAAACTTATCCTAATTACATTGTTGATAAGTTGACTTTAAGTGTACAGTAATAAACAATCAGAACAAAATGAAATCGCGACAACTTACTCTTAGCTATTTTGTTAGGATAGAGAACTCGTGGTCAGGTAACTGACAATATTGTTCGGGATAATTTGGGGAAATAGGTGTTTCATCAAGTTGGATTGAAGCCATCGACATCCTGATCCTTGAAAATGATTCATATAACCAATGTATCAACATATAACCCTACTCTTGATTTTTATTGGACTATTGGCTCCTGTCATACTCTGGAGATTGTGCAAAACACGTAAAACACTGACTCTCAAGGAGTAGACAGGTTTTCAATCAGGTTGTGAATGGATTGATCTCAATTCATACTTCGCCAGATATTGTAACAGCATCACATGTCTTGGAGGCGAACAATCGCTGTATTTCTTGACATCAGAACCGCCTTTGATTCGTTGGACAGAACTGTACTTTGAGGTTGTCAAGGGGAAGAGGGTGTTCCTTAGAAACTCATTAACATCGTAGGCTCTGAACATAAACAACACAGGGAGTGGGGGTAACACGACCACCTTTCACCAATATTCCAATCCAGGAATGGGTTTACGTATGTTTGCCCAATCTCTCTATTTCTCTTCAACATCCGCATATATAACATTTTATAGACAGCTCTGAAGGAAGTGTGTGGCGTGGTGTAGTGTCGTTACCTGTAGGAAGGCTATTCAACCTTGAGTATGCGGATGATAGTGTTTTACAGTGCGATAAAACACAAGACATCCAAATATCAGTGTCCATAGATAATGGCATGTACTGTGTACTTTTCAGACACAAAGTACTTCTGGAAGACCAGCAAAAGTGTATGCTTTCTCTCATTCTTTGTAGTGAACAGCTGGAAGTCGAAAAGTTCTTGTATTTATTGATAACGTGAGTGCTGGTGGTGGTGTGACAGTTGAAATCAATTTAGACATGATGAAAGCCAAACCAGCTTATACTAATTAAGCCTGTCTTAAGAGTCATTGTGATAAGTCCAAGTAAAAATTGTCAAGTTTAAAGTGTCACAGTGACAGCAGTTCTGTTCTATGCTCTATGGTCTCACCGAGCTAAAGATATTTAATGTCTGTCTGACCACAATTGTCTCCAAAGGCTTGCTGACAATCGGGTGCCAACACGATGTTAATAATACTTAGAATCGGTAATGTGTCCGGGTGAAGTGATGACAATACAATTAGTGTCACCACTTTGAAACACCGGCTACAGTGGCTTGATCATATCTTAACAATGTCATCCCAACAGCTTTGAATATTCCTGGATGCCAGTATCGGGTGGAAAAATCAGAAAAATGGTTAGTTTATAACACGATGCTGTGGTATTAAAAACATCTGCATAGCACTTATATCTACCGGTTTGTCCTGACTTACTAGTTGAGGTCCCAGAGATGATACATTTCTGTAGTGTGAGTTGTTGCTTACAGAAAAAACCATTCGCGATCATGATGTATTTTCCTACTAAACTCTACATAAAAGTGTAATAGCTCTCTTCTCTACTGCATGAAGCGCTTCTTGATAGTATTTCTATTCGAATTGCATCTCCTACCATGTAATTTTGATGTTGTCCTACTTACTTCTACCTTTATGATTATAATCACCTTCTCTCTTTTATTTCTTTCATAGTAGTATGTTTTAAATTGCTTAGCTTATAAACTTTTGATGTCCATATGTACCACAGTATACATGCTTAAATAAACACATATTTGACTCAATTTTAAACGTTCAAATTACCCAAATCTTTTTAAAAAAGTATAACTTACTTGTATATGCACATATTACAAGTGGTATAATACAAACAACACAAGTAAACAATATTCGATGCCTTGAAAATACTTCAATTAATCGATGCAGATTATAATCATGTGTATATTTTGTCATTGGAATATTACTATTAACATAATCAGAATCTTCAGTATTATCATCATCATCATCATCATCCTCTTCACGTATATAAACATGTTCCATGAATCGATTACATGTTGATAAATTATTATGATATGAATAATCTTCTAAACATTCTATTTGTCTTATATGATTATTATTTGATGAAAATTTCAATACATTTATATCATATGCTAATAAACTACTGTCAGAATCTGAATTCCTATCAACATCATTAATATTATCATTATTTAATGAAGTGTTATTATGTTGACGATATTTTAATTCATTATTTGTTGAAAATTCTTTAGATATTCTCAATTGTTCTGGTGATAATGATGACTGTGATGAATGCTAAAATCAATAGAAAAAGATTTATTCAATACTACTGTATAGATAAAATATGCATATATCTTGTGTGTATACGTAGACAAAAGAATGAATTCACTTCGTCTCCTAGTAGTTAATTCAATTCAATATAGTGATGATGTATACTCAACTATGAACTATACTTCATATGTAAAGCTGAAGAAAACTATCCAACTGCCTAAACTTGAGTTGGTGGAGTAGAACTGGAACCTGAAACCTAAAGATTGAAAGTCACCGCCTAACTATGCAATTCAATATGAAAATAAAAGCTCATTTATTCAACTTTTATAAAGGCTATTGATACCATTCGATTAGATAAACAGAAACAAGTGTGTATGGGGGGGGGGTATTCAAACCTAGGACCTAAAAGTTTTAAGTCGACTGATTTAAGTCAATAACTATTTAAATTGAGAAATTTTCAATGATTAAATATTACTGACGATACTGATTCAGTGCACCTAGATCATTAACTACTTTTATGTATACTAGACTCCAAGGTTACACCTGACACCAAGTAGTAGTTGTTATGTCGGACCACTAAAGAAGAGTGAAAGAACTTCTAGGACTGTGTTTCAGAGAACTAATTCATTTATTCTGGTTGTGTGTAATGTAAACATTACATTTTAATTATTGCTATGTTCCTCTTACTCTGTCCTCCCACTTAGTATACTTGCTGTTATTGTAATGTCTCTTATTATGGACTACAGTTATTTGGTTGTGTACAAGTTACACCTATTCACTGCCACAATCTATTCTATTTCGTATTAATATAAAATCCCTAGTTGGTTTGCTGTGTGGTCTGAATTTGTGTATATATAAATGCATGATTAAAATACAATACGACCGCCAATTGGACTGGATTGATTGGGTCTGGTTGGCTCGTAGCTGCTGCCTTCTCTATTCCGGCTTTCGGGGGGTGGTAGTCGTGGGGCTGACGCATCCGTATTTTCTGATTGGCAGTTATCAAGGTCAGTGTATTATTTCGCAATACATAACAGCAGTGAGAGTCTAATCAAATCACAGTCACTTAAAAGTATCCTGAGATACTGGGACGTGCAACTGATTTAGATTTACCAGAGGTTATCAACTGGGAAGTCTACATCATAAAACACAATTCACACTAACAGTTGGTGACCTGTCGTGCCTAACGTATGGTCCAGACTGATAAGACAGACTAACTCATTGATCTATAGAATCTCGCCTACAACCCCCCCCATATTACTCATCTTGTCGGACAAGACATACGCATTTCAGATCAGTTCTAATTAAGTAGGAGTGGTAGAATTGCACATTCTCCTGACTAACGTTTCAAAAGATAAGGCATACAAAGTTCATAAATCAATAGAGGTTAAGTAGCATGCTTTGTCGCATAATATATATTTGCTGCTACTATAACTCAGTCATAAGACCTCTAAACTTATAAGGTGGGACATCATTTTTGGTTAAGTAGGACAGCTATTGTAGGTAATCAATGAGTAGACGTGAGTTCCAGGACTAGATAAGAATCTAATTGATATCGTATCGTCAAGGTTTGAACACTGAGCGTTGGGCAACAGGTGCCAATGTACCATCGGAATTCGGCGACTATGTTATTCAAACTGATTCAACTGTAGTCGTAAGCTGTCGGCTTTATTTACAAACCAATCAATCAATGGAAACTTACTGGTCTCTAAAGCCACAGTTCACCTAATAATTCTTAATCACCGTCGGCAAAAAATTCGGAATTTAGAACTCCAGGTATTCATCTTTCATCTAGTTTAAAATAGACGACAGAATGCCTAACATAGGTGAAGCTATTTGCTGACTCTGAACTTAAAAGCATTCAATTAGTTATAAGCAATAATAAACTTGGTACAAGTATGCATCGACTGAATTTACCATACAACATCAGCATAACGAAGAATCGAATTATCAAGATAAATGCTAAAGTAATTAGTGACCAGTATAATGTTTGTTTAATCTTAGTCGGAACTTATTAATTAAACCTAGAACACATGAAATGTTTCATCGACTTTAACAGACTAGGCAACCCAATAGTCACGGAAACACCACATCTGGGTATCTAGAAAAATATTTAACCTGCCTTCTCGAAAACATTATTAAGGAGCTAAACATATACCACTTCGTAACAAATTAATATCGATTAGATACCACTAAAAAACATTGTCCCAGTGTCGGACTCCTCAGCGGTGCACACCCTCAATTTCACCAGGGAATAATAATTTTATCGGATAATCAGCAGAACAACAAATCATAAATGTCTTATAAAGATACACGATAAATCAAAACAGTGAAGATAAATGAAAGTATATTAAACAACTGTACATAAATATATTTACTCGGGTTTCAAGTCATGCAGAATTAAATAAGGATTTTGTAAACAAATGGCGTATATAAAGTATGACTACTCAGAAGAAAAATCTATATCCACAGGTAAACAAGATGTAATATTATGAACATTTGAAGATAACCTTAACGACTGATCAGTACGGTAGTTGAATTTCAGTAGAGTAGATACATTGTCATGACTTTTAGGAAAATAAGACTGTGATTGGTGGAAATCGATTGATTGAATTTCTTTGTCAATTTTATCAATTGATGCTTCATAATCTGCGACAGCATCGTTCAAATCCACTAATTCATATTTGACACTGGAGTTTGAATTATCAGCCTGTACATGACGTCTACGAAACTCCTGCCAAAAAAATTAAATAGTTGATAAGCATTTGAAGCTAAAAATATGCAGTAGCCAAATGTTTAATATGAAGTTAAAAGTATTAAAAGATAGTTCTCAACACTGACTTATCTTAGATAAAAGCAATAAGTAATTGTTCATTCATGATCCAACTGATTGTTCATATGTCGATTCACGATGAAAATCATTCTACAATTTTTGGAAATATTACTGATAGAAAACAGTAAATTGTGGCTGAATATATCCCTGGAAGTTAGACGAAAAAAGCCATATCTTTGGAAGTGTGACCAAGACAAAAAATAAAACAGGTACAGTGAATAGCGCTGACTAACACGGTGTAGGTAATGCAGCTGACTCGAAAAACATTCGAGGAAAATGACAGATGCAATTGTTAGATAATAAACTGATATAAGATACCATTATTAACAGAGTTAAGCCTAACCAAGTCATAATAAACATACACTGATATGTGTCCCAACCAAAGATGCCTCGTCTAATCAGCACATTGTCAGTCAGTCAGATGAAATCCTCTTTTCTATGCAACAAATATCTTTAACCGGACCGTAAGTTATGAACATTATAAAACACGGGACATATACGCACAGGTCCAAGTTGCTGTATTACATAAGCAGGACGAGATCAAATTAACAAAATTAGTATCACATTATACTTCAACAAGAAGCAACGAATGCAAAGATGTGCACAAAAAATAATAGAACTTAAGATTTAGAAGAGGATAAAAAATCAATTCGCTTGACCTACACTGCGGTCACTGTAAGTTCTCAGCCATACTATGCAGTGTTTCTAGTCAATGATCGCGATTATCAAGCGCGGAGCCCAGCCAGATTATTTAAGCCTACTAACATGAGTCTGACAAATAACTAATGGTTTTATGGAGTAGTGTCATGTTTTAGTTTGGCAGCTGCACTAGCTTTTTCTAATGCCACTCCCACATCAACCAACATCGTGAGACAAGGCACGCAATGGTCCAGCATACATCATACATTTCCAACCCACTTTACTCGGTGAAGGTTTAAAACCTAGTTGACTGGTTTTCAACCTCCCTCTTCCTAACATTCTGTATCTAACTGTAAAATTGTTTACTCGACCATTCTGCGATGTACGAGAGGTACTTCTAAGACACCTATGGTCAAACAACATCAGACTATGCATGTCCTTCATTTCTGTAGTCCATGTTTCGCGTCCATAGGTTAATATACAGAGAATCGCTGCAGAGTATACTTTTCCTTCTGTTAGGAAACGGACATCTCGCCTAAGGCCTGAGTGACGCAAACTGACAAGAGTTAGGCATGCTTTCTGGATCCGAGATGAGACCACGTCAGACACCAACCAACCGAGGGTGAAGATACTTCCAAGACAAGCGAAGCAATTAGCGCGTCCCACTAGTTTGCTTTCTATGACCAACCTAGGAGATAATGTAGACCAGTAGTGGAGTAATATTTCGCATTTAGATGGAAAGAAATGCATCCCAAACCTTCTTGCAATTACATAATGCGTTCAGAGAACTGCATACTGTCAGTATTTTCACCGAGTAAGACTATATCTGTGAATTCAAAATCGATAAGTAGGTTTTCTGAAAATTCCGGCTAAAGTGTAACTTCACGGAGGACATTCATGATGAAAGCAAAAAAAGGTTTGGGCGCGGCCAAGACGAACAACACTTGAGATAGACAATTCAAACAGTTTGCTATAACCTTCATTCGGGCAGTATTGTTCCCGTCGAGAGAGACCATGATACTGATACACTTAAGGTAAAACTTTTTAGTAACACTGCAACAGGACATTTTGTGTTATGAAGTCAAAAGCCGCTGAGTCAGAGATCATTATTATAATCTACAATCTGACTGTTATTCAAAGCCATATTCGTAGACGCAGGCTACCTGGTTGGGGACCACATAATAATCGCGATCACTTAACTAACAGTTAAAACAAAGACCGAGCATTTAAAAACACTATCTGCACGACTAAGATAGACAACAAACACCAATTCATGTTAGTATCAATATACTAACAAAACACCAAGCTAATAAATGACTCAACAAACTGATGCAACACGCGAAGCACTTTAAATCACAATAAACGAAACGATATGACATTTACTAAATACAAGTTTAAGTGATTTGTTCTGTGTTAGGGCCAACTAAATGTGTAAACTTACTTGGGATGTAGTTTGAAACAGAATTATTTGTTTAAAGTCACATCCGACATTTGCGTTGTGAGCTAGTAGTTTCTTAGTACTGGTGGTGGTATTATCTAGTGTACACAAGCTCGTCAAAGAATATTGTAATCGATTTTAAACCATGAGAGGTAAGTAAAATGACGATACGTAGACTTTAGGCCAGAAATTATGATGCTCCGAGAAACGCCACAAGTCTAAATGATTCCTACCAAATTTGTTTGACAGTTCTGTAAGCAAGACAGACCCTCTGAAGAGGCAATACTTACCACTGAACGCAGCAGATTACTAATCGTACATTTCAATATTAGCATACGTGTTCAAGGCAAGACCCCAAAAGACAAACTTATAGCATTAGCACACGTTGTACTATTTGTTGGATTTACATTGATCTAAATATGGTCCTATCGAAATCGTCGTACCTGAATTTTTAGTATACACCTATTCTATGACTGTGGACGCTTGAGTCAAAGTGATACACAAAGATATGTTGGCATGCAGAAACTACTATTAACTGGACTTAAGATAGTCAAAATCTGATATACAGAGGCCAAAACTAATTGCCTTTTATTTCCAAAACACGTTGCTTAGAAGATCAGTATAAAGCTGAAAAGTATATATGTATTTATATACATTCACAGGTTTACAAAGCCAAAACACAACGTTTATTTGTCCTTTAATATAGTCTTTGAGAGTCGCACTACCATGGCTTCAATTAAAATGTTGGTGCTTAGTAGGTTAACAATAAGACTTACGTCTTCGGCAGATACAAATGTTGTACAGTCCACTTCACAAAACTCATCGTTGGGACTGGCAAGTGTGTTTAGAGCTAATAGCTCCATTTTCATGCGATTGTCCAGATCGTGGATTTCGAGAAGAGCTGATTCCAGGAGTTTGATTCTCTGACTAACCTCATTACTAAGAAACCTAGCAACTGGCTTTTTAATCCTCAATGGCATGAATATAGCGACACATTTAATTTCGGCACCAGAAAAATAGATGCTAATTCAATATCCAACGTCATTGTGACGAGCTAACATACATCTAACGGTTTCATTATGCTTGCTCCTCGATATTGCTGGAGTGGTTTCAGGTCCTTTCCTACTATTCTGCTGAAGTTATCTAGCTGTCCGACTTTATTAGCTTTAGTTAAACTAACAAAATAGAATTTTATTGGTTTGTTTCCGTATTGAGTTATATATATGCATACATATATATATATATATATATACATACTATTCCCGCCTACGTTTTTCGTGCTCGCTTTTTTATCATTTTGTCATTTATACATTCTTCTTCTTTCCTTATATTTTTATTAAAGCTTTTCTGTTGCCGTTTAACTATGATTGGAATAGATGGCTGGCCTGCCTGTTTTAGTTCCGGCAGTAGTTGATCTAACTTCTTTATACATTTGATAATAGATAGGGCTGGAACTACTTGTTGAGGTAGGAAGTTTCGCTGGTTGATTATTCTGATTAATGGTCGGTAGTCAGCTACCAGATAGTTATAGGCTATCGGTGTCCTTGCAAAATTGTCTTTGAAGAATAAAATAAGAAGGGCATATCAGGGCCAAGTTTATTACTGAATATTTTTAAAACTGTTATTAGGCCGCCTCTCGTTCTTCTGTAAGATAGAAGTAGTATATTTAGTCTGGCCATTATCGCATTTTTCGAAATCGTCTAGATTATTCGCGTATCGGTAAATATTCCCCAAAATAAGTAGTTGCACAGGCTCTTGACATTGATGCTGAACATGTATGTAGTGGACATGGCTGATTGAAAGCGCATGGTTACTCATCTTCACCAGACCACGACACGACACAATGTGCCAAGCATCTCTATCTTTAGTTACTCAGCCTAGACGTTGCCATTCTATTGATGCTCCACTTACGATTAAACATAACTTATCCTTCATTCCCCATTGCATTCTGAATTATTCTCATTAGTAAGAGTGGGTTCAACCTTTAGAAATTACTCTGGTTATACGACAAACGTAACTTAGTCATATACCGGGTGCACTTCAATCGAATTAGCGTTGTTGCAGTTCTTTAGACCTCTTGAAATAACTCTATAACTGACTTGTAGACAGTAAGTAGCTGTTTGTATACAGTATTTAGGTTTCGGTCGTATAAACACAGTATAAAGATCTGAAGGCATTAATTAAAACCATACGTGTTAACCAAAGAGTGCAAATTCTTTTAGCAATGTGTGGTGGTTTTCAAATTTCCATTAATGGTGATTCCTCGAGTGATATGTGTCTAAATGGCTAACAGCCCAACGTTATTCATCGTTCAAGTATTTGCACCATGGTGTTCAATATGCATTATAATGGACTAAGAGGAATTTACCGGCAATTACTAAATATGTCCCGTTCTTTTAATGATTTAACATCTTTTTGGAGTTCCAAACGGGCCACTTCATTTTTTATTGCACTCCATACCTTAATGTTGTCAGTATGTAACAGGGCTTATGATGAAAATGGATTAGGAAGGTCATATATACGAGTGAAGTAACGTAAGGCAGAAAGCCGTGCTCAAGATAGATCTTTGTTTAAATACCCAAATAATATGTAGTACATAATCTTAGCAAATATATCAGTGCAGCATATTATGTGATTGTTTTCAAATCCGCTCCTCACACCTGTTGTGAGGAGACAACTGACTATGGCGTCTCTTTAGTCGGTTGGTCAATAACGTATACACCTAAAGTGTTTCACAAAAACCACTACTTCTTTCAGTAGCCTTGGGAGCGTTTCGTCGGGTCCAATAAATTTTCCTACATTTAATTTTCTTATCATTTAAAAAAACCATCGGCATATTTCATACCGCTTGCTTCTATGGTGTGATTTGGAGAAATTAAAGTTTACTTTTCACAATACTCGGTATATCAGTAAGGAGCTAGTGTATGCATTGATACCTACACCTTCTTATTACCTGTCTGTTTCCAGCCGTCGTGTGTCATTAAATTCGGAAACACATGCAACACGAATAGTTAATAAAATACGATAAGTTAAAAGCCTAACATAAGCCACAGGCCAAGCAATATATTTTCAATTATATAAAAAAGCGACTTACAGTAGATTACATAAGGTCACCTACTCCATCTTGCAGTCACCATCCTTCCATATATCCACAGCATTCTTTTATGTACTTCATGCTTGACTTCCTTACAAAGTAATAAAACATGGAAAGGGATCAGTAGGAATCGATACCATTCGGAACTTTTTTAGTCACGCTTTAGTGTTGTCCCGTAGTTCTGCCTTGCTGCCTGACTGCACTAGGCAAACTGTAGTCAGCAACAGAGCTTAACTGTGATAATCTCCAGTACCTAGTTCAGGTGAATTCAGACAATCATATGACTCCGTACACATTTATCCCTGATTTTTTCATGAAAGAGTTTCTACGTATTATAATTCATGTATTCACCCTCCCCCATGTGTCTGCTTGTTCATCTGTTTATTATAAGGTTTTGGTGACGCATGTTAGTCACACCTCATTTCTCGCTTATCATTTGTCGTTCAGTTATCACCAATTTGTGAGTACATTTGGGACGTTGCCACTCCTACAGGTATATATATATACTCCTGGTTTGATTCTATTATTGATGCTTTTAAGTTCACTTTCTCACTTGTTACTTTTTATTTATCATTGGTGAAATGTTTGTAGTCTCTAAGTGAGTGTATGTATTCAGTTGGAGATGACTACCAATGTCCGTTGATCATATTCCTTGATTTAGAATACCATGTTACTGTCAGCATTTTGAGTGATTAAACACAGTTTGATTATCCTGAGCCGTCATAACATAGTTAATTGCACATTACCCTTGTCTCGGTGGAAACAGCCGAATCTCCGTGATCCACATACACTTGCATGACAGTTACAATTACCAACAGCCTCCTAGTCGGGAAATAAGTCCAATAGAATCGAATTTTCAATGAATTACAAAACACTCCTAGTGGTACTTTGCCTGGATTAGTCACATGAAAAGGTCAATAACATTATGGCTTCTGTAAAGGATCGAAATGAATCAGACCAAACGGTAGTAATCAATGACACCAGTACTTCATCAACACTGACATCCTTAGACATAGTCCTCCGCAGTTCGGATTCATTAAATCGGATAGAAGGCATGAGAAAAATGGGATTTTTTTTAAAAGAAACGTGTAAAAAGTAAAGAAAAAGTAGGTGAGAAACGAACGAATAACTCAAGAGGTATTAGAGAGTTAGTGAAGATATTATAGTGTGGCTATTATCATTATTATATAGTGTAATCTCGTATGCGATTCACTCCAGTTTACAAGGATGGTCATAATGATACCAAAGGGTTGATTCTTACAAGAAAACACATAAATTTAACAGAAATATGTTCATTAATAACATTGACTACATACAAAATGTAGGTATAAAGAAATTACGGAGAAGTGGGTAACAGTTCACCTCCAGACGAAATGTACTTTGTGATTCTGGGAGTTCAAGGATACGTATTTAGTAGAATACTTATTACTGAAGGCAATAGGAATAATACAAGAGTTAAACAACGATAATATGATAATCGAAAGTTGTTTGCGACTAGACTGGTGATTGGTCCAACGATTCCGATACTTATAACAAACAAAGAATATAAGTCAAATACTCAGTTGATATAATGTGACAAATATGATTAAAGTATATGCAATTATACTGTAAGTGTACGAGTTAGTTTAGTCGAATCACAGCGAAAAAGCACGACTGTGAAATTTCGTAACTAAAATACATTTGTTGACCAAACAGTACCCTCAGATAATCAGAGGAATGTCCGTGGTATGGTGACAATAATAGATCCACTTTACGATTATGTTGTAGTATTGAAATGTAGTTAAGGACGCTGGGTAGTTTTCAACATTGACGACTGGAAATAATACGAAGCGATTAGAGTTAATGAGTAGCTAATATCCTAATAACCAGAATACATACAGTTACCTACTAGGAATCATCACTGATCTGACAGTGAGATCAATTTGATCAGAGCTAAATTTTGCAGAGAGGATAAATTTAATAGAATATTATGTGGTTAAAAGTACCTTAAACTTACATTGGTAGCATATTTATTGAACAGATTTGTGAACTTGGTTATACATCCGGCAGAAATAAACACTGTTGAATGTCTAAAAGATGTTATTGTAAATACCAGTATCACTAGTTAATAAATACCTAGGATGAGAATGTAAGGGGAGATTACGTAATTTTGTTACAAGAATCACAAAAATGATTTGAACTTTTAGCATGTAAAGCCTCTAGAAATTAAAGTTTAGTTTAAGTTTGGATTTATTATCCATAATGATCTGTGAAGACCTTAATAATGGGTTAGTTAGACTGCGATTGATTAATTATAGGATCAAAATCATCCTAGTAGTTAATCAATAAATGATAATCAATGTTATATTTTCAAGTTCTTAAAGTAAATCGATTTTCATGCATTAAGTTGACTTATAACCAACAGATTAAGTAGTATGTTATACATGATTTCATTGAAGTTGGATCTTTTAAGTAACATAGTGTAATCGTGAAACTTATGACAATAATCTCAATATACACTTTTATATGAAAATGATCCATGATCATTTTTCAATGAATAATTATCTAGTTGTTCTTTTGATCTTGAATTCGAATGATTGTTGACATCGATTTTCCTGTCATTATCTGTCCATTGATTTCGCCTGTGTTTTTTTATATCTATAACCTGGTTGGTTGACTTTTCTTCTGACTCCATTCAATCATCTTATTGTCAATAGAATGTTCTACAATAAAGTTAGATTCAACAAATTTAGTCATTATTGAATGAGTACTCCATATTAGAGAGTATTCTACACATCGGTTATATATAAGTATCCTCGACTGTTTACTATGAATAGGTCAACAGAGAGCATTAAGGCTTCGGAGACAGAAAAATACAAATATGTGGCGGTTATGTGAAAAATGGTATTACATTTAGTTATTTGTATTCGTCACCGGTTGATGTCTGTTAGGTCCTACTGAAAATCAGGGAGTACCAGATATCTGACTCGAACTATAATGGGACACCTCAACAGTTCGCGCATTCGATTCTGATAGGGATTCAAAATTTAGGCTTTCAAGTGAGCCAGCATTTTGACCTCTGCACCATTGGACTGGGATACAATTATAGACTACTCACTTCCATCAGTTTGTGACCTAACAAAATGATCATCCGTTGTCATAGATGATACCACATCAGAGATGTGTGAACTCCCTTAATTATAACTTCTCACAAGAACTCCAGAAATATCATGTGATCACTAGGACGATAAAGCTGTTCAGTACTCCTTGGTTTTCATTAGCACCAAACCAATATCAGTGTGTGACAAATACAAACAATTTAACCAGATACATACGTGGCTTATAATGAATCCTTTATCAAATATGACAATCTAATCTACTGTATCCATAAACGTGAAAATGAACATTGATGGAAGTTGGAATTCTACCATTGGATGCCGACCCAGTGGTGCAGACGGTTAAACGTTCGCCGTCAATCTGAAGCCCATGGTGAGGAATCTGTAGTGAGCACTGCTGAGGAACGAAACAGCTATCCAGTGCTCCCTGGTCTTCAGTGGTACCCTGCCAATATCAATCTGTGATATAGTCAATCAAATATTATTAATTAATTGTATATCTGTACCTTCAGTCTCTAATCATAATTGTTCCTGTTTTATGCAAATGTCACTATTGTTATTGGTACACTGTATGGTCACGTTTTGTATGTATATTAATGAATGAGTGAAATGTCATCTTACTGTCTAGTAGGTGACCTAGTTATCTTATTTTCTTTATAATGACATGGGGACTAGTAGTTATGGGGGGGGAGATGTTTATGTGTGTGTATTAGTTAGTACTATTGGAGTCACTGTTTCTCATATATCATGTTTGGTCGATTATTCATGATATAACAATCTCTAAACCATAAACATCTACGAGAGTAAGTAAGTGATATTGCACAAAGAAAATTGGTTGAACGATACGCTTATTGGTTGTACCTAGTCGATTAATTAGCGTCTACTCTATGCCCATACTGTCCAAAGGCGGAGATAGAAGAACAAGACGACAGACCAAACAGATGGGATTAGAATCATATTACATTTCATACATCCCTTTATATGTACACAAAACCAGAATATACCATCAACCAATTAGAAAACCAACATTTATACAAAATAGAAGTAATAGTCAATGTGAACCGGAGTATGTATACCCAATTGATTAATCATAGTTTATCAATGAGAAATGATATAATAACAGTTAATGTGTCGAATTGGAGGATAAGGCAGGAGGAACCGAGTAATAATAGGAATAAACTGTTCACTTTGTATCCAACCAAAAATAATGAAATAGTCTACAGAACAACAGTTCTCGAAGATAATCAAACTCCTTTAGATGTTCGCCATATCACTAAGCCATTAGCTTAGTATGTTAGTCGGTGTATTAGTAACTAAGTAAGTAAAAAGAAAGTGAATAAGTAAGCAGGTTATTAGGTAAGTAACTATGTATATAACAGAAAGTTAAGTTCGAAATTAAGTTACTAAGGTAAAAATTGATAAGTTATTAAGTAGGCTAATATATGATTACATAATTTTTTCTGTATTCATTTATACAAATTGCACTAGATCATATATCAAACATATAATCAAACTTGGGGGGGGGATTCTAATTTCAACATCGTATAAAATGAAATAAACTCTGTATATTCTAAGATATTAAATTACAATAAGATCATTTCATGTTGATACACTTTGTTGTTACACTGATACACATCATATTAGTAGTGTTATGTTGGATATTGTGTCTTTGATGCTTTTTTTGTTATTTTTACTCTCCCTCTCCCTCTCTCTCTCTCTCACACACGCACACACACTCTTTACATTTTCCACTGAAAACAACAACCAACTATACAAATTGTAATGTAACTAACTAAGTTGGACAAAATAAATCTATTTCACTATTATGTTACTAAGTGACAATAAAGAAAGGCAGTTTTATTTTTCAATTATGTTTCAAATTTTTTCTAGAAAACAAATTTATTCATTTCACAATTAATTAATTGATATATCAATGGATATAAGTAGTTAGCTTTGGATATAAGTAGTATATTATAAAGAAAAAAACTAATAATAATCAACAATAAAATTATAAATAAAGATACATTTTTACATGTTGATTTAGTTTTTTCAGCTACAAAATTTAATTCGAAAAAATATTTTTTCGTTGTGATTTATTTTTTTTCTTTTTTTTTGTCTTTGAAGTGTGTGTGTGTGTGTGTGTGGCATAGTAACTAAATTAAAATGGAATATTTAAACGATGTTGATACAAAAAATACAATTTTACACAGATCTCATATTCATTAGTGAATAATTTCTATTGAATGTAAGTGAATTGTAAAGATGATTGTTTAATATCATTGAATGATTTATTCATTAAATTGAAGCAATTCATCTTCAATTGATTGAATATGCTACAGATTCATGTGGTCAAGGTACCAGGCAGCACTGGAAAGTGGGAATTCTACTATTAGATACTGACTCAGTGATGCCGTCAACTTGATACCGCTGGTGTGAAATCTGAGGTGCACACTGCTGAGGATTTTCACATCAGAACGAAACAGCTCCTTGGTTTTTAATGGTACCCTGCCAACACTAATCTGTGATGTATTCGGTTGAATAAAATATACCAATCTTTGCAAAAATAACCACCCCGACTTATTACTAAAAGACTCGGCGAGGCTTAATTCAAGGTAGGCTGAAATGTATGGTAACATTTGGTAGCATACATCGCTATTCCAAAATTAGTATTTGAAGTTACAAAGTGGTTGTTAAGTTAGAATTTAAAGTTTCAACTGGGATTATAACCCAATTAACACTATAAATAGTGTTTATGACCAGTTGTATTGTTGTTATTTGAGAATAGGTTCATCCATAGTTAATGAAATAGCGTTCACCATATTACGACTTTCCTCCCCCACACCTGCCTCATAGGGGGACCTCGAGTTAAAGGTGATTTATAGTAAGATCTACATACATATATATGGTTTATTTGTTGGGACAACTCGTGTTGATCCATCTGTATAAAGAAATGTTATTTTAAGTGACGATTTTTGCTGAATATGCCTTATATCCTAAATGAGATCAAGCCGGTATACTCAAATATTGCTGTGAATGCTCAAATCACAGCGTCGAAGTTACCTCCTAAATTTACCTAATACTCATCAATGACAACGCAAAAAATAGCGAAATATATCGCGACGTGACTACAGACTAATGTATTAACCTTTAGTCAAAATTTTCAATACAAATGTGATGACAGTTCTGTTGTATGGAGCTGAAACGTAGAGAACTATGAAAAGCACCATCCAAAAGATACTAGTATTCATTAACAACTGTCTTCGTAAGACATTTCGGATCCGTTGTCCAAATACTACCAACAACAACAATTGTTGTTGTAGAAAACAAATCAACTTTCTACCTATGAAGAAATTAGGGAAAAAATACTGGAAGTAGAATGGACAAACATTGAAAAAATCGTCAAACTGTATTACAAGACAAGCACTAAGTTGGGACCCTGAGGGCCAAAACAGAAGAGGGAGATCAAAGAACACGTTGCGTCGGGAGTCGGAGATAGACATGAAGAGAACGAACAACACTTAGGAAGAACTGGGAATGAAAGTTCAGAACAGAGTTGGTCAGCGGCCTATGTTCCACGTGAGTTAACGGACGTTGATTGATTGATTGGTTGATTAGTTATCATCTCAAAACTCTAACAGTAAAGCATTCTCTATTAAGTTTTGCAGACCTGCACACTCAACAGAATATGGGGAAATATTGAGCACAATACTAAAGCGTTGCATTCTAGGACGAAGTTACTATCCAACTCCACTAATGAATGCATCATGAATATTATGAACCCATCAATACATTCATGTTTCATTGTTGATCATTTTCTTTTTTTAGACATAAAGGAATATGAAACATTTGAATTGGTTATTCATTCTATTATTTCTAATTAATTATTTACCTTTATCAATTGGAAATCCAATCATTACAGAGATTGTGGCATCAGAACCAGTTAATAAGTAAGTTTTTAATGTTAATTAAATCAATCACTTGATAATAAATTAGTAGTATTTTATAAGTAGTCTATGAATGAACAGTTATTGATAACATTAAATCCATGATGCTGTATTAGTTCATTAATAAGTACTACATCTCGGATAAACATGAGAAGGAGTATGTAGGCAGAGCTGTATGAGATTCTGAAAGAAGAGAACAGTTTTGAGAAAAAGCACTGTCTCAGTGATTTAATCACTTGAAAGTAAATGAGGCTAGTGATGCTGAGTAATGAGCTAATGAATTACAAAGGATCAGTAGAACTATCATTGAGTCAGATTCCATCTGTATCAAAAAAGTTTATTGTACAGCCATTAATATTTTTATTCTAGTCTGAAAGTACATTGTATGCTAGAGATGACATACAGAGGAAACTGTATAAGGTACTGAAACTGAAAAAAATAAATGATAAAGTGAACTGACAACTGCGTAGGCTCAAATTCATGTGAATAGATCTGCTGTTTAAAACATTCAAGTACATAGTTGTTAGGGTTCTTGCGAATAAATTACACCTCGATACCTGCTAGCGAACGTATGACCAGTGACACAACAACCAGTAAGCTAAGCTATTCGCAGCGCCCTAGCCCAGCTAACTAGAGAGAGGAGTCCAAAGTCAGAAGAAGCTTCTAATTCCACAGGCAGCCCAGCAAACGAAAGAACAATCACACATCTCATGCGTATATATACAAAAAGAGAGAGCGCCCTTGAAATGTTACAAATAGCGTACTAAAATAAACAACGAACCAATAAGATTTAGCATCTCACTAAGTGGGTAACAGGAACTGAAGGTGAGAAGGGAAATTTCTGGCGCGAAAATAAGAAATTTAAATTTACGCAAATAAATCACAAAATTAACAGGTTTACTAAGAGAATTCTGGAGAACTAACATCGCCAACAATAGTATTCTGCATTGAACCTTATATTGCTAAATTAATGATTACATATTTTATCACCAGACGGTTGTTAGTAATCAAGTTGAAGTAATACTCATTCCTTAGTGTTTTCATACTGACAAAATGTTTCAACCTAACAAGCAATAGCTACATAATGTACTTTAAGTAATGCTATTCAATAGTGAAACAGAAGTTATCTTTACAACAATAAATTCAATAGTCCTGTAGATTGTCTTTAGTGTATTTTATCTTCTACGTGACTGTTCTTTTTGAAATGACCACACAGTTGTCAAAGTAAAATGAGCCAATAAGACTTGTGCTATGACTGCGACTTGATAGAGTGGGGGTAATCTTGATGGATTGATACGATACCTCAGTGATTAAAGACTTCTCCAATGGCATGGATACAGACAATAAACACTGATAAATGAGAGTTAACATCAAGTTATTTGTTAAGTAAGAAGAGTGCCTCATATACATGACATACTAGACCAGTTAGTAACAGGAAATATAAAATACAATGATGGATGAATTCGGGATGAATTCTTACTACTAATTGGTCCAGGAAGTGTTATACGGAAGCCTTTGTTCATAATCAATAAACAACTTGGTAATATATTCTGTTCGCTAGTACCTTATTCTCTCACTTCCTACCTTAAGGCAAGTTTAGTCATATTGGCTTCAATTCAACTAATCAGCGTCTATGTAGTCAGATCGTATAGACTATAGTGGGGCAGAACTAATTAGTCCGTTCTAAACACAATATTAGTGTTGCGCTTATCTCGACCGTCTATTATCTTTCCTTTACACCAGAAGTCACCATAGTCACTTCAGCTTTATTTGAGCAACCTAATCTGATATACTTACAGAAGAAACTCTTTATTTATTCTTGAAACTGTTTATCAATGAGATTCCGTTTAATGAAATGAATCATGTTGTCATAGCGACTCACGATGAAAATTTTCAATTTTCAATCTGTGATGGTGTTGAAGTTTAATCAAGAAGAACAAAATTTTATAACGTCTAAAAATCGACTATAAATCATTTCTTATATGAAGAGAAAACAGATTTAAACGATTTCAGTTATAAGATAACCACATTGATAAATTGATAATAAATTCCTCAAGAGGCTTAGTACCAAGAATCATTGAATAACTGTTTAATCCTGGCCTGAAGTGATCTATTAGAGAACACCTAAAAACATACTACTAAAGATATCAATGACCATTGCATAATATAATATAATTTCTTATTCAGCATAATAATAATGATGGGATTCCTTTATCAAGATGTATAAAACTGTATGTTTTAAATGTATGGATACCTAGAATATTAAATCAAAATAATCCTATCACAATGAAGCCAACTACTACAGCTGTGCATCCATATTTTAATGTGCTCTTCAACTACCTCTAAATAAGAAACTATTAATCAATTAACTAATGAATCTGTGATCACTGACCCGACAACACGTCAACCGAATTTACAGTAAATTTAAGCAATAATTATGATGAACCTATATATTTCCGTTGATTTTTTATAGACTGAAGCTGATCAGTCTCTGCAGTTATATGTGTATCCTAGGCGGATTACTTCGATGCAGCAGTTATTCACAAGAATTGGGCATCAGGTATATTCAGCGACGAGTCCCAAATAGGACGAAACATGTATCTTGGATTCCACTTGCCAGTCACAATCCAACTTAAGTAATTAGCTAATAATTGTCTATGCCAAGATAGAAAAGCATTATATCATTTACTAAAGTAATCAAAAACTAGTTGCCTTCTCAATCATCCCCCTCCCATTCAACTAAGTAAAGGAAGGAGGGGCGAATTCATAATTAATTCCCTGGGGAAGTATTACGTCATTACATAACGAAGTTGTTAATGTTAATTAGATGTTTTCAAGTATCAAATGTAACAAGTCATAATAACAGTATTTAAAATGTAATGGAAGAAATAATGTAAAAGATAATTTGATTGAATATATCACAGATTGATGTTGACAGTGTACCATTGAAAACCAGGGAGCACTGGACAGCTGTTTCTTTCTAGTGTGGAACTCCTCAGCAGTGCGCACCCCAGATTCCTCACTAGGGGCTTCAGGTTGACGTGAACGCCTAACCATGTTCACCACTAGGTCGGCATCCAATGGTAGAATTTCCACTTCCATCAATTTGTGAAACAGCTGTCCAGTGCTCCCTGGTTTTCAATGGTACCCTGCCAACATTAATCTGTGATATATTAAATCAAATAAAATAACCAGTCTCCACAAAAATAACCATCCCAATTAAACTAAAAGATAATTATCAACTTGATGAATCTTGAGATAACGAAGAATAAAGTAGTATATGGATCATGATAAAATCAAGAACTGAACACCAAGATCAATCTAGAATTGTTGAATTGGTAACGCTTTTGATTATACATAAATTCCAGACCTGAGCTCATTGTAAATCAATTATTCTAATCATGTAAATAATTTTAAAGGTTAATTCCGTCCAGTATCCTAGTTAATGAATTGACTGAATCGGTTAAGATACTCAAGAATTGAGTTGTTGATCAATTTACACCATCCTTTACATAACTATACAGTATAATGCCTAGATATACGTTTTATTCTAGTGATATAACTTGTCTTGTAAACTGATGAACATATAGTGAATGACCTTCAACACACCTCCTACCCACAACCTGCCAAAGCTGTATTTAATTTGTAACACATCTTACGATAAGATTTCTGTTGAAGAGATCACTTTGATGTTCTACCTAATAGAACGTTATCATTAGAGATCATTAAGAGTTGGCTGTTGACGATTACTTCTATTGTGTTACCCTTCCTCCCTCCCCCATTTCATCCCTTTCTTATTTTAGTAATACATCAATAGATGCTGAATAATCTATTTAATCTTTATAATAATAATAATAATAATATGTTATCATTAATTCATTGTTTTTAAGTTCTGAAATAATCAATTCTACACTTCAAGAAGAATGGAATTCTATTAATCATAGTAACATTGTTTCAACTACTCCTATGTAAGTCTACCGTACTTTAAATATCTTCAATATGAATTCTGTAAACTGTGTTAATTTTTAAAATACAATTCAGAACATTTAGAGTTCACATCACCTTTCAACCAACATCATAGTCAGGATTTTTAATATAAACATTGAGATAGTTTAATTGCATTGGAGCTGAAAATTTTATTGGAGAACTACTAAAAGCATCATTCAAAGGATAAAAGTATCCATTAACTTTGGATCCGTTGAATAAACACTTTCAGAAGCAACCATTTGTAGCAGAGAATCAACTGATGTAGATGCTAGACAGAATTTAGGGAAAAACTTTGGAGGTGGATATGACACGTATGAAAAAATCACCAAGCTGCATAGCAAGACAATACTAACTTTAAATCCTTAAGGCCGGAAGAAGAGATGAAGACCAAAGAACACAATGAACAGGCGATTGGAGGCAAATATGAAAGGAATGAATTGCATTCGGAAATAACTGGAAAGAAGAGCCTAGGACAGAGTTGGTTGGAGAATACTAATGGGAGTCCTATGCTCCACTTGGGCAAACAGGCACTGATTGATTAATTGATGTCTATAACCAACAATCAAAGTAGGATACCTTAACAGCAGTGCACTCTAGATTTTGCCTTGGAATCCAACCCAAGAACTTCATGTCTCATGGCGAATGTACCACTGGACCAGCCAGCGTCAAATGTTAGAATTCCTGCTGTCATCAATTTATGATATATTGCACGACCATCATCCATTTTTGTCAGTGTTAATTGTTTCACTCCCAAGAAACTTAAACTTCATTAGTCACGACTTCGCACTACAGCTTCAGGAACATCCTAAAGTTAATCACTAATGATATAATTATTATAACTCAATTGAAGTGGTTTGTGGAGTTTGATCAAGTGCTTTCTGGTTTGCAATAGTACTCTACTAACATCAATCTATGATGTATTTAATCAACTAAACCTTAATATCAATCTTCACAAACCACCTTAATTCATATTTGTAATCTCATGTTATTGTAGCGAACCCTGTACACGACTTAGTTTGGCTTATGATATATTTGAATTAACTTCTACCGATTAAATTCATGCAAAAAGATAAAACAGAAATCAAAAGATAGTAATGATTGAAGAGAAAGATATATTTCATAGTAATTAGAACTCAAACTCCGCCCTGTAGCCCTCCTAGGGTTACTGTCGGTCGCAAGCCAGGGTAAAGGAGGAGGGTTGGGCATGGGGCTAGCATCCCCCATCCCATAAAACCCAAACTTGCTAAAATAACGCAAACCAGATTAAATAATTTGAACTCAAATGGGACTGTAATGTATATACTATTTGTTTACTCAAAGAGTTGATTTCCACATTACGTCATATTGTGACATAATGGTTACTCTTGATCTAGAGTCTTCTGTTAATCATATCCACTATAACAAATATGATCAAGATCAACGACCAAAGCCTACACAATTATTTATTTCATAGGAAGCATCATTTCGATAAAACTTATCTGATCTAGTGCCACAATAAAAGAACCAATTAGCAATCATTGGATGTATAGAATGCTCTATCTCATCATGAACTACTAGATCTTTAAATCTACATAAATATTTCATTATTTAACTAACATAAATCTTACATTAAACTTTGTATTAAAATAAAAATTCAAATCCTTATCTTGTAATGCTATTGGTTGGATGGTGAAACTAAACTACACCGACGACCTTGAGGTACTTTTTATCCAATGAGAATGCACTGGTAGATAAAATTATTATTTATTATGAAAAACGAAATTTAAAAAAAAACAATCACACATGATACACTGTTTTCATATGATTTATGAACTTTTGGAGGAAATGTCCCTTTCCTAATGTTTGGTCGTAAATACCAAGAACCTACCAGTAAGATTAAAGTGATTATTACTTAGTCATTCGGTTTTTACAGATCTTCCTCTATTATATTTTCTCTTTCTAATGGCTATTTCATCGATTTCAACGATTCTTCCGATGCCTCCGAGTGACAGATTTAAGCACAACATGATTTTTGAGCATACGTCTCTACCGTGCTGATACCATTGCACTGCTGGTACTTCGCTTACATCTGTAAGAGACGATTCCAGCGTGACAGGCAACTGAATAATCCACAGACAACCAACATGCAGGTTTGCCTCAGTGTCAGTTTAGACTTGCTGATAAAACTACCTGTTCTTAATGACTGTTTCGGCAAAAGCCATTGCAACGAATAGTTACTCCATCTCAACTGTCTGTGGATTGTATTTGAGTCATATTCAGGCTTCATTCACAAATGAACTCTCTACGAAGTGGTCCGAAAGCTTGTAGATGTCCTCATAAAAAATTGCAATAAACCGATCTAAAGGAGGCATATTGAACTTAAATACACGCGCGACCTTGAAAGTAATAACTTGATTCTCATTGGCCTTCTCAAGTTCGTCAGTGAAGTTTAGTTTTACCGGTTGGATATATTTTATTCAATTTAGTACGGTACTTCAATGTACTTTATAACTATGAGTTATTCTCTTGTATATGAATCATTTAGAAATATGTAGAAACGATAGTATATGCTAGGCTTTTTTCCCTTTGAAGCAAAGATGAAGAAGAAGAAGAAGACATTGGAAAAAATAACACATCAGTATCATCAAATCTAGATTATGTGACTGAAGAATCAGTAAGTTTGTATTAAAAATAACAGTATCTACATAATTGTATTATTGATAATTTTGCATTACTAAAAGAAGCGTTGACAACAAATTCTATACTACTTATTTAGTAGTATTTTAACATGACAAGATATTTTCATAATTCAATGAGGATGATTATTCCTATGGATATTAGCAATTTATGTGATTAAATATATCATAGAATTTGTGGTGTGCACTGTTGAAGAGTTCCACATTAGAACGAAATAGCTGTGTCAATGTTCCCTGGTTTTCAATCGTACCCTACAAACATCAATCTGTGATATATTCAATCAACTAAATATTTTCTATTATATAAGTTGGATTGTGACTGGCAAGTGGAATCCAGGACGCGCGTTTCGTCCTATTCGGGACTCATCGGTTGGATGTACCTATGTGAACATCAAAATTTGGGATGCAGGTACATCCAGCCCATGAGTCCCAAATAGGACGAAACGCGCGTCCTGGATTCCACTTGCCAGTCACAATCCAACTTATATAATACTTGTGAAAATTCGCTATATCGAGTCAATCTACTCAGGATGCACATATAGCAACAATGACTGACCAGTTTCAGTCTATAACAAATCAACGGGAATATACAAGTTTATCCTAAAAACTAAATATTTTCATTACTTACTTAGCTTACTATTAATTAGATGTTTATTGTTTATGGTTATATGTAGGCTGTGTAGTCTTACGTATCACTATGACTTGTTTGCATAGACCTCAGTTTCTATGCATAACATAAATATGTATGCTTCAAAAGAGAAATCTACCGTTCATGTACAACAGATGACCAATGACACGATTTGAATTCATTGTGAAGCACAGTTTACCAAAGATCACAGATGCATACACCTTACCAGACGATTCCAATTAGGATTTAACCTTGGTCATGGATTACCTAATAAGTTGAGGTATCATTTTATTAATACAAATTGTTAAATTGTGACATGGTTGGTATTATCTTATCAGGAATATAAAGTAAACAATATGAAAGTAAATTACATCCTAGTTGTTAATTATGTTTAGCCAGAGGAAGGCCTAAGAACACATTGCGTCGGGAATTGGAAACAGACATGAAGAGAATGAACAGCACTTGGGAAGAGCTAGAACGTAAAGCCCAGGACAGAGTTGGCTGGAGAATGCTGGTGGGCGGTCTATGCTCCACTTGGAGTAACAGGCATCGATTGATTGATTGAGATAAGCTTTTGATTTGCAACCCTTTTAAACCGAATAGTTTGATTATATGAATGACTTTAAGAGAGGTATCTAATGGAACAATATTGCTAATGTCCAAAATATCTACTAGAAATTGAATTGACAACTAACTAACGTGATCCTCTCAAGGAGCCTCTTCATCACAATAGTCATGAATCAAAGATTAACTGAAGAATGGTATATGATATTTACCTTAAGAGTGAGATATATTGACCGTACAATCTATTTCGTAGCATATTCTTATGTATAGCAGTTAGGAAGAATACTCTTGCCAGTTAACAGTTCAATTTTAGAAAAATATCATGATTTCTGATTACGTTGCCCTAAGGGAATTCTATATTAAAGTCATCTAAACAGTCGGATAAACTGCTTTGAAGGGATTACCAACTATAAGCGAACTGTGATGAACATCAAATTGCTCACTATACAATAATTAACTAATATAATACAAGTTCACCGACTCAAGCCGTATCTTCGTATGTGAAGTAGAAAGATATTTAATCTATCAATCTGTCAACTGGGTGGTGGTGATGGTGGGGAGGGAAAGATGTTATTATCGTCTTCTTACTCTTCATACTCGTTAACGTTTATTATCCCTTTTGAGACAGGATATTCTGTCATCCGTGAATTATTACCCCAGTAATATTGAATGATTATATTACACTGTCGATTACATGTTATACTACTATAACATTCATTCATTCATCAACAACATAGAACCGGGAACATAAGCCTATAGGTTCAAGTTGCCATACCACATTCGCACTACGAGATTACAGAGGTAAAGTAAAAACAGAATACAAGTGGGGACAGCAAAAGTGTGCAAAAAAGAGTAATACGATTTAAGACCTATGTAAAAGTAAAGAGTGAATCGACTTGCGCCACTACGATTGATTCTGAGCCATGTCTGCAAGTGTCTCCAGCCATTTATTGCGATTATCACTCGGAGTCCAACCAGGTAATCTGCATCCACCAACATGGCCTAGACCAACAGTCAAAGACTTCATGGACTATTACCATATTTTGGTTTGGTTGCCCCTACGCTTCTTCCATCCTACTTCAACTCTAGCCAACATCGCGCAACGGGGCAGGCGGTGTTTGGGCATGCACAACACATGTCCCAACCATCCCAGTCGATGGAGGTTAATGGCCTCTTCGACTGATTTACCACATTTCCTAAGAAACTTTTGTCTAACCTCAATATTACTTGTTTGATTGTACCGTGATCTGCGAGCGATGTTACGAAGATTTGTATAGTCAAATACCTGACGTCGACGCATATCTTCGGTTTTCTTAGCTCACCTTTCGCAGACATATGCTAAAACAGCACGGACTGCTGCACGGTACAGCTAGACCTTCGTTAAAAGACGGATGTCTCGCCTACACCACAAACGGCGTAAATTGCTAGATGCCAATCGAGCTTTCTGAATCCGTGTTGAGATTTTGTCAGACACCGACACACTAGGGGTGATGAGACTTCCGAGATAAGTGAATTGGTCACTCTCAATAATTAATCTACGTAAAGAAGCAAACCAATCCTGGTGTATTACTTTGCATTTGGAAGGGGAGAAGTGCATCTCGAATATGTTTGGATTGTTACTCAATGCTCTCAGGAGACTGCTTATTGTCATCGTCTTCACCGAATAGGATTATGTTATCTGCGTATTCAAAGCCTGAAACGTATGGTTTTATACTTCTACGATTCATTTTCTATAGAATAGTGAATTATAATTTGCAAATCGCATGTTATATCAGAATCTTTCTACTGATTCTAATCCCATTGTGAATGCCAATTAGGCCACATCCAAACAAACGTATCTCTTGTATAGCAATGGATGCACATCTCCATGAAACCTATGAAGCTATTTAATGTTTCTTTACTAATTTGTATGTGTAGCAAAGAGTGTTTAGATCATACATAGATCTATGTATGGTACTTTGTTACAGGAACCGTAGACGTTGGTTTGTAGGTATGTTAGGTCCCGATAATAAAATATCCTAAGTAACAGTAATCCAGCTTATATCACTTTGACATCATGCACTAATGATCATATCTACGTGAATTAAGAAATTTTAAGGCTAGATAACATAAAACTCTATTTGGACCAAATTAAATCCATCAAGCCATCCAAGTTTAATCAGCCTGTAAAGTGCTTCAATCACACCGTTAACAAGAAGACAACAGTGAAATGTATAATAAGTAAAAGTTATTGTATCGAAAGTGACAGGATAGAAAGGGGTTTAATCAAGAGCTCTACCAGTTCATTAGCAACATTCCCTCGGAATTGTTTAATTTACCTTATTTTTTTTTATCTTATAGGAAACTACAACAGTAACAACATTCATCAAACAACATGAAAGTGATAATATAGAAGATTTATTGAATAGTTTAATGAATAAACTTAAAGTACCATTAGATAATTGGATGAATTATCATTATATAATGGCAATGAAAAGTCCAGATGGAAGTATTTATGTACCACAAAATCATACACAAAGTACTCGAGAACATTTAATTACATTATTGGGGTAAGCTTACAAAGATATTAATATTAATTTGATAGTAAATTAGGTGTTGTAGTTGTTGTGACGCGTGGTTTAGATCTTTTATCGACCGCATAGATCTCCGTTGTAAATTGTTTCTGTCTCGGTTGACCGCACGCTTCGACACCTAAACAATAATTCGACCCCCAGGCTGAAACTACTCGTCAACAGGAACACGAGAGAGAAGACAGGAAATACTGCAAAACACGCTTTGCTGCAAGAGTTCGATTATGTACAGAAAACCAGGACATATATATTATCATTAGTGTCCTTCAAGCTTCTAGAGAATTCCGTAACCTTCTGGACACAGTAGAGCTAAGACAATTGACCAATCATAGACATAGCACGTGATTTCTCTCTGTCTAGAAGTTTCGGCTAAAAAGCTATCTGCGCTCTGATTGGACACAATATATCCTATTGATTTCTATGTCATATTGAGCTTGTCTCGAGGGCTTTTCTCAGCCTACCCAACAGTAGTGATTGTTGAATGTTAATTTGATGTCACAAATTGATTTGAGTTAGATAACCATTAAAACTTAGGAACTAACATTAGACAGATGTTTCCTCTTGAGGTGGAACCCTACAAAAGTGCACATCCATGATCCCACCAGAAACCAACACCAGGACCTTCAGGCTTTGCATCAAATGCCCAATCATTAGACAACTAAACAGGCTTCCGGTGGTGGATGTTCTTAACTCCAGTCAATTCGCTATATATTTTGAGCGTAAAGACGTGACGAGTTGGGTTTAATCATATCGAGTGTAAAGTAGTTACCCACCAATGACATTGGATGTGGTTTGGCAAGAACATTACAAATTGACTGAAGTTAGGAATATCTGTCGTTAGGGGCTGCTTTAACAGTCCAATGGTTAAGCGTTTGATGTAAAGCCCGGTGGTACTGGGCTCAGTCCCTGGTGATGTCGTGGATGTGCATTTTTGAAGAGTCCCATACTAGAACAAAATGGATGTCCAGTGCTAGATATTGATTTCCAGTGGTTTTCTGATTCAGACCAATTCATGATATTAAATTAACATTAATCTGATATATTTTCTATTGAAAACATGTAAATGTACAATCAAAGTGAGATATATCAAACTTTTTATGTGTTACTATTCCAACAAGCATCGTTAATTATTGAAGGCGATTGTTTCTCAGTAACGAACTTAAATTTAACACCAAGAATTAATCTAAGTTAGGCAAACAAGTAACAGCTGGACAACTGTTACATTCTAGTATGGAACTCTTCAAATGTTATATAACTCAAACTAATTCATAGTATTAAACTTACATTTAATAATCTTCACAATATTCAGTTACAACTACAATGTCGTGTTGATAATAGTTGCCTTCGAAGTAACGCATAGAGGTAATATTGATGTTAAGCACTAAATAATAGAGGAAGATATCAAATAATTCAATGAACTTGTGAATCTTTCTGGACTAAGGCAGTTAGCATACATATTACGTATGTAAAGCGAGTGATTGCCTAGTTGCATGTTGTTGGAGGCGGCCAAACTAAAACATGGCATCAGTCCATGAAGTCCTTGACTACTGGTCTAAGCCATGTAGGTAGATGTAAACTACCTGGTTGCGGTCCGCGTGAGGATCGCAATAAATAGCTAGAGACACTAGGCGATATGGCTCAGAATCGGTCAAAGTGGCGCAAATGTATTCACTCTTTAACCTCATCTAGTTCTTGAATTCTATTGTTATTTTCTGGACATCTTTACTCACTCTTCTCTCTTGTATTCTGTCTATACGTTACCTCAATATTCTCGTAGTGCGAATGTGGTATGGCAACTTGAACCTACGGCGTTTGTGCCCGGTTCTACGTTGCTGCTGCTGATGATGATGATGATGTTGTTGATTAGTTTAGGAATAAAATGTGAAACAGCTAGGGTAGTACAAAGCGAAATATGCTGTCATTCCGTAAAGTCACTGACTTCTAGTCTTATCTGTACTAGTAGATGCATAAAACCTGGTTAGAGTCAACGCGAATGCCGTAACCAACAGTTGGATACTTTGTGTGATATGGCTCAGATTGATTCTTTCTCACTCACCTATATTCTATATGTTTACTCCTTTCATTATTATCATTAAAGTGATTACTACTTCTACTAATTTGATGTTTATCATGTTGTGCTGTTAAGATGTAGCAGCTTTGATCGACTTATTCATGTAGAAGGTTCTATGCTGTAGATGTATTAATTTATCGATGTCATCATTCATTAATTATATTCTGTTAAATTAGGATAAACTTGTATATTCCTGTTGATTTGTTATAGACTTAAGCTAGTCAATCATTGTTGCTATATATGCATCCTGAGCGGATTGACTCGATATAGCGAATTTTTCACAAGTATTGTATAAGTTGGATTGTGACTGGAAAGTGGAATCCATGACGCGCGTTTCGTCCTATTTGGGACTCATGGGCTGGATGTACCTGCATCCCAATGTTGATATTCACACTGGGATTCGAACTCGGTCCATTTCGTGTCGAACGCCATCGCGTTCACCACTAGACTACTGAGTCCAGGCAGTCACACTTGCTAGTCACAATCCAACTTATATAATTCTGTTAAATGTGAATTTAAAGCGATTGTACTTGATTTGTGTTGTTTACTTACTTGTAGATTTGCTGAAGAAATTGTTTCCAGTAAAAGTATGTTTACTGAAATTACAATCTTTATATATTAACGTTTTACTGTTAAATAACAATGAAAGAAAAAAGTTGAAAAGTTCATTTCATTATTGGTCTTCATAGATTGATATCAGTTGGGTATCATTAAAATTCATGGAGGTGTAAACAGCTGTTTCATTCAAGCATAGAACTTTGATCTTGATAGAGACCTTTCAACTCAGGGGGGAGGGGAGATTAAGGCCTTACGGCGAACGTTAATCATCTGCTCCAGTGATCTAGCAGATGGTCATTGGTTTCATTCATGCTTCCACCAGTTTGTAACATAATATGACGTTTATCTATTGTCATTGATGATAACTGTTTCATATCTGACAAATCTGAACTCTACCAGTCACAACTTCTCAATAGAATTACTGGAATATCCTAAATGTAGTCAATAATGAGCTGAATTCATTTGGTTTCGCGGAGAAAAGTATTGAGTTTAGTTGCTTGTATTTGTCACAATAATACCCAACCAACATTAATCTGTGATAAACACGAACAACTAAACTAAACACTGATCACCAAAAAACCATTTCATTTCAAGTTATATATTTAAGTTGGATTGTGACTGGCAAGTGGAATCCAGGACGCACGTTTCGTCCTATTTGGGACTCATCGGGAAAATACAAACTTATCCTAATTACACTTCATTTCAAGTTTATATGTTGTTGAACTCCTTGTATTATTGAGGAAGCCATCAGATATCCTAGACATTCAAAATTAAGTCTGTTTACTAAGACGGTTACAGATGTTTTTATTTATCCATAAAGGTTACATAGTTAAAACTATTCAAATAACAAAATGATGTTCTGGAGGTTCTGGAATAACTTGAAGCTGATAATTGTTACTACTAGGCTTACACTAACTGACTTATTATGCTACTCAGTATAACAGTCTAGTTACACAGTCAGAGTATATGGTATTGATTAATATTGGACGACTGACCCTTGAAACTTCCAATGGCAATGAATATGATGGTGACTAAAATAGAATTGATTATTTGAGATTGGATGAATCTAAACAATTTGACATTACAGTATAGTAAATGGTTGTCAACAGCTTAGTAATCACTGGTTAACGACTGTGCAGTGATTGATTCGATATCCCTCAAGTCCTCTACAGTGACGAACAAATTCTATCGATCAAGTTGTAATGTGGTCACTAGTCTAAGTGACTCGACATTAATTGCATTATGTAGGGATAAAAATTGGTTAGAGTGTAGTCAGCAGGAACATGTGGACGTAGGATTATACACTCGTCATCAAGGCGTACCTGCAATCTTTGTGTTTCCTTGCGCAATCACTCCCGCGTAACTTAATTTCATAGTTTTCTACGATTACTAAAGATCGATTCGGAGCAAAAGTTTCTTCAAAGATTACAGGTACCTCTTGCTGACGAGTTCCAAATGGGACGAAACTTGGATCTTGGATTTCCTGTAGACTACCCACATATCGACCTATAGAGGCTAAGTAGAGGATAAGTAAATAGCAGTTTCGTTTATTTTAGTACAACCAAACTAGTGACATCACATTTTCAAGTGTTTTGACCTATCTCTTAACTAATTCAATCTTATTACAAGAAATATTAGTCTATTGTAGTGTTCACTTTTACAGGATTCTGGACATCTGTTTCGCCTTATTGTACCACTCCTCAGTAGTGTACGGTCTCATTTTTACTAATGATTCAATTATTATTTAGTTTTTAACCTCCCAAATGAAGGAACTTGTAAAAGAATCATCATTAAAATAATCAGAGGAATCAGATGTACTCTGTAGAAGTAGTTCAGAGCAATTCTTTGTGTGAAAATGAAATTCCACAATCTATAAAACTTGTGATTATAATTGATATTAGTTTAGTCATAACTAACTTCTGGAGGTACTTCTTAATAAGAAGTGGTGATTAGGGGAGTTCAACCATGTCGGTTGTAGGGCAGTTACTCATCGATGCCAATGGATGAAGCAGTATATATCATATATATATATATATCGCGCTAACTCAGCTAGAGATATCAGCTGTTGGAAGAGAGCCGACTTGCTAGTCTAACGGCTAAGCATTCTCGTCGATACTTTATGGTGATGCGTTCGATTTTCGGAAGAGAATGTGAATTCATAATGAGGTCAGAACAGTTATCCGGTACCGTCTTGGTTTTTAATGTTTATGTAACCTAAACCAATTCATGATATTCAATTTAATCGAAGTCTAGACATACTTCATGCAGTAATACTAATCAGTATGTTCTTTTATATTTTCTAATCAAGACGGTATTACAAATATGAATACAAGCATTGAACAGAATTTACCAACTTCTACAGAATGGACAGCTGACGAAGTAATCAGTCCTAGCAATGATACATCAATTAATGTTGGTAATCAATCGATGCATGATACTGATGATGACATATATCAACAGTGGAATGTAACTGATGATAACATCACATCATTGATTCCATTCAATCAAGATGTGATGCAAACATCTACAGAAATAACTGAAGATCCTGAGTTAACTAATGTGGGAAATCAGACAAATAATCAGTTTCTTGATGAATTACTTGAAAGTGATGAAACTTTAAAAATTAGTGATGATATCGATGAGCTATCACCTAATGAGACTCTATTAGAACCGTTTATTAATAGTAATGATAGAAATGGAACAGTTGAACTGATGGGACCTGGTCAACATGGAACACAGAACTTACTTACCTATAAAGTATAAAAACTGGTTGAAAAGGGAGTGGGAGAGAGGGAGAGGGTATATAAATTCAGATCAATCATTTCTGTAAGTAATAATTGAACTGTATTACCTGCTATTATGTTAGTTTATTTATAGTGATTAACTTAACCTAGATAAGACTTACTTACTTACTTACTTACTTACGCATGCATGCATGCACGCACGCACGTTATCCATCACAGAGGAACATAGGCCACTCACCAGTATTCTCCATTGAACTCTGTCCTGAGCAATACTTTCCACCTGTTTCCAGTTGCCATTCATCATCTTAATGTCTGTTTGCAATTCTCAACGGAGTGTGCTTTGGCCTTCCACTTTTCCGTTTCCCAACAGGATTCCATGTAAATACTTGTCTAGTGATGCACTCTGATGATTTCTTCAATTTGTGTCATATCCATTTCCATCGTTTTTTCCTAGTTTCCTCTTCGGTTGGAAGTTAATTTGTCCTCTCTCATAGTAAGCTGTTGCTGATGGTTTCCGACCAACGGACATTCAGTATCTTTCATAGGCAGTTGTTTATAAATACTTGTATCCGTCTGATGGTGTTTGCAGTAATTCTCCAAATTTCGGCTCCATACAGCAGGACTGTCTTCACTTTCGAATTGAAGAGTCTGACTTTAAGGATGATTGACAGCTATTTTGAGTCTCATTTGTTCTTCAACTGTAGGAATGCTGTCCTTTCCTTGCCAATCCTTGCCTTTACGTCTGCGTCGGATCCTCCTTGTTCATCGATAATGCTTCCAAGGTACATGAAAGTATTCACTTCTTCCAAAGTTTGACTATTAAGTTTAATTGGGTTAGTGCTCTCTGTATTGTATTTGTGGATCTTACTCTTTTCCTTATGTATGTTCAGGCATACTGATTGTTCATAGTACTGACTATATTCCAATTATGAAACAGTTCTAATTTTAAAGGGATCATCAATTCGGTAGACACTGTTAGATAATAAAAATGTATGACGTTTAACGAGAAATTACTTAACAGAAGACAATCGTTTTTTCTGTATGCATAAGACGGTGCATCCAACTGACTAATTCCAAATAAAATGAAACGAACCTCTTGGATTTAATTTGCTGGTTACAATTCAACTCAAAGAATATTAGGGGATAGGTACCTTTCAGTAAGCTTAAATCTTGTAAATTCAAAGAACCTAATCCCAACACCCCCCCCATCCACTCACCCCACCCACCGATATAACTGATGGCAAAGTAAATCATCTCGGGTAAACGGTAATTAAAATTGTGCTGTCACAATGATCTGTAGATACTAAAATAAAATCTAAATAAACCCCAAGATGAATTTAAAATCTCTACATACAAGTGGATATTTTAGTACAACTGATGAATTATCCGACTATTTGTCTGGTAAATTTTTAACAAGGAGGATAATCAACTCCATTAAAAGAAGTTAGCCATCATTTAAAATTAACTTAAAGTTAAATGGATTCACCACAGATTAATATTGGTTGGGTACTACTGGACAGCTGTTCTGTTCTATTAGTGGGCTCCTTCTACCAGTGTACACTCTTGATCCTATCAAGAAATCGGATTCAGAACATTCTGTCTCTAGCCATCAGCAATAGATAACTATCGTACTATCTCAAAAGTTGATAGAAGTGGAAATTCTACCAGTAGATATAAGCCAGCTCAGTGTTTACTACAAGAACTGAAGGTTCTAGTTCCAATCTCATGGAAAAATCAAGAATCCATACTTTTGAAAAATTCCATATTCAAATAGAACATCTCCACAATTTTCACTAGTAGCTAACTCACATACTCTACTTATTAGTAGTAATTGAAAATTTAAGAAATATTATTAACAATTTAGTATGAGTTGGATTGTGACTGGTCAACGGAATCCATGAAGTGCGTTTCATTGTATTTACGAACTTGTCAACTCAATATACCTGCATCCCAGTGTATGAACTCAGTAGCTTAGTGGTGAACACGGTATGTATCTAATACAAAACAAACTAAGTTCGAGTCCCGATGTAAATATCAAACCTGAGATGACAATACATTCAGCTGTATACATAGTAATAATTATTGTATAACCTCTCAATATGATTGGTAAAGTAATTGAATTTTCCAACAATTTTGAATTTGATGCTAAAATTTTGTTTAAATTATATTTGTAGATTCATTAAAACAAAAAAAAAAAAAGAAGTAAAATCAATTGATTAATTCTATTGCATAGATTTCTTCTATAACAATATACTACTTAAATGAGTGATTATTATGTTTTCTGTTTACATTGATTGAACATTGTACGTTTTGTTTTTTCTTTGTTATAAAAATAAACATAGTTATTCAATGATGAATTTTTATAATTCAACTATCTCCACAATGCCAAATTCTAATTAATATCAGCTTAGTAGTGAATAACTCCTTAAGGTAATTTCTGGAGTTCTAGTGTGAAGATGTCACCCGTGGAGTTCAGTTGTGTCGAGTGTAAGGCATTTACCCACCGATGGTAACGATGAGGATGCGCAAACGTATCATAAGTTGACTGAATTAGAAATATCAACCTTTAGGAGTTGACTCAGTGGTCTAATTGTAAAGCATTCGACGTGGAGACAGAGGGTCATGTGTTCGATCTCCGATTGAATCGTGGATACTCACTTCTGAAAAATCTAATACTAGGACGAAACGGCTGTCTAGTGCTTCCAGGTGATTAATGGTTGTCTCATTCAGACCAAATCGTGATACCAAAATTGATAAATTTTTAATTTAAATAAAGTTAGGACAACTATATTTACAGGTAGAATACATTGAATTCATTTGATAGCTAGTTGTATCCCTTTCACTTACATACACTAAAAAGCATTTAGATTGTAAATAGTATAACTTATGAAATATCATTGTAAATCTAGTGGTTATGCATCATTTATCTGTTATAACTCGTGCTTAGTAGCTTAATGAACTGTGGATAACTTCAACACTCAAATGCCTTGTATCCTCCTAGTCATAAAAATTGAGAAGATAAAAGACAAGTAGGCAGGATTATTTACTCCAGGAAGAGAGAG
Source organism: Schistosoma mekongi (assembly GCA_034768735.1). Lineage (NCBI taxonomy): Eukaryota > Metazoa > Platyhelminthes > Trematoda > Strigeidida > Schistosomatidae > Schistosoma > Schistosoma mekongi. The sequence goes on along the minus strand of CM068306.1, from coordinate 87,127,343 downwards.
AGCTATGTATAGAGTACTCTTTTATTTTTAGTTTTCTAGAAACACTAATCCATCCAATTTGGACTAGGAAGTTTAAGACACTGCTGAATGAGGGCACGCCACTTTGAGATTCTAAGGAGTTCTATCGATCAGTGATTAAATAAAATGTCTTCAGCTATTTCAAGGGTTTTAGAGGCTTCGTTGAAGTTTGTGAGAACTTTCCCAATGTTATCAAGTGGGATAAATAAAAGTGGAATAGCGATAAATTAATGAAAGTTTGCACTAGAGAATTAATATGTATGTGGAATCATTTGCATTGAACCGATTACGTAATACGAAGGGAGGGGGAGATTATACTAACCCAAATGGATAAGGAACCAAAGGAAAGTTATGGAAATAGTTGAAACACTGATTAAAATTTAACATAGAAGTGTTAGATATGGAATGAACTGAATATGTTCTCATTGCGTAACAAGTGGCAACAAATAGATAAAGACTGAATAAGAATAATAGTATTAATAATTGTATCATTTATCAAGGCAAACGAAGGTTTATCCCTAATTCCTTTTTAGACACACAGTTGAGGTTTTAACCTTTTAATTGTGATAGTTTCATTGAATCATTTTGTTTGCTTATTACCGTAAATGCTTCTATCATATTGTATAAATGAATTGCTTAAATCATTTTGTCCTCTTAATGTTAGTTTCTTTGGAATATGTTCAATGAAAGATTAAAAGGTCCGTCTTTTTGTTATTCCAATGTAACTACATTAGCAAGTACGTATAACTCAATAAATGTACTTGGAAGTGACATGTGACGACTATTCATCAATTCTTATTTGATATATTGAACATGTCGTTGTATAATAATAATCGATTCATTAACAAAACATCAATGAATAATTAATATTAAAGATCTATAGAAATGCATTCATGATGAAATGATTCCAGGAGGTCTATTCAGACTATACCGTATTCTTAAATTGGATACACATAAATAATAGTAACTTTATTCAATAACTTGTTTAGTACAGTCTGAATTTCTCAGCAATTCGTATTCGTGAAAGTTGAAACACCACCGCTACACTTTTATTGATGATTGAATCATTCTGACAAAAAGCAACTGGAAATCTTCTAGCGACAAAAAATCGTCATAATACATGTGGTCATGTAGCTAAGATTCTTGGACTGTGATAAAGCCATAATTACGGTGTAGGTTCAGACTGAGCAGAAATTGTTGGTAGTTCACCCTTTTAATAAGTGATCTACAGTTAACACTAAGAATTTCAAGAATAGACATATAATGAATATTGATCCATTTTGATGAATGTTGCCAGCCATCCTGATGTCTTTACTTAGATCCCAATGTACTACTTATGATAGGTCGTAGACTTTTTATATAGGCGAATAAGTACACAATACGATATTGGGACATAGTTAAACAATTAAAACAGAACAGAATACGAAAAAGTAACTTGTTGAGATAGTTGATGATAGGTGGTAGCCTAGGCTTTCAAAACAGGCTGCTGTTAAATTTACGTTTTCATCTATCGAAAGTTCTAAGTGAGTTTACTAAATATTGTAGTTAGTGTACAGGAATGATGTATTAATCCAATTAACATGAATAGGCGAAATAAATGTCGAATGATATTTTTAAATACTTGTTAGTAGTAGGCAGAATTATTGAATAATTTTGTTATTTGCATTTTTAGAAACAAGTAGGTTGTAAGCAGTGTTTGACATTACACGTTGATCTTTGGGTATCGGCCCAGTGATGCAAAGGACTAGGGATTTGCCTACCTGGAGCCGCTGGGATGGAATCTACGGTATGTGGTGAATTCAACTAACTAAACTTATTTGTCACTATGCAGAAACTATCTCAGTTCATTTACTTTAGTTCACTTACTTTTTCAATATAAGTAGTTGATAATAAATGAAGCACTTGTAGAGTAGTTGAAACTACTTGTAAGTAGTATAAAATTTCACTCAAAATTTATTATATCTGTCTATAGTAACATTCACGATGCTGGAAAAACTATACGTGTTACTTGAAATACCCGCATTTAATTTACTTGAAACCAGTGAGAATACACTGTTTGAGATTGTAGACTATATCAAGTAAGCAATCAGTCAGATAAATGAACTATAAGGATAAACTTGTACACTCCCGTTGATTTGTTATAGACTGAAGTTGGTCAGTCATTGTTGCTATATGTGCATCCTGAGTGGATTGCTTCGATATAGCGAATTTTCACAAGTATTATATAAATTGGATTATGACTGGCAAGTGGAATCTAGGACGTGCGTTTCGTCCTATTTGGGACTCATCAACTGGATGTAACTGCATACCAATGTTGATGTTCAATGATTGACCAGCTTCAGTCTATAACAGATCAACGGGAATATACAAGTTTTTCCTAATACCAATATGCCCATTGCACAAGTGTGACTGTCTGGACTCAGTAGTCTAGTGGTGAACGCGATGGCGTTCTACACGAAACGGACTGAGTTCGATTCTCAGTGTGAACATCAACATAGGGATACAGGTACATCCAGCCGGTGAGTCCCAAATAGGACGAAACGCGTGTCCTGGATTCCACTTGCCAGTCACAATCCAACTTATATGATAAATGAGGTATAGTTTTGTATTTGCGTTGCGATTTTTAAGCCACAGAAACAAACAGTAAGGAAATTCATCCATGTGACTGAAAAGCTATCAGGTTATTCTGCAAATTGATTTGAAGTTAAAACTATTTAAGATAACTTTTCTCTTATCATCATCACCACCAGCACTACTCCTCCACCCGTAGAAATATATTTCACTAAAGAGATTGACATAACAGTGATTTCTACCGTAAATGATATATATGTGATTCTCATTGTAAATGTCGTTTTACTGAAGGTCTTCATGAAATATTTGTGCAGTATAAGATGACGATTCATTTCATTTTGTTGGTTTGTCATCAACTGCTGCATACAACCTGAAATGATACTCTTTTACATAGTTAATATTTGAAGCAAACTTTAACATTCTCATAAAAATGATTGTACTTGAATGCCATGAGAATTATGTAGAACTTGTTAGATATGTGAACATAACTAAAATCCTGTAACCATATTATCTCTCCTATACAAAAGGAAGAAATTATCAGAAGGCAAACTAATGATCAGAGTTCTGTCGATTGCATAATAAGTGGTGTTTAGAAGTTAGAGTTTCAATCGTTTAATGTCAATCCCTTCAGCATATTTTAGATGATATGAAGTATTTTTGTCTATTGAACACTTTGAACGATTCATTGATATCAAGTTTTATAAGGGAAGAAGGCATAATATAATGAACCTTATTTCATTGACGATACAAAAACCTATTTTCTACAACATACAACAAGCACCATCCAATCATCAATCATCATATTTGTTGTAAGTTTCATCTTTACATCAGTCAACAACATTTCCAATCGGTTGGGATGTTTGTAACGCTCAAGAAAAATAAGATGAGGAAGATAAGCATTTAAGTCAAGGTCTATTGATTAAACAGACGCTAATTATTCCTTTTCAAAACGACTCATCTGACATGACCAAGATACCGACACACGCAGCGTTAGACTACGTATCCCGGAATGTGCTTTGAACCAAAATACATATTTGGTTCCCGTTTCGTTGAATAAGTAAAGAAACAATGATAGCAGTGGTATTTCATTTGCGCTAATCACCGAGGCACTTAGCTCCCATCTATACTACATCCATCATGTCCGTTGGCCTGAAACCATCAGCATCAGCTTACTATGAGAGAGGACAAATCAACTTCCAGCTGAAGAGGAAATTAGGACAATACGTTGGAAATGGATAGGACATACATTACGCAAACCATCAGACTGAATCACGAGACAAGCATTAACATGGAATCCTGTTTGGAAACAGAAGAGAGGAAGGCCAAATAACATACTTCGTCGAGAATTGGAAGCAGATATTAAAAGGATGAACAGCAACTGTAAACAGATGGAAAGGATTGCTGAGGACAGAGTTGAATGGAGAATCCTGGTTAGCGGCCTATGCTCCTCAGTGAGGAGTAACGGGCATAAGTAAGTAAGTAAGTAGTTATTCCTTTTAGCTGACGGCACGTAATGATTTTCATATAGTTTCTTGACAGATGATAAAGCCGACTACTTACAATAATACATGTATCCACATCAACCATACTATGAATGCCTACCAATCTAAAGAGTTTTCTGTTAATTATATGAACAGTAAACACACTTGTATAATAAACAATAATGCTTGAAGTTTAAGAGTTATTGAGATGGGTTAATAATAGTAAGAAAACCACTTGACCTGCAATAATCTATATGAATCTGTAGGAATTGGTGACGATATGAATGTGTGAAGTATATATTAGTAAAATTACAGTTGAATGGACTTGATATGATGTTCTTTATTGATATGAGGTCATATGTGAGAGTGTATATGAAGATGACCACAAAGTTGATGCATCTATGTTATTTATTAGCTTAGTCTATATTCTATCATGTATAGAAATGCATTAAAGTCATCTGGTTATTTTAGACTTAAGAGAAAACACTAATCGTTTATACTCGTTATCTTGTTTCAAGTAATCTAGATGTACATGAATGAAACAAAAACGTTTTTATAACTTTCAATGGTTACTTACTTTTCATAGGATTGAATTTATTATATGAATCTCTTCTTGATCATTTCAACAGACTAACATTATAATTGATAATTATCACCTTGTTAAAGTCAATATATTAGATTTCGGAAACCATCAGACTGCACCACGAGGCAAGCGTTAGCATAGAATCCAGTTGGGAAATGGAAAAGAAGAATGCCAGAAAACACGCTGCGTTGAGAATTGGAAGCGGACATTAAAAAACTGAACAGCAATTGGAAACAGATGGAAAGGATTACTGAGGACAGAGTTGAATGGAGAATCCTGGTAAGCGGCCTATGCTCCTCAGTGAGGAGTAACGGGCATAAGTAAGTAAGTAAGTAACTAATCAAGCTAATGATATATTCATGAAGTTGAACTTTAAAATACATAGAGATATTCAAAAGAGTGAACTAGTGATTGATTAACTAAGAATGTTGTAATCTTCTAAATTTAACAGTGACATTGAGGAAACTGTACCATCGTTAAGTAGCACAAGACAACATCGAGTAGGGTTTACTGTCAATTCATTAAACCTGTTCTTAAAGAGGTGTGATAAAGCGTTTTGAGCTTCTTATATTTCAATTAAGCAAATAGACATTTCAAATGAAAGTTTTGTTTAAATGAAGCTTTTACAGTGATTAAATGTTAAGTATTTCATTAATAGAAAGATTTCCGATGTATTTCAATGTTGAATTCAACAAGAGATGTTATCGTTGTTGTCATATCCATATCGATGTTTTGTAAATATCAGTAATGAATAAGCAACTGTCTGAAGAGAAAACTTTTATTCCTTGAAAAAGGATATCAGTACTTACTTCAATTAATTCATGCCTTAATACTGCCTTAATCTTCTCGTTTATTCAGGCTTTGGACTGGTATTATTCGTAAGATTCCAGGTGGAGTTTACTTCATATTTACCTTGATATAATTACAGATAAAGGATATTAGTGTAACCAAATAACTATGTACAATAGATTTGTATCAGTAAAATTTGTATTTACAACTAATACAGTATCATGTCTTGTCTAGCATCACATGGAGTCCTGAATAATCACAAGTGAACACAATTTGTAACTATGGTGAAATGTCATTCACAATTAGTTGTTGTGACGACAGTAACAGTTGAATTTTAAATCATCGACTGACCTAATTTATAAGCCATGGATTATAACTGAAAAAATTGTTGGACAGTTATTTTGTTATTGAAAAGTACTCCTCATCAATGAGTAATCAAAGCATGACCAAGAATCGTACCTAAAACCTTCAGTTCATTTAAATAGTATCGAATGAATTATACAGTCAGATCTTATGAACTGACAACATTTCCCGATACTTAATAGTTATTAACGATGGTATTTATCATACACTCGATTAACTGAACTCTATGCCTTTTCTTCATGTAGAACTTGATACACAACTTTCTTCAGCTTAAAGTTATATACAGAAAGGGATTAAGTGGATTGTCAATTTTGATATCAAGAATTGATCCGAATCAGACAACCATTGATCACCTGGAAGTACTGGACAGCTTCTTTGTCCTAGTATGGGACTCCTCAGCAGTGCGCATCCACGACCCCATCGGGGATCGAACCCAGGACCCACTGGGTCCGCGGGGGACGCTTTACCATTGGACCACTAAGTTGGATCATAACGGTTGATATTTCCAATTCAGCCAATTCGTGATACGTTGCGCGACTTCCTCTACGGCGTCAGTGAGTTACTGCCTCACACCCGACACGGTTGAACTCTACCGGTCACGTCTTCATACTAGAACTTCAGGAATTACCTCGAGGAGCTAGTCACTAGTGGGCTCATGTTAATTACAATTAGGGGATTTGTAGAGATAGTTAACTGTCAATTTTGATATCAACCGTTAGGAGCCGGCTTAGTGGTCCAATGGTAAGGAGTTCGCCGCGGATCCAAAAGGTCCTGGGTTCTATCCCCGATGGGGTCGTGGATGCGTACTGCTGAGGAGTCCCATACTAGGACGAAAAAGCTGTCCAGTACTTCCAGGTGACCAATGGTTGTCTGATTCGGACCAATTCGTGATATCAAAATTGACAGTTAACTATCTCTACAAACCCCCTAATTGTAAATGGATTATACTTATTGGTACAACGATGGGAAATGTCATTTTATTGAATTATTTCATATCCAGTTAAATACTCGTACAAATGTTATGGGTATTGATATAACTAATCAGTTGCCAGGATGAAACGAGCTAATTGAATTTGTGCTAAAACTATATTTTCACAGTTTGGAAAAAAATAATGATTGCTCAACACAATTGCTGAGTGATCAAAGCCTTTCTTTGGGATATGAATAAGAAGAACAAACACAAGTGAATAAGAATTAAGGTGAAGTCACCCAATGAGTATCACAATCGTTAGTGAATCTGTGAAAAGTTTGTAATATGAATAATACAAATATAATAGTTATTGGATATAAAACCAGAAGAAGCTTTACCTTAAGGATCTCAATATCCCAAAAAATCGATTCGAATGATTGTGACTTCTAATTCTTTGTCCTGGTATAATGGATCTGTTGACTGTGCCTTCTAGAAATATACATGAAACCTTCAATTCTAGACGATTATAGATATGCATGTAAGATTAGTGTGAAAACATTAAACCCTAAAGAAGTTACGTTGTACGTAATGTTGAATGGAAGTTGAATAAAGTAATCCAATTCTTCAAGGCTAATATCATTTACACGGACAGTCAACACATGAAGTGGACGCGGCATTTGGTGAGGTGTGGCTATGACCTACTTTCTGTAATTCTCCTTCTAAATCTCTCTCCTTCATAAGATTGTCTCTTATATAGGAAGCAACAGAGAAAAATGAAGCCTAGTCACGACGGTTGGGGTGGACCACGCTACCTAGTCACTGGAAGGGGAGGAGCTTTGGTCCAAATTAGACAATTACACCATCCTAATGGAATCGAAAAACATTTGACTAGCGGTTTCATACGAAGATAAATTAAACAATTCTTTATATCCTGGCTTACCATGTTTTTCACAGTGGAATAAAAACTATTCATAAATTGAATTATCTACATGCAATGTCTTCTACTAAAACTAATCACTATTAAAATTTCATTAAACAATCTCTTTCATACATAGATTAGATAGAATCCAGCTATGATTCATGGATACTAGTTAATTGAATGTCATTAATAAAGAATGATATAAACATTGAACTAAGGTGGTTATATGGAGATACGTGTAAAGCTTAATTGTTTCTTTTCATTAAAGATGAATGTCAGTTGCATAACATTGAACATTAGGGAGTATGTATGTATGTACAATCAACATAGAACCTGGCACATATGTGCATCGGTTCGAGTTGCCATACCACCATGGCACCGCAAGATTAACACCACCAACATTAGTAGAAGTTACTTCCATAAAATAAAATAATAATAATAACAAGGAATGTGAACATATAGAATATGGTTCAGGAAGCGTAGAAAGAAAGTTATGTAACAATTTAAAGCTCATGATTTAAGGGAGGACAATGAGTGAATGTATCGGCGCCATTGTGACCGATTCTGGGCCATGTCACTCAGTGATTCTAGCCACTGGTTACGACATTACGGAGTAATGGATAAGTATTTCATTTTAACAATGCACACCCTTTATTCAATCAAGGAATATGACTCAGTGCATTCAGGTTGGCAAACGCATAACCCAACTAACACCAGTCTGTGGTGAATACAAACAACACTAAATTGAATATCAATCTAGACAAAAGCATTTCAATTCAATTACAGTAATCAGACTAAATTCAAGATGATAAGTAGTTGTGACTGGTGGAGTTCACACTAGTCGGAGTTCAGACAGTTATAACTAATGACAATAAGTAAAAGACATGTCATATCACAAATTCATGGAAGTGGGAATTCTATTAATGAAACATGGTTCGATGATGCGGGTTGCTGTGCGTTTTCCGTGAGACCTGAAGTTCCCGTTGCAGTTACCGATTTAGTGAATCCCACGTACTGCAGTTAATGTTATGATTACTAATATGAAATACATGGTTTATTTTGGGGTACGTGTTCGAATGGCCGTTCGTAATGTGAATAGTTGTATAGACAATCAGATAGGAATAATCCAGAAAGGTTTGATCGATGGTAGTGTGTTTTTTTGATTCAGCTTACTGTTTTGTTTTGATCTGAGCTTGGTTTTATGGCTGGATTCATAACGTCGTTAGGTTCAATAACTATGCATATATACTATCACCTTCGTTAATAACAATGAACCATGCACACACGACAATCACAGTGTACACGTATGATTACAAAGTTTTGAACAAGGCTGCAGTAGATGTATGTTTGAACGAAAATAAGTCCAATATCACATTCTGAACAACTCACTAAAGATGAATAGTACAGTCGATCGTTTAACACGAATACCAATGAAGATCATTATGTTGTGTGTATGTGTTTGGGTGAGGGGAGGGGGTAACCACGACTTCTACAACAGTGCACACTATTGAGGGGTCATATATTAGAACGAAACATCTGTTTAGTTCTACATATTTTTAGTGGTACCTAACCATCATCAATCTGTAATGAATACAAACAACTAAACTTCATACCTACCTTTACAAAACAATCTCTTTTTAAATCTATTAACTGTTCCTCTTCTTAAAACGATGTACACATCAACGTAAATTAGTTAGAATCAACTTGATGAGACTAGAATTAGTATATATGAAACTAGTATAGAATTTCTAAATGAATTCATATTAAAAGTAGTATCACTTATTACAGAGCTAAACAAACCTCAATCTTCGGGTAGATGTATACATTTCAGCTTATGAATACCCTTGAATACTAACTATTCAATTAAATTGTTAACGAACTTAAATTAAACTTTTGTCTCGGAGATTAAGTTACATGGATGGCTTTGACAAGGTTAAAGCTCATTTTTATATAACTTAACATAGAACAAATCAGTAAACTTCGAAAGTAATCAGCTTGATATGCTGGGCACCTATTGAAGATTGACTATCTTCGAAAACTGTGCTTTAGAACATTATTTCAATTATTATAACTGTGGACAGTGTAAACATCTCATTTCTATGACTGTTACCTTACCCTTGCCCGGTCCTCTCGTTTAGTATATTTACTCTTATTAGTACATTGTTATTTACTATGATCTACGTTTACTTAATTGTGTACAAGTTGTCACTATCACTCTTGCCTTTGTTCTGTATCAATGTTCATTGTTTCACAATAGACATTTAATCATTAATCTACTAAGATTGTATTCAATAGTTAATACTTATAATTTTAGTCTTTTCAGTGATTTCATTGATTATCAATGATAGGTAACTGGTTAATATCATTAAATCTTTACTAATCTCATAACAACCTATCATTGACTTTTATATCCTCAATCATCATCATCAATGCCTGTTACCCCAAGTGGAGCATAGACAGCCTACTAGCATTCTCCAACCAACTCTGTCCTGGGCATTCCTTTCTAGCTCTTCCCAAGTGATGTTTATTCTCTTCATGTCTGTTTCCAATTCCCGACGCAATGTGTTCTTGGGTCTTCCTCTGTTTCTTTGACCTGTTGATCTCGGAGTTGGCCGTCGATTGGGTCCTTTAATGTGTTCAATAACACTCTGTTGAAGACCTTTCCTGGTACTGAAAGTAGAGTAATGCCTATGTAGTTCTCACAATTGCTGAGATCATCTTTCTTTGGTATCTTGATGAGGTACCCTTCTTTTCAGTCTGCTGGAACTTGTTCATCCTCCCAAATCTTCCTGAAGAGAATGTGGAGTATCCTGGAAGTTGCTTCTATATCTGTCTTCAGTGCCTCCGCTGGTATGTTGTCTGGTCCTGCTGACTTGCCACTCTTGAGCTGTCTGATGGCCATTTTGAATTCTTCGACTGTTGGTGGGTCTGTGCTTATAGGGAGATCCGTGGCTGCTGCTTCGATGACTGGTGGGTTCAGTGGTGCTGGTCTATTCAAGAGTTCTTGGAAGTGCTCTATCCACCTGTTCCATTGTTCATGCACTTCAGTGATTGGTTTGCCAGCCTTGTTCTTGATTGGCCGTTCTGGCTTATTGAATTTCCCAGCTAACTTCTTCGTTGTATCGTATAGGAGCCTCATATTTCCTTCTCTTGCAGCTTTTTCCTCAACAAATTTTCGTTTATCCAACCTGATGCTCCTCTTCACTTGCTTGTTGACTTCGGTGTATTCGACCGCTGCCTTGGCTTTCTCTGCTCTTGTCCGACTGTTATTGATCGCTGTCTTTCTGTTCTTCCTTTCTTGGATCTTGTCCAGAGTACTAACAGAAATCCACTCTTTTTGGTGTTGTTTCTTGGGTCCCAAAACCTCCAGACATGTTGAAGTTATTGTTTTTTCTATATCCTAATTGTTGTTTAATTTAACTTCATGATTAATTTGAAAATTGACAATCTCTACAACATTCAAAGTTAACACATTAGCAACTAACTTCAAGAAGGGGGGGAAGGTAAATCATGGAGCTTTAGTGATAAAAAATAACCAGTAAGTTTCAACGATGTCACAATCTCAATAAATGAGGTGTTTTAGGTGGTTTTACAAATCTATTCACTTTCTGTTTGAATTAGATTATAGGAAAGAAAAAAAAGCGCCGTAATTAAATTGCGCACTAAATTGTCCAATTAACAAACGCGAAATAAGCTAGTGGTACGAAGTTAAAACTAAAATCCCATACCCTTGATAGTATTGTGAAAAGATCAATTAGGCAAATAATGACTTACTTAGCAAAAACAAGGTATGTCATAAAATATTACATACATTACTTCCAATAATCAATTTGCACATCCTCCGCGTTCTCTGGACTGTGTCGTTTATTAGCTTGCTTCTCTTGGTTGTTGTCGATTGTCCTATGTATTTTAATCATGCTTTACTTCTTGCCACCTCACAACTCGCCTTGTATGCCGTTTACTGATTCTTGACGCTCTGCTACCTACTACTTATTGATGACCTTATAAGTAGTATCCACCACAGTATTAGCCAGTCAGTAATCAATAACGTAGAACCTGGCATATATGTGCATAGGTTTAAGTTACTATACTATATTAGCGCGAAGAGATCAGATTTACAAGAGTAACATTACTATACAATACAGTAAGGATAAATAAAGTAAGTGTATGAACAAATAATAGAACTTAAGATCGCTAATAACGAAAAATACTGAACTCATTTACGCCACTATGATCGACTCTGAACCATATCACGCTGATCATGATATTATTACCAATTACTCAACCAATTAATCTGAATTCACAGAAGCCGTCTAAACGAACAGTCAAAAGCATCACTGATTGACGACAGGTTTTAGATTGGCTTCCTCTACTTCTCCTCTATCTTACTCGTAACCCAACCAATATTACGTGGCTAGGTAAGACGCAGTCGGGCATACTCAGCACATGTCCAAACAATCTCAGTCAATGAAAGTGTACGACCCTGTCCTCCGATTTGTCATGTTTTCTTAGTATTCGTTCATTCTAGCATATATAAGCGATACTGATAAGACTTCCATTACCAGTTACCTTGAGCCCACGCATATCTTCTATTTCCGTAACATCTGTTGTACATTAATAAGTTGGATCAGAAGAGAATCGGATAAATTGCCTACACCACAAGTAATGTAAATTAGTAAAAGCAGGTTGAGCTTTCTCAATCCGAGCTGGGATCTCGTTAGACACTCACACACCAGAAGTGATGAGACTTTCAAAATAAGTGAAGTGGTCAACGTGCTCAGTTACTTCACTCCTTATGATCAATCTAGGCGATGACAAATACGTATGCTAGTGTAACATTTTACAACCTTGGTATAATTGAATTGTTACTCAAAGTGTTCAGGAAATTCTGTATATTGTCGGCGTCTTCACTGAGCACCACTTTATCGTGTGTGTATTCTAAGTCGATAAGTGGGTTTTCGAGAAGGCGATTAATTACTGCGAAGATGAATGGAAAATGTGAAACCTCTAAGAGAATATCTATGACGAAATTAAATAGAACAGGAGATAAAATACAAACCTGACAGAAAAATATTCTAAATATAGCTCACCATAATATCAAACTCAAGTAGATGTATTCGCATAGAGGGCCTTTATGAGATTTATGGACTTTTAAGGTACGCTTATCACAGAACTTCTAGATCTACAGTGTCAAAACCTACCTTCAAGTAAATGAATACCACTGTTACTGGATGTTGTATGTCTGCGTTATAGAATCTAATACAGGCAATAATGATGACTGGTATTAATATTTATTCTACAAGTTTGGAATTCCATTTAAATTGGCAGCTTTAGTGTTAGGAACGTAATTTTATATAAGGTTTAAAGGTAAGAAATGTTTTTTTTTCTGAATCAGAATAGTCAACATGTGGAACTTAATGTGTAGTTACAACTTCATCTGTTGACATATTCAAAAAGAAGTTAGATCAACTGAGAGACTTCTATCACCAGAACTAATACAGACAATATAGTCTTCAGATCTAATTACACTAAAACTAAAATTAATCAAATAAGCCAAAACGTTAGTGGTAAACCAAATAACGTTGAAGAAAACGGTATGTAAAACATCTGGAGTGATGTATAAAAAAACACAGTGTTTTGCAAGACTGCTTAGTCTTACAACACTATTGAACTTAAGTTCTGGACTGTGATTGGCACTCTAGGTTTGTTGGGGATGTCAGATCCTCAGAATTCTCTTAGTAAATCTGTTAATTTTGTGATTTATTTGTGTAAATTTAAATTTCTTATTTTCGCGCCAGAAATTTCCTTTTTCACCTTCAGTTCGTGTTACCCACTTAGTGAGAAGCTAAATCTTATTGGTTCGTTGTTTATTTTAGTACGCTATTTGTAACATTTCAAGGGCGCTCTCTCTTTTTGTATATATACGCATGAGATGTGTGATTGTTCTTTCGTTTGCTGGGCTGCCTGTGGAATTAGAAGCTTCTTCTGACTTTGGACTCCTCTCTCTAGTTAGCTGGGCTAGGACGCTGCGAATAACTTAGCTTACTGGTTGTTGTGTCACTAGTCATACGTTTGCTAGCAGGTATCGAGGTGTAATTTATTCGCAAGAACCCTAACAAGGTTGTAAACAAAATCTATCCTATCGTTAATATTAACCCTAAAGTTAAGTTCAAGAATAATGAAAGACTTCATGTGACGTAATGTCAGATAGTTAGAAACGTAAGGTAAATTTAGATAAAATATAATATGATTCAAAAAATAATGTTTATGAACTTGTTATATGATTAAGATTCAAAGTAACAATTAGGTGTATAAGCCGATTGACATAGAAAATAGTATTAACAACTAACTGTGTTGTTATATATTTAAGTTGGGTTGTGACTGGCAAGCGGAATCCAGGACGTGCGTTTCGTTCTATTTGGGACTCGTCGGCTGGATGTACCTGCATCCCAATCTTGATGTTCACACTTGGATTCGAACTCAGTACTCTTCGTGCCAAACGCCACCGCGTTCACCACTAGGCTACTGTGTCCAGACGGTTACACTTGTGAAACGGGTATATATATATATATATATATATATATATATATATATATATATATATATGTAATTACAAATCAACGGGAAAATACAACCTTATCCTAATTAACTGTGTTGTTGTTTGGGAATAGAATTTTTCGTTGTTAATGGAATAAAGGTCGATTACATTATGCCTTCCTCCCCTCCACCCCCCAACCTCATGGGAACCTTCAGTAAGACGAATCTGATAGTAAGAACCATATGTTTATTTGGTTTCAATTTATATCAGGAGTGTATGCTGATATAGTCATTCAGGATGATGTTGAAATTTCCTCAATTAAACAATCTAACTCAGAAAATGAAATCAAGCTAAAGCTATCCTGTTAAGCAACAAACGTTCTCTATCAACATATATAGTTTATGACTAAAACTACAGTGGTGTTCATTCATCTGTGAATAAATATTTGCCTTTCAGTAAAAGATTTCATGGGAGAAGAGGCTTATGAAGTACATATTAATCATTCATTGTTCGCCTAATAAGCTATTCAATCATAGGCAGTGTATTCTCACTAACTTTGAGTGGTTGATAAGTCAAAACAGTGATCGCCTCATTCTTTAATCCATCGTAAGCACTTTACGTATTGTATTTAACAAGTTCATGAACTTCAACCTTCTACTCTGAAGTACTCTACAATACAATCAGAAAAACCCATTACAATTCATATAAAATCATTATTCATAATGACTTATATGATAATTTTAATGTTATATGCCCGTTTATTATCAATTAAATCAATCAATGCCTGTCATCCCACGTGGAGCATAAGCCACCGACCAGGATTCTACAGACAACTCTTTGTCTTGGTCTCTCAGTTCCAGTTCTTCCCAAGTATCACTCATTATTTTCATGTCTGATTTCAATTTTCGGTGCAATGTGTTCTTGGGTCTTTCTCTTTTCTTTTGACCTTCAGGATTCTAAATTAGCGCTTGTTTTGTGACACAGGTTGGTGTTTTCTTATATCTGTGTCCTATCCACCTCCAGCGTCTTGTCTTAATTTCATCCTCGGCTGCAAGTTGGTTTGTTCTCTTTTACAAAAGATTGTTGCTGGTGATATCTGGCCCATTGATCCGAAGTATCTTGCTTAAGCATGTGTTTACATACTTGTACCTGTGAATCGCTCTTTTTGTAGTTCTCCAAGTTTCAACTCCATACAGGAGAACTGTTTTCACACTTTTATTGGAAACTGTGACTCTCATGTAAGCTGGCAAGTAGGTGTGAGCTCAAAATGTTTTTTCAGTTGGAGAAATACTACCGTCTACTTGTCAATCTATGCCTTGTCGTCTGCATCAGACCCTCCTTATTTATCAATGACGCTGCTCAGGTATATAAAAGTGTCCACATATTCCAGAGTTTTTCCGTCAAGTGTAATTGGGTTGGTACTGATTATTTGATATCTAAGGATCTTGCTATTACCATTGTGTATGTTGAGGCTTACATCTGGCTGCAGAGGATGATGTTACATTGTCCGTCTTCACCTGCATTTGTTACTGTGTATGGAATACAATAGTTTGATCAGTCATGCATACACTTCAAGTTGTCTAGTTACATCCATATTCTCTACTGTATTATGTGTTTGCATTGAGATGTTCCAGTTTTCATAATCTAGTCAATCACTAGAAGGAAGAGAAAGGGCAAGAGTAAGCAGGAGTGTCTGAAAACCTCTTCATTTCAAATGAATCTGTAACCTACCCTTCAGTTTAATATACAACTTTCTTAATCAATTTGAATATATTTTCACTATAATTCAAATACAAACCTATTCAATATTACTACTACTACTACTCACACTACTACTACTGCTACTACCACTACTATTAATAGTAACAATATGCATAGTTACGTATTTACTTGGTATTAAAGTATACATATATAGACATAGATCTATTCCATACTATCTGTTTACTTCAAATTTAATTGGTTGAGTAATGTGTAACACTAACATATAGGTTGTCTTCACTTTACAACTGAGTACAAATGATATTGATATACATGGAATGGTGCAATAACATACTACTATTATCGACCTCTACTTTACATTTACATTATTACCAATAGCTGATATTATTGATATCACTAGGTTATACTAATGTTATTTTCTTTTCTTTTATTCAATAATGAACAATTATTTATTATGATTAGTTATTATATCAATATCAACTATCACATGGCAACAACTTCTATGAAAGCATTGAATGAGCACTTTAAAGCACATTAGAAAAAACAATAACAACAATAACAACAGAACATTCCCTTCTGATTCCCATCCATCCCTTTCAAAAAAAAAACTTTGATTGTGATAACAAACACTTTTTTTTTGTTTATCAACGAAGTTAAAAATAAACAAAAGGAACAAGAAAGTGATTTCTAGTAGCATAGTAACAATTTCAAAGATTAAAATCATTTCATTCACCTGCCTACAAACATGTCAAGTTGGCTACGTCTTTCAGGATATTTAAATTCAAAACCTACTGGACGTAAGTTGTTTTTTTTTTACAAAATAAAATCAATATTTATTAAACGTTTTCTAGACAATACTTGATAGTAGTATATTGAATATTTTGTTGCTAACCGATAGGTCTGAATACTTGTCACCTGACTTATAAGATTCAATGTTACATCATTATGATGTACAATAATAATTTCATCTAAGATAATTATGAGTGTATTACTATGCAGCATTCAAATTATAAGTGGATTTTAGTGAAATTGAAGTTGTCGATAACAAGATGATTAGTGGATTAGCTAAACGTTTCGGATAACCTTAGATGTATATAAATGTAATCAATTCAAGGTGCTTTTTATGGAGATAAGTATTATGTTTATTTGTGTTGGGTAGCAATGAAAACTAGTGAACACTGGAGAACTGTTTCGTCGTAGTATGATACTTCTTAGAAGTGTCCACTGTCTATTCTGACAGCTCTTAGGTTATATGAAAAACACATAACAATCTGCACCAGGTTGGCCGGTATCCATTAGTAGAATTCCTAGTTCGTTTTCTCGGTAGAATTCATGATGTACACTGCTGAGATATTTTACATCAAGACGAAACAACTGTCCATTTGTTCATACATAGTTCACAATGGTATGCAACCGACATCAATCCATGACAAGCACAAATAACTAAATTTCACTGTAATTACTTACTAAACATGTTGCAAATTGTTGGGTTCATTGCACTAATTGATTAATCCACTTGCTTAAAGTAAAATAAATTAAAGAATCGTCTCTGTAACTGAATAACTTCACAATGGATCCTAATTCATTAACAAAGCCAACATTCATTTGAAGTCTATAATGGCTGAAGTTTTAAGGTCAATGACTTTTAATAAACAGATGTAGTTCTGCAATCTTTCCAATGAACCAGCCTAGACTCTTAATGTCTTGTTCTATTGATGACTGAGATATTCTATTCTCTTTGACAAATGAGTCTTACTTACTTACTTACTTACTTACTTACTTACGCCCGTTACCCCTTTACATGTGACAAAATGAGTCGACTTGTTCTTATATTGACTATTTCACAAACAACTGAATAAAACAATATGTGGTTTTGTTTTGTTGATCAATCAAGTAAATTGACTTCATTCAAGGGTTGAAGTTACATTGAATAATGTTTTCAAGGATAAAACTGTGAAAGAGTATTTCGGTTAATTCTGCAACACATTAATTAGCTAATAATAAGTTCTATATATGTTTGTTTTCTTTCATATAAGGAGTCGAGCTCAGCACCATTCTCTTTTTAACATCAGTAGGTCATGTGTAAAACTCTGTTAGCGTGAAATTATCACGAACAATTTTTTTTGTTTCTTATCTATCGAACATTTCTGTTACTGAATGATAATTTCCACAGTGAAATATGAACCCATTACCTTTTTACTTTTAATTCATTAGCAGCTACAATATTTCCATAGATGATTTCAATTCATGACTAAAGTCTTTTGTTTAAGCATTCAATGTGATTGTAAGTGTTTTTGTTAATAAATACTCAGAAATTTATTGTTTAAGTTGGATTATAACTGGCTGGTGGAATCAAGAACGCTGGTTTCGTCTTATTCGGGATTCGGTAGCTCGATGCTCCGTCAACAGAGACTGATCAAGTTTAGTTCATGATAAATCAACGGGAAGATTTAAATGTATTCTGGTTATATTCATGAATTAAGTTGTTGTTATGCTCCAAAAGATCACAATCAACGTTTAGTCTAATGAATCATTTTAACTAAGTAAAACTATAGTTGATCTAAATTGATTAATTTGTATGCTATAACTGACAGTGTGTAGTGGATTTTTAAAGGATACGTTAGAAGTACAATGCCTCGACGCACAATGTTGGCTCATATAAGAATAGGACGGAAGAGAGTTAGAGGTGGCCAAACTAAAACATGAACTCAGTCCATAAAGTCACTGACTGCCGATTTGAGTCTTGTCGGTAGCTGCAGACTGCCTGGATTGGGTCCTCGCGGTTACCGTAACCAGTAGATAGAAACACTGAGTGATGTGTTTCAGAATCGGTTACAATGGCGCCGATGCATTCACTCATCGTCCTTCCTTAAATCATGGGCCTTAAATTGTTGCATAACTTTCTTTCTACGCTTCCTGAACCATATTGTATATGTTCACACTCCTTGTTAATATTATTATTTTATTTTATTGAAGTAGCTACTACTAATAGTAGTGATGTTAATATTGCTGTGCCACAGAGGTATGGCACACATGTGCTAGGTTCTATGGGGATAATACATACATGCTCATAAAGTTTGTGTTCATCACAGATTGATGTTGGTAAAGGATTATTAAAATCCATGGCTATCTAGACATCTGTTTTATCCATGTAGGGGACCCCCCAGCAGTATGTACTGTCGATTTACATAGAGACAGTAACTCAAAGAATTCAGGACTTACGGTATACTCTTAACCATCTGCACCAGTGGGCCATCAGGCATTTATTGATTGCATTCACACATCAATCAATTCATGATATAGCGTGACGTTCATCCATTGTTATTGAAAACAAGTGTTTCACTCCCAACACGTGTGGACTTTATCATTGATGAATCCTTACTGAAAATTCAGGAACATCTTGAAGTGAACTTTAACCTATAACATCCAACTGTGATATAAGTTATGCTTTATGGCTTTTATGTTACTAATATGTCTGAGATTAAAGGGATAATGGATTAGTGATATAAACTAGTAGTTACGTATTATAGACACATCTCATATTCAAAGATATTATAACCTATACACGAAATAACGAAGTGACAGGATATAACAGTGGACATATTATGGACAGTGGTAATTCGATTTCATGACTACGTTATTAAATCATCTAAGTATTAGAGTTCGATTTCCGTTGGATACTTGTCAAATTTATAGGATAATAGGCAGTTGTTTCATATTAATACAAAACTCTTCAACACAATTAACTACATTCAATGATCATTTTACTTCATTACGAATTTAGTGAAGTGGAGATTATACTAAGTGGATACCAGCCATGTTAGTCGTATTCATATTTAACAGTATGTTGCAAGACCTGAAACTTATGATTACGAAACTAAAGCGAATCAGCGCTGTTAACAGATCTCATATGAGAACGAAACAATTATCCAATCGTCTCTGGTACTCAATTGACGTCGATCTGTGATATATACAAAGAATAAAAATGAATTATTACTTAGTTGAATAGCATTTTATATTATCTTAAGTGATTATCTGAAGGAAACTAGGCAATGGGATTTACATTACGACTATGATCTAATTGATTTTAGAAATGATGATTATTTTAATACTCTGACTGAGAATCCAGAACCTACTCTCAGAGTATGGACAAAGACGACAATCACTGATGAATGAAAATATACAGTACATTAAACACTGAACTAAGGGAATTGTGTACAGAAATCAAGATATTGAGGTCATTATAAGATTACAATAACTAAAGGAAGAAAAACAGCTATAATAAACGTTAATGAGTTTATGGATAATAATATAAATAACATAGTTACTAAATGTTCAACAAATATAGTGTAGTAGTAGTAGTGGTGATGGTAATGGTGACGAGGTGATCCCGACACCATCATTAATAGATTCTATAGAATGTGATTTCAATTCCTTGTCTAGTTATAATAAATCGATTGAGAGATAAAGGTGTTCTGATGCCAGAAGAAAAGATCTTTAATTAAACATGACAACTGTTTTATCATAATATGGCAATGATCAATAGTTAGCATTTACGATCATATGAATGATCTAATCTAGAACTTGATAGTCTGCTTAAGTGTATTATGTATATGAAATTTTACAACAAAGAGTAGAATCATTCAACATTCTCAATTATAAACACTGATGAAATATGCTCCCTTCAAAATGTTTTATATTAACTGTTTCTAAGGTGTTTATTCTTCACTTTAAAATAAGTTGTTATCTAACTACTCAGTTTTAGTGGTATACTGATGCATAGAGTTAGGTAAAGATGATTCAATAGTCAGTTAATAATTGTTTCCAACGTAATTGATTTGTAATGGAATGTTTTTAAGATCATTGAATTTGAATATGACAAAACTCAAGATCTTCGAGCTTCACAGTGAACACTTAACCATTAGACCACTTTCGCTGACCAAATTCTAACTGTTGATATTTGTAAGTCAGTCAATTTGTGATATATTTACTTGACTTTATCCATTGACAGTGTGGTGGGTAGCTGACTCATATGCGATATCATTGAACTTTACTATTCACCTGTGCACGCCAAGAATTGCCTCTAGAAGTTAGTCACAGGTGAGCCACATAGGGCTAACCACGAGGCAACCTAACCAACGAATGAATGATTACCTTTCAGTATATTTTAGAAAAGGCCAAACAAAGTATGTACTTATCTCCATCATCTAGTGGATAGTAGGCGCTTAATTAAGACAACTAAGTCATTCAAAATACCACATTCTGTATACCACCATAACTTCTTAATGGTGTATGAATTTGTCTATTACACATATCAGAAAATATATAGACTCGAACTAACAATTCTAGTTTATACATTCAGACGAAATATGTGATACTCTTATCTCTTCTTCGTGTTTTTCCATATCCCTCCCCTAACGTTCACTGTTGATGCCATCTATTTTATTAGATCTATTTAATAAACCACTTTCTATGACGTAATTTCTATTTCAACAAGTTTGAAATGTACATTTAAGGTGGTTTGATTATTATTCTTATCACTACTACTAATACAACTGCTCTGTGACTAACACAATATGAACCTCATCCTTAATAATGATCATTAGTTATGTCATTCATGTATTTCATTATCAAGTTAACATAATTTTGTTGAGGTAGATAATAAGTTTCATTGTTTGTATTCATTATAAGTCGTTGTTAGTTAGATATCACTTAGAACTAGTGGTCAAGTGTTCCCTGATTTCCAGTTGTTCCGAATCAAAATCAGTCTATCATGAATATATAATCAACTTTGTTATTATCAATATTGTCTTATTAATCGGCTTGATTGGCTTAACCTCTTTTTCAAATGTACAATTAAATACTACTGTATATATTAAAGTTTAAAGTCTGATGAGAATCTAATTGACAAAAATGATATTGATTTGGGAATGTAAAGTCAAATAGGCAACTTTGAAGAGAAATTAAGTGACCTCAACTAATTATCTTACTGAAATAAATCATTCCATATGCACTGTTTATAAACGAAGTCCTTAGTTACAGTATAGGCCAGGTAATAACATTTATTCAGTTTTCAATACGTCATTATGTTTAATTGGCTACAAGTGGCATACACTGAAGAATAGTAGATGTTATGTTATCAGTTAGAGATAGAAGAGATATTGAGGTGAGATGTGAAGAACCCTACAAGATAGATAATAAAACAAAGTAACTATGAAGGGATGTGACGAATTCAATCAACTAAAACATAATACTAATCATCATAAATCACTTTAATTCAATTATAATAATTATCTCACTAGTAACTATTTTCAGGATGTTCCTGACATTCTAGTGAGAAGTTGTAACTAATAGAGTTCAAGCTTGTTGGAAGTGAGGCAGTTATCACTGACAACAATCTATGATCATTGTATTATATCACAAATTGATGAAAGTAGGAATTCTACCACTGAATACACTGCCGATGGTGTAGGGGATTAAGCTTTCACCATTCAGGAAAGTTTGGGTAATTGTATGAAGACTTTCATAAGTGTATTTGTTTCATAATGTGTCGAGATTGAATGGTTTTATACATTTGAATAGTAAATGATTCACATTTATAGGCATATTGATTAAGTAGTTGACATTACAATGTTTAACTAGTTCATATTGTTAATTCAATTTAATTGATTTAGTTACAATTTAATCACTAAGTTATGCAATTCAACAGGGCGTATACTGTGTTTATGTTGACTTGTATACAAAGGTAATAATAATAGACAAGAAGCTATTGACTTATATACCAGTAATTATGCTTGACTGACGGTGATATCATTCATGTAGCTTAGTTAAATTAACAAGGAATGACAGTGATACTTGATGATACGGTTCAATTTGTAAACGTTTGTCCTAAAGTAGTCTTTGGCGATAATATTTAACTTATTGTGCATTGTTAGCATAGTTTTAATATGATTGAATAGTAGAATGTCATTTGATCAAACATAATGAATTCTGTTTACTGAAATATAGTATCTTGTATCAATTGATTTTAAGCCTTTTATAATATGTAACTGAGTATTTAAGGTTTTTACTGGTTAACGTTTTTTTAGCACGTTTGTTGTTTTACGGGATGGGGTTGCTAGCCCCATGCCCAACCCTCCTCCTTTATCCGGGCTTGGGACCGGCAGCAACCCTAGGGGCTACAGGCGGGCGGTCTATGCTCCACTTGGAGTAACAGGCGTTGATTGATTGATTGAGTATTTAAGCATTAGTTGACGATAGTTGCTAAGTTATTCATTAAATAACCATTGACTTCTTCCATAGTAACAACAATCAAATGACTTTCGATTTTATATTACGAATTATTTTTAACTAATCACCAGAAAGTGGCATTAGACAGCTGTTTCCTCCTCTTCAGAAGCTTGCATTTACGATCCAATCGGGGATCTAAACCAGGATCATCTAGATAAGTGGTAGGCACCCTATCATTAAACCGCTGAACTAGCCGGCTTCCAACAGTTGATATTTCTAATTCAGTCGATTCATCATATGTCTGTAGCAGTTCGTTCACTGCCATCAGTGAATGATTACCAAATGACAGTCAACAATTTCCACTACACCTAATTCCAACCACTATCAGTTCACTAGTAAATAGCTCTCCGAGGTATTTCCTGTAGATCTAATGAGGTGACGTGACAAGCGGAGTTCATTCGTGTCGAGTTTGAGGCAGTTACCTAACGTTGGAAGTAGATGAGCTCGCGGAAACATATAATGATTTGATTGAATTAGAAATATCAATTGTTGGGAGCCGACTAGCTCAGTTATCCTGAGTTCAATCACTGACGGGAATGAGGATATTCATTGCTGAGGAGTTCCGTACTACAACAATACACTTGTCTAGTGTCAGTTTCTAATGTTTAATGATTGTCTAGTTCATATCAATTCATGATATCAAATTGATAGTCATCATCAATCTCCACAACATTTAATTACAATCAATATACTTCTCTGTACAATTTCATCAATCTTTCTTAAAAGTTCTCATTTGTTAATACTACATTAACTAATCTATTTATATATTGAAGTTGGATTGTGACTGGTAAGTGGAATCCAGGACACGCGTTTCGTCCTATTTACGACTCATCGGCTGAATGTACCTGCATCTCAATGTTGATAATCCTAATTATAATCTATTTATATATAAATATATAATTGTTAGGTAACATTTACATGGTTCCTACATGTATTCAATGTCATTAATATAGAATTCAAAAAAGAATACACTAAATGAATATGATTGATATGGTGTACTTTTCTGAAAATATTGATTATTAGGTGAGGCTAAATTGTAAAACATGTTTTCTTGTTTTTCTGTTGTTTTTTTTTTTTCATTCACATGTGATCATTGGTGTTTTGTTTGTTTGTTTGTTTGTTTCTCTTTTTTTTTTGTTTTTAATATTTTTTATTTTAACACAAACATATCAACAGTGGATCGTATGATTATTACAATTTATGGCCATATCAATCACATGGATTTGATTGTATATTCTATAACTTTCCGTGTTTCCTTCTTCTTCTTCTTCTTCTTCTTCTTCTTCCTCCTGTTTTTCACACTTTCTTTTTTTATTTATTTTCTTTAGTTTTTAAAAGTTTTCGTAAGTGATGTATAAGGTTAATGAATAGTTAGAAAACTGAGAAATGCTTTAAGTGAATACTAAAATTTAGAATGAGTACTGCTGACGACAAATCGCAACACTACGGATCATCGTTGAACAATCAATTGAATAGAACTCGCCACTGTACATCAACTTCATTGATTATGAGAAGGCGTTTGACAGTGTAGATAGGAGAACACAATGGAAAATTCTACGAAACCACGGCGTACCAGAGAAACTCGTCAACATCATCCGGAACTCTTACGATCGAACTCAGTGTAAAATTGTGCACGCAGAACAACTGACAAATCCATTCACAGTGAGAACTGGAGTCAGACAAGGTTGGCTACTCTCACCTTTCCCTCTTCCTTTCTAGTGGTTTGACTGATCCAATGAGACCACTCTGAGGTGAATTTCAAGTAAGTAAGTAAGTAAGTAAGTAAGTAAGTAAGTAAGTAAGTAAGTAAGTAAGTAAGTAAGTAAGTAAGTAAGTAAGTAAGTAAGTAAGTAAGTAAGTAAGTAAGTAAGTAAGTAAGTAAGTAAGTAAGTAAGTAAGTAAGTAAGTAAGTAAGTAAGTAAGTAAGTAAGTAAGTAAGTAAGTAAGTAAGTAAGTAAGTAAGTAAGTAAGTAAGTAAGTAAGTAAGTAAGTAAGTAAGTAAGTAAGTAAGTAAGTAAGTAAGTAAGTAAGTAAGTAAGTAAGTAAGTAAGTAAGTAAGTAAGTAAGTAAGTAAGTAAGTAAGTAAGTAAGTAAGTAAGTAAGTAAGTAAGTAAGTAAGTAAGTAAGTAAGTAAGTAAGTAAGTAAGTAAGTAAGTAAGTAAGTAAGTAAGTAAGTAAGTAAGTAAGTAAGTAAGTAAGTAAGTAAGTAAGTAAGTAAGTAAGTAAGTAAGTAAGTAAGTAAGTAAGTAAGTAAGTAAGTAAGTAAGTAAGTAAGTAAGTAAGTAAGTAAGTAAGTAAGTAAGTAAGTAAGTAAGTAAGTAAGTAAGTAAGTAAGTAAGTAAGTAAGTAAGTAAGTAAGTAAGTAAGTAAGTAAGTAAGTAAGTAAGTAAGTAAGTAAGTAAGTAAGTAAGTAAGTAAGTAAGTAAGTAAGTAAGTAAGTAAGTAAGTAAGTAAGTAAGTAAGTAAGTAAGTAAGTAAGTAAGTAAGTAAGTAAGTAAGTAAGTAAGTAAGTAAGTAAGTAAGTAAGTAAGTAAGTAAGTAAGTAAGTAAGTAAGTAAGTAAGTAAGTAAGTAAGTAAGTAAGTAAGTAAGTAAGTAAGTAAGTAAGTAAGTAAGTAAGTAAGTAAGTAAGTAAGTAAGTAAGTAAGTAAGTAAGTAAGTAAGTAAGTAAGTAAGTAAGTAAGTAAGTAAGTAAGTAAGTAAGTAAGTAAGTAAGTAAGTAAGTAAGTAAGTAAGTAAGTAAGTAAGTAAGTAAGTAAGTAAGTAAGTAAGTAAGTAAGTAAGTAAGTAAGTAAGTAAGTAAGTAAGTAAGTAAGTAAGTAAGTAAGTAAGTAAGTAAGTAAGTAAGTAAGTAAGTAAGTAAGTAAGTAAGTAAGTAAGTAAGTAAGTAAGTAAGTAAGTAAGTAAGTAAGTAAGTAAGTAAGTAAGTAAGTAAGTAAGTAAGTAAGTAAGTAAGTAAGTAAGTAAGTAAGTAAGTAAGTAAGTAAGTAAGTAAGTAAGTAAGTAAGTAAGTAAGTAAGTAAGTAAGTAAGTAAGTAAGTAAGTAAGTAAGTAAGTAAGTAAGTAAGTAAGTAAGTAAGTAAGTAAGTAAGTAAGTAAGTAAGTAAGTAAGTAAGTAAGTAAGTAAGTAAGTAAGTAAGTAAGTAAGTAAGTAAGTAAGTAAGTAAGTAAGTAAGTAAGTAAGTAAGTAAGTAAGTAAGTAAGTAAGTAAGTAAGTAAGTAAGTAAGTAAGTAAGTAAGTAAGTAAGTAAGTAAGTAAGTAAGTAAGTAAGTAAGTAAGTAAGTAAGTAAGTAAGTAAGTAAGTAAGTAAGTAAGTAAGTAAGTAAGTAAGTAAGTAAGTAAGTAAGTAAGTAAGTAAGTAAGTAAGTAAGTAAGTAAGTAAGTAAGTAAGTAAGTAAGTAAGTAAGTAAGTAAGTAAGTAAGTAAGTAAGTAAGTAAGTAAGTAAGTAAGTAAGTAAGTAAGTAAGTAAGTAAGTAAGTAAGTAAGTAAGTAAGTAAGTAAGTAAGTAAGTAAGTAAGTAAGTAAGTAAGTAAGTAAGTAAGTAAGTAAGTAAGTAAGTAAGTAAGTAAGTAAGTAAGTAAGTAAGTAAGTAAGTAAGTAAGTAAGTAAGTAAGTAAGTAAGTAAGTAAGTAAGTAAGTAAGTAAGTAAGTAAGTAAGTAAGTAAGTAAGTAAGTAAGTAAGTAAGTAAGTAAGTAAGTAAGTAAGTAAGTAAGTAAGTAAGTAAGTAAGTAACTGCTGACGAGTTCTATAGTGAGGTGAATGACATGGCTCATGAAGACCACATCTGAGGGGATGCACGAAATTCAATGGACAAGTAGGATGCAGCTCGATGATTTAGACTTCGTGGATGATCTAGCTCTCCTAGCACATACACACCAACAAATGCAAGCGAAGACAACCAGTGTAGCAGCAACCTCAGCATCAGTAGGGTTGAACATACATAATAAAAAGAGAAAGATTCTCAAATATAACACAGGGAGCACCAACCCAATTCATCTTGATGGAGAAACTCTGGAAGAAGTAAACACTTTCACATATCAGGGGAGCATCATCGATGAGCAAGAAAGGTCCGATGCAAATGTAAAGGTAAGTATTGGCAAAATCAGGGCAGCATTCCTACAGTTGGAAAACATATAGGACTAAACACAAATATCAATTAACCTCAAAGTCAGACTCTTCAATTCGAACGTGAAGACAATTCTTCTGTATGGAGCTGAAATTTGGAGAATTACTGCAAGCATCATCAGATGGATACAAGTATTTATAAACAACTGTCTACGCTAGATACTGAATGTCGGTTGGCCGGAAACCATCAGCAACAGCTTACTATGGGAGAGGACAAATCAACTTCCACCCGAAGAGGAAATTATGAAACGTCGTTGGAAATGGATAGGACATACATTACGCAAGCCATCAGACTGCATCGTGAGACAAGCATTAACATGGAATTTAGTTGGGAAACGGAAAAGCGGAAGGCCAAATAACACAGTGCGTCGAGAATTAGAAGCAGACATTAAAAGGGTGAACAGAAAGTGGAAACAATTGGAAAGGATTGCTGAGGACCGAGTTGAATGGAGAATCCTGGTGAGCGACCTATGCTCCTCATCGAGGAGTAACAGGCATAAGTAAGTAAGTAAGTAAGTAACTGCTGACGAGTTCTATAGTGAGGTGAAATAACTTTACAGTCCTCTGTGGTTTTGAGTGGTCCATGATGAATTTAATCAACTATACTTTATTGTTAATGAATGGTTTCTGGCTTAAGTTTTAAAGAGAATCTTTTAGGTGAGAATTACTAGCAAAGACGTAACTATCAATCAACCAATCAATAGCTGTTATCCCATGTGGAGTATAGACCGCCGACCAGAATTCTCAAACAAACTGTGTCTTGGGCTATCGTTTCCAGCTTTTCCCAAATACTGTTCAATCCATTCATGTCTGTCTCCAATTCTAGATGCAATTTGTTCTTAGGTCTTCCTCTTTTCTATTGGCCACCAGTATTCTAATTTTGGGC
The DNA here is from genome assembly GCA_034768735.1 of Schistosoma mekongi. NCBI lineage: Eukaryota > Metazoa > Platyhelminthes > Trematoda > Strigeidida > Schistosomatidae > Schistosoma > Schistosoma mekongi. Next base: position 87,099,149 of record CM068306.1, on the reverse strand, counting down.
ATGTCATATGATACAGTTTGATGCTTTCCTTGATGTATATCCTATCCATCTGCAGTGTCTTTTCCTAATTCTTTCCTCTGCTGGATTTTAGCTGGTTTGTTCGCTGCCACAGAAAATTGTTGTTGATAGTATCTGGCCAACGGATCCGAAATATTCTACGCAGAGAGTTATGTATGAATACTTGTATCTTTTGGATGGTGCTTTTCTTAGTTCTCTAAGTTTGAATTCCATACAATAGAGTTAACTGTCTTGGTGTTTGTGTTGAATATTCTGGCTCTGATGTTGGCTGACAAGTGGTGTGAGTTCCAGATGTTTTTCAGTTGTAGAAATGTTGCCTTTTCCTTACCAATACGTGGCTTTATATCTACATGAAACCCTCCTTGTTTATCGTTGATGCTGCCCAAATATGTAAAGGTTTCTACATTTTGCAGAATTTCACCGCCAACTGTAATTAGGTTAGTGTACTTCATTTCGAAGACATAACTCTAAGCGCTGTATTTGAAAAGACAATGCAATGAAGGCCTTATTTATTACAGCTCTATAATCATTCATATAAAGTCATTTCTAGAGGCTACTGAAATATAGGAACAGATTACATAATTAGTTATTTAATAATTTCATGTAACAAAAGATCTAATGAGCTTACAAATGAAGAGAATGAGCAACGATCATACAAGTGACCGAAAAAAGAGAAGAGATTCATATCAACGAGGATAGAAGGGGTTTACTAAAAGAGAAAAACAAATGAACATGGAAGCAGATCCATAGTAACAATAATGAATTACATGAAGAAGAATTAGAATCAACAAAAATTCAAGGATTGAACGTGCTGTTTCTAAATGTGAATTTGTCGAGGCTTCACCAGTGCGTGCGATGTTCATTCATGCCCTCTTTAAGATTAATCGTTTGTCAACCTAAATAACTCTGATAAACAATTTCAGAGGAACATTGTGATTAGTATTAATAAAATATTTTTATACTAGGCGTGTAACTGACTTTCATTTACCTTTAAGAAGCCATGTTGGGTAATATTTTGCGATGAGTTGAGAAAGGGTTTGCATTGTGCAGCCAATATAACAAGCTCCACAAGGATGCCTAAATTTATAAATGCACATAGATTTGGACCATAAACGGAAGTTTATCTTTAACATACCCACTGTTGATGAGTTCCATACTAAACCGAAACAGCTGTTCAGTGTTTCTTGGTGGCCGGTGGTTGTCTAATTTAGGCCATTTAGTGATATTAAATCAACATTCAACAATGTCTACAACATCCAGTTACATTTTTCATTGTTCAGTCGAGAAGGCTTAAACTGAACCGTGTTTCATTTACATAATAATGCAATGTATCACGATGATCATCAATTGTCATTGGTGATAACTGTCTCATTCCCGACATTTGTGGACTCCAGCAGTCACAACTTCTCACTAGAGCTTCAGGAACGCTATGAAGTTGTACACTCGTAAGCTGATTATTGTATTTGAATTGAGGTGGTATTACGTTTTGATTGATTGAATTAGTTACAGATTTATGTTGATAGAGAGAAACAGCCGTCCAGTGCTCCTTGGTGTTCAATAGTACCTTAGCAACATCAATCTGTAACGTATTCGATCAATAAAAAATACCATTCTACGCATATCTTGAAAATCATTAGAACGATTATAAACTAAATCTTTTGGTAGAGTTACCAGGTGAAGGAGACAGAGCGGGGTGGGGGGCGAAAAGTATTTATTAAATAATTTCAGTTAGTAAAATTTTTATGGTTTATCAATCTATTTAGTATATTGTATTTATACAATGAATTTTACTTATCAACTTATAAATACGTGTTACAAACCAAGTAGAGTACACATGTAACATGATGAATTAGAGACAACAATGAATGGATACTTAGTTACTAAATCAATAAAATAGACAATTTGATTGTTAGGTATTGATAGGTATTTATTTACTAGTATAAAAAAGAATATAATGACATCTATGTTAATTGCTGGTATTGATAGATTGAATTGAATCAATCACTGATAGCTTATGTATATTGATAAAATGGTAAATCACAAATATAATCAAGACTAAATTAGAAGTAGTAAGTGAATTCCAAATATTTTGTTCTATCCTATATGTGAGTTATCTACTGGATGCACATACATCCTACTGTTAATGAACACATCAAGATTTGAATTAAGTCTATCCTTGTCAAATACAATCCATATGTTTAATATTCTACTTGTCAGTTATAAGTTAGCTTTAATTATACTTTTAGATTGTAGTGTATTGACGTAACTTCATGAAGATAAGTATATATGAACGTCGACTGAATAAGTTAAGTCCATAACAACATAAACTGGAAGAGAGAAATTACTTTTAAATTATGTATATATATTTGTTGTATAGAAGTGGCTACCTTGACTGAATAACTTAGTAGTGAATGTAATAAGATTTGATACAATTGAAGTAAATTCAAATCTTGATATGACTATCAACACTAGAATATAGGTAACCCCCTCTCGTAGTTGAAGATTTCAACATACGACGAAACGCGCTGAATGGATTTCACATTACAAGCACCTTTGGAGGGTTCTTTAAACGATGCAAATTCCTAATGAACATTGTAATTACAAAAAAGAATAATAGGTTTTCTTGAATTGGAAATTGCCATAGAGTATTCATACCTGAATGCTTAACTAACTGCATACAACTTCAGCGCTCGCATGCTCTGAACCTTCATAGTTTGTAATTTAGACGACAGAAAACAAGTAGACTGGAATCTTTATTCCAGGAATTGTATGACAGTTACAAAATATTTATGTATTTATAGTTTTCTAGAATTACTAAAATCATCGTTCTAATGCATCTAATTCGAAGTAACAAGTTCAAGCCATTAATGAATCAAAAAACGCTACATCAAGATTTTTAAAAAGTTCTATCGATCTTTGACTAAATAGAATATTTCATGCTACTTTGCTCAAAGCTTGATCTTGTAATATGGTTAAAGAGGTACTGAAAATCATGAGGTATTGATGCAATATGTTTTATCCTAATGTAACACTCCTCAACAATTGCTACCTAAACTACTATTATCCTTAATGTTAGTAATATAATAAATATGAGTCGTTGTATGTATATATATTTGTTGTATAGAAGTGGCTACCTTGACTGAATAACTTAGTAGTGAATGTAATAAGATTTGATACAATTGAAGTAAATTCAAATCTTGATATGACTATCAACACTAGAATATAGGTAACCCCCTCTCGTAGTTGAAGATTTCAACATACGACGAAACGCGCTGAATGGATTTCACATTACAAGCACCTTTGGAGGGTTCTTTAAACGATGCAAATTCCTAATGAACATTGTAATTACAAAAAAGAATAATAGGTTTCTTTGGAAATTGACTTAATAAACATTGAACATAGAGTATCACATAAAATAGAGAGTACTAAACAGTTGTAATTTGAATAAGCTTGTATTTTCCCGCTCAAAATGGACATATAGCAACAGAGACTGACCAGTTTCAGTTTATTACAAATCAACGGGAAAATACAAGCTTATCCAAATTACATATATATATGCCCGTTGCATAAGTGTGACTGTTTGGACACAGTAGCCTAGTGGTGAACGCGGTGGCGTTTGGCACGAAGCGGACTGAGTTCGAATCCCAGTGTGAACATCAATATTGGGATGCAGGTACATCCAGCCGATGAGTCCCAAATGGAACGAAACTCACGTCCTGGATTCCACTTGCCAGTCACAATCCAACTTAAATATTTACTAAACAGTTGTTTTATCTTTGTCATAACTCATACCTGAATGCTTAACTAACTGCATACAACTTCAGCGCTCGCATGCTCTGAACCTTCATAGTTTGTAATTTAGACGACAGAAAACAAGTAGACTGGAATCTTTATTCCAGGAATTGTATGACAGTTACAAAATATTTATGTATTTATAGTTTTCTAGAATTACTAAAATCATCGTTCTAATGCATCTAATTCGAAGTAACAAGTTCAAGCCATTAATGAATCAAAAAACGCTACATCAAGATTTTTAAAAAGTTCTATCGATCTTTGACTAAATAGAATATTTCATGCTACTTTGCTCAAAGCTTGATCTTGTAATATGGTTAAAGAGGTACTGAAAATCATGAGGTATTGATGCAATATGTTTTATCCTAATGTAACACTCCTCAACAATTGCTACCTAAACTACTATTATCCTTAATGTTAGTAATATAATAAATATGAGTCGTTGTATGTATATATATATAGACTAAACAAGATGCATTTATAAGACTTAGTGAATAATATGAGTAATCATTGATTGTGTTTGATCTCTTTTTGTTCGTATGAATTTCTAATCTGAAAATGCGTAAAAACGAATGTTCGAGAAAGTTTATATAATAATAATAATAATAATAATTTATTCTCAAGTAGCAGTTTGTATATGAGAGCATACCAGTTTACAGGCATGATCAGAATGATATGGCTTGATTGTAACAGGGTTTTAGTAGAGTTACTGTTATGGAAGTGACGATATACGAAGACATTAATTAATTAGAAAGCCAAAAGTAGCAAGCTTCACAGTTTACAGTACTGCAGTACTAGAGGTATATTTTGTATTACAAAACACTTCTAGTAAACAACCGCGCGCTTTTTGTCCCTGGTGCTGTAATCTTAGGGAATAGCTGCGAGAGAGCAGGACAAACCATGGAGACTATCCAGAGACGGGATAAGGCTGGTATTTTGAGATTTGGTTAGCGTAGCCAATTTGTGTGGTCTGGTCTTGAGCGGTAAGTTATCGGTGTATTGATTACGTTCCAGGCGAGCGTTTGGAGTAAGTTGCTTAAAGGAGATCAATTCCTTGCAAGTCCAGACCATAAAATCGGGAAGACGGTCACATAGATTATGAGATAGGAAGAAAAAAAACGAATTTAATAAGTGGTATCAAAATAAACAGTTTCAAACTAGAATCTTCTTTTTGGGTTTTTTTTAACTACAACGTGCATGATTATAGTGTTTGCAGTCTTAGTACCTTAATATGCCATTGCTTATTGATTCCAGGTTTAGTGGTAAGTCTTTGAAGGTTTATTACAAGTCTTTCGATTCTAGATATGGGGGGATCAGTCGTTATCTAGTCGTTTTATCTAGTCTGAATTCTCGTGTCACACATTGGCGGACCGAGTATTTCGCACGTTATGCTAGAATTTGGACAAATCGGTAGTTTATTCAGTGCCTTGGAGTCACTAAATAGTTAGTTTATCGCTCGTATAAAGTGATCTATGCTATCTAGCGTACGGATTTCTGCCGGTAAACTATTCTAAATGGTAGTGAATTTATTGTAAACTTGTAATATAAGCTCTTATCAAAGCATTCCATTCAGACTGTATATCTATGTATATTCATGTATTATGTAACTGAATTAGTTATTCATTGTTTATGTAGTTTATGCAAATTTTTAAGTACAGTTGCCACATTTTAAATGATCATGCTAAATGTTATTGATTCTGTCAAAAACACTCCCCCCCCTTATCAACTGAACTATTCAGTTTATTAGTTACTTATGTGTAGATAGTTTATTTACTATGGTATCATAATCAATAGAATATTTAGAGATCACAAATAAAAGTAAATAAGGAATAAACGAAGGTTCCAGTAAGACTTTGTTACATTGATTACAGAGGTTCTGTGATGTAATTTATTATAAAAACTTTAATAATACGTTTGTTGTTAGGTAAATAGAAAATACAGTAGTTGATTAAATTTGTCACAGACTGATGTTGGCAGGATATCATTGAAAACCAATGAGTACTGTGACTTCTCACTAGTGATCACTCTAGATTCCTGGGGTAGAAGACCTATTCAATGTTGTCTGGTTTTTAATAGTTTCCTACTGACGTCCACCTATGACGATATCAATTAACTAAAACTTAATATCAATTTCTACAAACCATCTTAAATCAAATGCAGTAATTTAATTTACTGAAACATGTCAATCATATCATTTTGAGTTCATGTTGTTTTATAAAGATGGATTTCATATTTTACTGTTTGTATTCATGTTGAATTGACCTATGCTGGATACCATTGACAACTAAACAAACACTGAACTGATAGTTTTCATTCTAGCAAAGAACCCTCCCTCCCTCAGACGCCTTAATGGCAGGGCAAACTCATAACCTCATAAAGAAATTCAACGGAAAATTAAAGTTTTGTCGTAAATGTATGGTTATCACAGTTTTTAGTATTTATGTTGTTACATCATGCGATTTAGCTGTTCTATTTGGTTAGTGTTGATATGCCGAGCACCTAATGAAGATTGGCTATCTTATTATTTCGATTATTATAACTGTGGACAATGTTGACATTTCACTTCTATGACTGTTACGTTCCCCTTGCCCGGTTTTCTTGTTTCGTATATTTGCTCTCAGTATATTGTTTATTTACTATGAACTATCCTTACTTAATTGTGTACACGTTATGACATTCACTGACACTCTTCCCTTTGTTCTATACAAATGTTAGATTCTTGATTGGTTCACAGTGTGGTCTGATTTTATGCATATATAAAGGCATGATTAAAATATAATACGCTCTCAGTTCTTGGTTCTCAGTTCCTGCTCTCTCCGTCTTACTGTTCTCAGTTCTGGTTGTCCTATTGTCGGCCTGGGGGTAAGTGGGCTTAGGTCAATCACACAACCTCAACTAGGCACAAATCTTATTGGTGTTCGTGTCCACCAACCAAACCATCTCCTCCTCCTTACTTTCTTCTCATCATAACAGTGTACAATTTCCATGATAACTAATGTAAATTTATCCTCCTAAGTGGGGTGGTAGTAGTAGTAGTAGTAGTGGTGGTGGAGTATATTTTTAATTATAAGTCAATCAAGTAATACTGATAATTAAATGACATATAACTCATAGATTTAATTCTTTGATGGTATCACTATCTGTCACTATCGTTAAGGTGTCTTATATTAAAATCAACTTCAGTTTATAATGAATACAAGTAGAAATCTTGGCAATAGTCTTTATTTTTTCTTTTAAATAGGTTTCTTTTCAGAGTTTTAATTGTATAATAAAACTCTACATGATTACATGACTACATGAATTCAATTGAATGCTAACTAGTACATAAACACAATTCAGTATTAACATCAACAACATCAATAAGATCATCAGCATCATTGTAATTTTGTTTTACATCTTTCAGGTCAATCAACATGAAATACACTTTATTTGTAAAGTAGTAAATTAGTGCATTTTACATTAATACTTATTATGATATGGACAAAAGTGTACTTAATTATTCATATAAACTTAAGTAGTATTTATAGTATGAAAAGATGATAAGGATACTTTTAACAAGCATTAATTGATATTTAGTAAGATTATTATAAATACAACTTTTGCCGTTACAACCTGTTTACTAGCTACTACTACTACTATACTACTACTACTACTACGACTACTACTACTACTCCTACTACTACTACTTACTACTACTACTTACTACTACTACTATATACTACTACTACTTACTACTACTACTACTCCTACTACTACTACTATACTATACTACTATACTACTATACTACTACTACTGACTACTACTACTACTTACTACTACTACTAATACTACTACTACTACTAATACTACTACTACTATACTACTAATACTACTACTACTAATACTACTACTACTGACTACTACTACTAATACTACTACTACTAATACTACTACTACTCCTACTACTACTACTCCTACTACTACTACGACTACTACTACTACTACTTACTACTACTACTCCTACTACTACTACTCCTACTACTACTACGACTACTACTACTAATACTACTACTACTACTCTACTACTACTACTAATACTACTACTACTACTCCTACTACTACTACTACTAATACTACTACTACTCCTACTACTACTACTACTCCTACTACTACTACTACTACTACTACTACTACTACTACTACTACTACTACACTACTACTACTACTACTATACTACTACTACTACTACTACTACTACTACTACGACTACTTACTACTACTATCTACTACTACTACTACTACTACTACTACTACTACTACTACTATCTACTACTACTACTACACTACTACTACTACTACTACTACTACTACTACTACTATACTACTACTACTACTACTACTACTACTACTACTATACTATACTACTACTACTAACTACTACGAATCTGGGTGGCATTAATTCACTTATCGTTTTTATCACCAATCTCAAAACTATGGCTAGTATTACCACTAGAAATGTAAACTCACGAGTCATTCTAGAGGTAGTTATGTTAAAATAATTGACTGGAATAACAGACTGTTTACATCACTCAGCATCTGTTTCTATGCTTATCTCGTTTCCTATTTATTCGTGGAATGGAGGGGGGGGGGAAGAACGGAATAGAGTTTGTTCAAATTTCAAGTATCTATCGTAGTTAGTTAATTAGTTCATTGTGTCATATTTATCAGATGTAATCATGCATTTCACTAAATTGTTTCTATGACATTCATGACAATCAATAATAAGATTTACCGTCTTCAGGACGGCCAACTTCAATACATTGTTTGCTTGAACACAATCATTATGAAACTATGAACTAGTATAATTTCTGCTGTTATTAATCTGTATATATTACACGACAGAGGTTTATCCTGACGATTAATCAGTTCTCAATGATAGTCTGTATTAGAACTTATGTCCAACTGTCTGTCGATTCTCAAGTATATATATATATATATATATATGTATATATATATATATATATATATATATATATATACTGTAATAAGGATTGGAAAGCGTGATAATCAAAATATCACCATTTAATGTGGCAGGAATAGTTCAACTCAAATAATACTTGTGAATTATCTCTATGTTTAGTCAAAATTTCGGGTTGCACATACAGTAACATCAACTGATCAAGTCCCGTCTACGACAAATCAATAGGAACTTCCAAATACATTCTAATTATGTATACATACCCGTTGTACAAATGTGATTGTGTGGACTGAGTAACCTAGTGCTGAATGCAGTAGCGTTTAATAAGAAACGAACTGAGTTCTAATCTCAGTGTAAACATTCAGGTGCATCTTAATAAGATCCAAATAAAACAAATCATACATCCTGGATTTCAATTACTAGCCACAATCCAACTCAAACAATAGCAAGAATAATAGTTGTAAATAATAATAATAATAATAATAATAATAATACCATGAAATACCATGAAATTATCGTAATTACATTACCCACCCATTGAATCGATTTGATTTCAATCAAGTTGATAAATCAATAAATTATTGATTTATTTTCAATATAATCAATATTCAATTAATTCAGAAATATATATATGTATATGTATTATTTTAACGTATTATTTATTAGCACCACTTGTGAATACTGCATCGGATATTGCAGCATATTTTGAATCTGGTAAGTGAATGACTAAATGAAGAGTTTCATTTAATGTGTAATGAATTGATTTGTTGAATATGCTTATACTACTAACTTCTACTTATTTGACTAATTTTGTGTTTGTATACATTTTGATAATTATAATATGATTAACTTATTAGAATAGATTAAATAGTTTATTAATGATTAACTTCATGAGATAATTTCTTGGTGTTCCAGTGAGAAGATGTGACTAATGGAGTTCAACTATGTTGGGTGTAAGGTAGTTACGCACTGTTAGTAATTGATGAGGTTATGCAAATACGTGCGATATTACTGAATTAGAATTATCAACCAATGGGAGCCGACTCAGTAGTATGATGGTGAAGCGATCAATACGAAGGCAGAGGGTTTTGGGTTTGGTCCCTGATATGGTCCTATACTAGAACGATACAACTATCCAGTGATTCCTTCGTGATCACTGGTTATCTAGAGAGGTTCCTGTAGAACTCGTCTTTTACCACATTCAATTTACAGTCAATAGAGACGAAGACTACGACAGAAACAACAAAAATGTATTGGCATATGTCCTTATCGTTTCGAGTTCTTAGTGTATCATTTTAACGAATAGCATATAAGCGATTGTAGACAGAATTTTATTCATGAAGTGAATGTTTCACTTGAAAACTTATTTCTATACATACACAAGTAAAACTACAAGAACTTGCTTTCGGTTCCCCAAATAAACTAAATGTAAATAATGTTGGTTTCTTGTAAGTCTATAGGTGAAATTAAGTAAATGACATAGGATTCTAGGATTTTAGCTAGTAAGAACTATTGATTGACTAGGGAACATACAATAAAAGCTCTAACATAAAGTTTATAATGCGTTTTCTGCAAAACTTGTATAATACTTTGTGAACTCAAGTCAATAGCCCTAGTTGAAAGCGTTGGTGAAAAAGAAGAGAAAACATAAGAGTAGAAAGTGGTAGTAAAAGTAATATTATTATGGTATAGCAATTAATCATTCCTACAGTTGAAAAACAAATGGCACTCAAAACAAATATCAACTAACCTCAAAGTCAGACTTTTCAATTTAAACGTCAAGACAATTCTTCTGTGTGGAGCTGAAACTTGGAGAATTACTGCAAACATCATCAGACGGATACAAGTAATTATAAACAACTGCCTACGAAAGATATTTAATGTTCGCTGGCCGGAAACCATCAGCAACAGCTTACTATGGGTGAGGACAAACTAACTTCTAGCCGAAGAAGAAATTAGGAAAAGACGTTGGAAATGGATTGGACATACATTACGCAAACCATCAGATTGCATCGTGAAACAAGCATTAACATGGAATCCTGTTGGGAAACGAAAAAGAGGAAGGCCAAATAACACACTTCGTCGAGAATTGGAAGCAGATATTAAAAGGATGAACAGCAAGTGGAAACAGATGGAAAGGATTGCTGAGGACAGAATTGAATGGAGAATCTTGGAGAGGAGCCTATGCTCCTGAGCGAGGAGTAACGGGCATATGTAAGTAAGTATAGCAATTAATAGTAACGGAGTGGGGGGGGGGTAAGAGTTCAACTGTTGTTGTTATCACCACCGGTCTCCTACACTGTAGTAATATCCTACTTCTTGAAGTACTCTACAAAAAATTTCATTAACTAAGAACTTGACAATTCGAAGATTTGATAGCAATGCCTTAAGAAGCAACTACTTGTTGCCAGTCACATACGACTTTTTGATGTTACCAATTTACTTGAATAAAAGCCTATTTTTAGAAACATAAAAAATACTTATAGTCAAGTGAATAGAGAAGAGGCTAACCTCTATAGTCAATCTTTACTAAATTTGTCCTCCATTTCAAAAAGGTAACATTTTACTCATTATTACAAACATATACTACTTATTTTTTTATAGATTAGTATTATATTTCGCTTAATTGTGTTATTCGCATATTTATATCTTTGTTCATTATCTAATTCAATTTTGATAGCACGAATTGATCTTAATCAAAATTGAATTAAACAGTTAACTATCTCTACAAACTCCCCTAATTGTAATTAACATGAACACACTAGTGACTAGCTCCTTGAGGTAATTCCTGGAGTTCTAGTGTGAAGACGTGACCAGTAGAGTTCAACCGTGTCGGGTGTGAGGCAGTAACTCACCAATGGCATAGAGTAGGTCGCGCAATGTATCACGAATTGGCTGAATTGGAAATATCAACCGTTGGGAACCGACTCAGTGGTCCAATGGTAAAGCGTTCGCCGCGGAGCCAGAAGGTCCTGGGTTCGATCCCCAACGGGGTTGTGGATGCGCACTGCTGAGGAGTCCCATACTAGGACGAAACAGCTGTCCAGTGCTTCCAGGTGATCAATGGTTGTCTGATTCACATCAATTCGTGCTATCAAAATTAAATTAAACAGTTAACTATCTCTACAAACTCCCCTAATTGTCATTATCTAATTGTCAGTCTATCATATATACTACTTAAATTATCATTATCTTCTATAATCAAAAATCAATAAACAAATCATTTCAATAAATCAATAATTATACTCTTCTGTCTAATTATTTATATTAGTTGTACTAGTTAAAAAAAAGTTGATCGTAGTTGATTACCAGGAAAGAGAAGCATTTCGTCTTAATGTGTGACTCATCAGCCAGGATTATCTTTAATGTATATTGTAAATATTACACAAAAAATGAATGAATGAATTATTGTTAATTTGGTGTGAATTGGATAACCGATGATCATCAGGAATTGATACTAGACAACTGTTTCTTCTAAGTATGGGATTTTTTTACAGTGTACATTCACGATCTCACCAGGGATTAATCTTTGAATATTTTGTCCTCGAAATGATTAAGTTAGCAATATAAATCGCTGAAAGCCGGCTCAGTGGTCTAATAATTAGGGATTCAACTGGCTGCCTAAATGTCCTGTGCTTCATTCTTAATGGGGTCAAAGATGCCCACTGCTGAGGAGTTCCATGTAAAGACAAATCAACTGTCCAAAGCCATTCCCCCCCCCAGTTTTTAAGAATTGTCTAACTCAGACCAATTCGTACTATTAACTTATCATTTAATGATCTTCACAATGTCTATTTACGAATAATTATTGATTGAAAATTATCCGTAACGTTCTGAATCTTTATACGTCAGTTGTACTTAGTAGAAGGATTTCAGTTGAGTATTCAACTTCATAGTTGACAAAGAACATGAAGTATAAAGAATACTAGTAAATATAAATAATAAACATACATGATAGTATATTAACTATGCAATAGTTATATAAGTACATAATTATCTGAAATAAGTAGTATGAACGAGTTGAGTAGTACTTGTTTAATGTAGGTGCCTTCATTGTAACCTTCTATGAGAATGACACCTTAAAATGAAATCTTTCATTTAAATTTACTTAATATAATTCTGTTTTCTGCATAAACAAATAGAAGTGTATCTAAGAGTAATTAGGTGTTATGAAGATTGTTAACGGCTAATCTGATGTCACGAATTGGTCTGATTTACACAACCATTGAAAACTAGAGACTGGTTCTCGACATCTGTTTTATCTTCACATGAAATTCTTCAGTAATGTGCATCCTTAACCACACCAGCGACCAAGCCAAAGACTTTCTGGTTTCGCGGCAAACGCTTAACCATATGACCATTGAGCCGGATCCCACAAGTTAATATTTATGGCTTCTGTCAGTTCGCTATATATGTAAGCGAAGCCTAATGTTCTTGGATTTTATTCCTAGCGAAGTCTTGAATATGCACTGTAGGAGAGTCTAACACTAAGATAAAACAGTTTTCCAGTGTTTCTTTGTATCTAACAGTAAAGCTTATCTACTCTTATTCCTCTCAGAATACCTATAAGATACAGTTATTCATAGGTCCGGTGAAGTGAAAGTTGCAATGATTAAATCTTAATCAATGTTCAAATTTTTCACACAACGATCCTTCCAATTTCAACGAGCCATGAAATGATAACTAAGTGAACGAGATTAAGTTACTTTAACTACAACAATTACATTAGGATGAACTGAATCCCACTGTGAACATCAACATAAGGAAGCAGGTACATCCAGCCGATGAGTCCCAAATAGGACGAAACGCGCGTCGTGGATTCCATTTGCCAGTCACAATTTAAGTTAAATAATACAACAATTACAGTTTAGAAATCGCTTAAAATGAGGCCAAATTCAATTATACTTTAATCATCTCATCAATTGTAATGGAGAATTGTTTGAGTTGGATTGTGGCTGGCATGTGGAATCTATGACGTAGGTTTCTTAATATTTGGGACTCGTCGACTGCATTTGATGACGCATTGTGGAGGTCGAAGACTAACTGATGTTCATGTATTTGGAGATGAAGTGGTCGGTGGCTTTATCAGATGCAGCGTTAATCATAAAATCGATTATAGTGAACTTCTTAGCTTGTGTACTACATTCGTTTCTAACGTCATTCATAGTCTGGTTGAAGACGTCCTTCGCACATGATAGAATGATAAGTTTGTTATTTTCAACGTTTGGTTTTGAGTTTGTTAGTGTCCTTGAAATTGGGCTGATATCCCTTGTTTTAGATGTTCGTTCAGTATTTTTCTTCATTTTTTTCGTGTGACAGGTGGTCTTTAGTATGTTCCGCCATTCGAAGTAGAGCTTGTATGCAATTGATTTTGTCCATTGTTGGCTTGATGAGTATGGATCGGTTCCCATGATACTTGAGTCACAAGTTGTCTTATGTGAGAAAGAATTTTCTAGGCTCATTGTATAAAGTTTTAACTGATCAAAGGCAATTTGAGCACTTAGGATGAATTTGTATCTTCCCGTTGATTCGTTATAAACTAAAATTGGTCAATCATTGTTATTTTATGTAAGGTGTGAACATCAACACTGGAATACAGGTAAATTCAGCCGATGAGTTTAAAATAGATAGAAATGAGCGTCCTATATTCCACTTGCCAGTTATAATTCAACTGAAAGCATCTAAAAAATCTAGAAAGGCCGTCTGAAGTCATCTTCATCTGTTTTACTGGTCACTAATTGTTTTGTAACCAGGATTATCGGTCGACTTCTTTTCACATATTGATTGAATAGTACATGACCAATGTTTTCCTTATTGTCTATAACATTTACAGTAATTATGTTATTGATTACATGTGTCAATCTATGTTAATTTGATAAGCTGATAGCTAATAGCTGATGGTAGATAACACCACATGCCTGAAATGAAGTGTTTAATGCGAATTGTACTCTCATGTTAGGTAGTTACCAACCGGATGAACAGAAAAATAGCATCAAATATTACATTACTAAAGTATAAAATAATGAAGTTAAAGGCAAAGAACATATAGATGTAGCAGTTTAGAGCAACTTATAGCTCTAAGTCAAGAATAATTTCAGGTAACTAACTACATATGGGTTATTTAGTTTTACTACTTTCTCTGAAGTGCATGTTCTAATTGTGGCATTAATGGTATGAACTTCTGATGGAAGTGAGTTTAAAGAAATTCTCTTACAGATTGTACTGCGTATTCACATTCATTTCTTCCCTTCATTGCTTGATTTATTGTAGTATTGTAGTTGATTATTAGTTGATTAATTGGTTTATAAACTGGATCAAGTTCAATATGTTCATTGATAGTCTACTGACTTAGATGCTCGAATTCATATAGATGGTTTACATAAACGGCACTTCGCCATGAAATGTCATCATAACTCGCCTCCTATATCAATATATACAGACAATTATGAACTGATATTTGATAGAGAAATCATCATCATTTAGAGCAGCAGTAGCACAAAGAAGAGAGAATTTTTCAAAGTATGGGATTCAAGTTAAATTCATTGAAATAGATTCAAATTGTTAACCAGTCAGTGTAATAGTCAATGCTTACAATGGAATAAAATGAAGTGAAGAAGGTTGAAAATCAAACTAATTTTGCAAAAGATGAGTTTGTGTTAAGAGTAGGCATTCAGATTGAGGTTCGTTGGAGCAATTTGTCAATCATCAGAGAAGACATTTCTATGAGGAATTTGTGACAAAGAGGTTTTACAGAATGATGATGAAATCACTTTAATTAAACCATCCAACTGAGAGAATTCAATATAACTGAATCCATCATTCTGATCTATAAACCTTCTCTATTATTTCAGTTATTTTTGATGCTTTTTTTATAAATTGGTAACTTTGTTAAACTATTGTTCAAGTGTAGTTATGAATGTTAACTGTTGTATTTACACAGTTGACATTGTAAATGGGTCACTAGTTATCATAAGGTTACATTACTGAAGAATTCAATTGGAAATATTACAGTTTCTTCTATAATTTAGAATGAGACAAATATGTTCGAATGTATCTATCTAATATATGAGGGATAGAAAAAAACATCCACAGTAACAACTGAACTGGTAACAAATACACTTTAATTTTTGATATCACGAATTGATGTGAATCAGACAACCATTGACCACCTGGCAGCACTGGACAGCTGTTTCGTCCTAGTATGGGACTCCTCGGCTGTCCAGTGCTTTCAGGTGATCAATGGTTGTCTGATTCAGATCAATTCGTGATATCAAAATTGAATTAAACAGTTAACTATCTATACAAACCCCCTTATTGCAAATACAGTTTCATTGGAATTAAGTAGTACATACTGACTGTTACAATGTAATCTTACTATCAGTTAAAATCATTGACTATATTCATGATTCATAATCTCTAATCAACCAATTGAGATGGTTTGTGGAGATCGGTATTAAATTTTTTTGGTAAACGGATTTATTACAGATTAGTGTTAGTAGGGTACCACTGAAAACGTGGGAGTACAGGATAGTTGTATCATCTGTAGTGTGTACGCTACAATGTGTACCAGAAGCTTCAGATTGCTGAAAGCCTAACCATCTACGTCAATAGGCCAGTATCTAATGGTAGAATTCCTATTTCCATCAATTTGTGACATAGCACGATAATCATCCATTGTTATTGCTGACAACTATCTCACTCCCAGCAATTGTAAACTCCAATAGTCATTACTTTGTAATAGGGCTTCACTTACATCCTAAAGTTTCTCACTAGTGAACTAATTACTGTAAATGAATTGAATGGCGGGGGGGTTGTAGGTTTCTTTTCTGGCGCGAAATCTAATATGTCCATTGCTGAATGGTCCCATGCTAGGAAGAAGCATCTATCCAGTTCTACTTGTTTTCCATTAACATCTAACCAACATCAATCTATGTTAGATTAATCAACAACTAAAAATAGAAGTTGTTTAAATCACAGGATAAAACATTAATTTCTATATTCATTTCAATGTTTGTGTATCTAATTCGGCTTTATATGATTGACATGTTATGTATGATATGATTTATGCTTAATGTTGAATTCTTTTGATTAAGTAGATCTTAAATAATACAATATTGGAATGTAGGATGATTGAAGCAAAGCATCTATCCATATCCCTTGATAACACTTTATATCTATACCTATGAATGTTTCTAGTAACATGTGTTACATACATAACTGTGAAGATAACATTCAACTCTCACAAATAACTACGGTTTTTTTTTTCTTATTTTCAATATTATCATATATGTATCAGTTTACTAATACGCCTGCTCATACTCTACTGCTACTACAACTGCTTTTACTGATACTACTACTACTACTAATAATAATACTGTTATTGTTACTACTACTACTACTACTACCACTACCAGTACTATCACTACTACCACTAATACTACTACGACTACTACTACTACTACTTCTATTACCACTACTAATACTACTACTACAAATACTACTACTACTGCTACTACTACTGCCACTACAAGTACTATCACTACTCCCACTACTACTACTTATACTACCTGTATTACTACTACTACTACCACTGTTACTACTGCCACTACTACTACTTCTATTACCACTACTAGTACTATCACCACTACAACCACTACTACTACTACTACTACGACTACCACTACTACCACTACAACTACTACTAATAATATCACTACTACTACTACGACTACTACTTCTACTGCTACTAATACTACTACCATTACTAGTACTATCACTACTACCACTGCTACTACTAATACTACCGCTATTACTACTACTACTACTACCACTGCTACAAATGCCACCACTACTACTTCTATTACCACTACTATTACTACTACTACTAATATTACCACTAATACTACTACGACTACTAATACTACCACTACTACTACAAATATTTCTAATACTTTTACCACTATTACTAGTACTAATACTACTACTACAATGAATCTGTGTTTACTAATTATCATCACAAATTTTCTATGTAATTACATGTGTATATATTTACAAAGGATTCCATTGTATTGTGTTAGCATTAAGTTTGTTGCTGTGTATTTGTATGCATGTTCTACTGTGTTTATGCTTAAAGTTAACAAAGTAACTTATGTTGACTGATTTTTCATAACTAATCCTAACGTTCACTTCGTTTGATACCATCATAGATTGAATTAAAGTTTAACCATGAATTATCAATAATGGAATGAATATTAATTCATCTGATGAATCTTCAATAAAATGAAACATACTATATTGAACACTGTTCTTATTACAATCCATGAGTTTATACGTCAACACTCGTTTAAAGTCATCCAGATATGATTGTTAACAAGAGTAGAATAGAAATTGTTAGCATAATTTCGAATAAATAAAGTTGCTATGCAGTATTATTATAGTTAGTTAGTAACTATCACAACAATTATTGTCTTACATAGTAAATCATGTATCATAACCTGATATTTCTAGATAATTGTTTTGATTGCATAACCTTCTGTTCGTAGTTGTTGTTTTCAAGCCACATCGGTGTCTCTATATTGTCTTGTTTTCATTGTATACCTTGAACTGAAAGAAAAACGGATGTTACTTGTTAACTACGTTATTCACATTAAATACTGAAAAACATTGTTTGAGATGGATTGTGATTGAAAAGCGGAATCTAGGAAGCATGATTCAGATTACTTGGGACTCGTCACCTGAGCGCTTTTACATCCCAGTGTTGATGTTCACACTGATAGTCTCAAATGTGACAAAATGCTCATATCATGCATTCCGCTTATTTGTCACAATTCCAATTCAAACAATACTTTTGAACTATCACTATATCGAGGTAACCTGGTCAGGATGCATATATGACAACAGAGGCTCATCATATTCAACCTATGACAAACTAATAGGAAGATCCAAATATATTTTAATCATACACTGATTATGTAATGTTATTTTTTTTTCCCAGTTAGTAATTGTCATATTACTGACTTGTCATTGCTGTTTCTTATCTTTTATTTTTATAAAATTCTTACTTACATTGTTTAGCATTTAAACGATTGAAAGGAAGTCAACGTCATTGGTATGTATTTGAAGAGTCTACATTAAAATTATTGGCTTATCGAAATGAAATGGATGCAGCTATTCCAGATAAAGAACCATTGAAAGTAATCAATATAAATGGAGCTGTATTTCATATTGATCCAGCTGAACATAATCAATTTAGTATTATGTAAGAAGTAATATTAATAGTTAAAAATGATTGAAATTGACTTTTTGTTTATATCATCAAGAAGTAAATGAATACCATTAAGGACTAGGTGACTGTAATGTCACAGTATGCATTCAAGACTTGGTGAAGTCGGACTCAAAGTTATCAGGAATTACATAATCATGTATATCATTGAGATGATTCTCTTCATATCCGACTCTAATCAATTTCTAGTGTGGCATGATGATTGTCTAATGTCGTTAGTAACAACCTACTCACTATCAACATAAATTATATCTATTCTTTTCTCTACTCTTAAAGTATTCTGTAAACATAATGAAACATCATGAATCTTTATTTGTATCATGTATGATTATTGATAAACTATCTTATGTATCAGGTAAACACACTTATATTCATTATGTAGAATGTGAATAAACAGTTATACTATGATTTAATTACAGGTCTGAAGGTAAAGAACATATACTTCAAGCAGAAACAGAAGATGCTATGTTATTATGGCTTCATGTTTTACAGGTAAGCTTATCATATCCTAATCATATTTGATTCGATTAATTTATATGTAGAAGACGTTGTTTAGCTTGTTTAATTTGGGTAGCATTTATTTATCAAGCTTGGGTTTAACGGGATGGGGATGCTAGCCCCATGCCCAACCCTCCTCCTTTACCTGGGCTTGGGATAGGCAATAACCCTAGGAGAGATACAAGAGAACACTATGGAAACTTCTTTAACACTACGGTGTACCAGAGAAATTCGTCAACATCATCCGGAATGCTTACGACGGAACACAGTGCAAAATTGTGCATGGAGGACAACTGACAAATACATTCCCAGTGAGAACTGGAGTCAGACAAGTTTGCCTACTCTCACCTTTCCTCTTCCTCCTAGTGGTTGGCTAGATCATGAAGACCTACACATCTGAGGGGATGCACGGAATTCAATGGACAAGTAGGATGCAACTCGATGATTTGGACTTTGCGGATGATCTAGCTCTCTTAGTACATACATACCAACAAATGCAAGCAAAGACAACCAGTGTAGTAGCAACTTCAGCATCAGTAGGCTTAAACATGCATAACGGAATGATCAAGATTCTTAAATACAACACAGGGAGCACCAACCTAATTTAACTTGATGGAGAAACTCTGGAAGAAGTGAATACTTTCACATATCTGGGGAGCATCATCGATGAACAAGAAGGGTCCGATGCAGATGTAAAGACAAGGATTGGCAAAGCAAGGGCAGCATTCCTACAGTTGAAAAACATATGGCACTCAAAGCAAATAACAACTAACCTTAAAATCAGACTCTTCAATTCGAACGTGAACACAGTCCTGCTGTATGGAGCTGAAATTTGGAGAGTTACTGCAAACATCATCAGACGGATACAAATATTTATAAACAACTGTCTACGCAACATATTGAATGTCCGTTGGTCGGAAACCATCATCAACAGCTTACTATGGGAGAGGACAAATCAACATTCATCCGAAGAAGAAATTAGGAAAAGACGTTGGAAATAGATAGGACATACATTGCGCAAATCATCAGACTGCATCACGAGGCAAGCGTCAGCATGGAATCCTGTTGGAAAACGGAAGAGAGGAAGGCCAAAGAACACGCTGCGTGGATAATTGGAAGCAGACATTAAAAGGATGAACAGCAACTGGAAACAATTGGAAAGGATTGCTCAGTACAGAGTTTAGTGGCGACTCATGGTAAGCGGCCTATGCTCCTCAGCGAGGAGTAGTGGGCGTAAGTAAGTAAGTAAGATGACGTCGTTTGGTTTGTTGAGATTTTCAATTTAGAAATGTTATATAATTGAATAATCTAAGTTAAGTAACAAATGATTATCAAAAAGTTCTAGGTAACTAATTTCTTTCTAACATAGAACTTTTCAATGACACTGCACATTTCAATTCAAGCATAAGTTACTAAAGTTTCTAGGTGATCTCAAACAATAGAACCATACTGAGCGTTTATCAGTTACCTATCGTTGGTTACAATAATTATATTATTTAGTGAATTGGATTATAAATCATTTAGTTGCTACCCAGCAATCTAAAAGTTAAGCAATCACTACGAGATCAACTACTCTTTAAATTGATTCCATGTGAAGAAGTAAATTCCAATTTTAAAACAGTCTAACATTAGAACAAAACATTTGCCTAGTTCTTTTTAATTTTCAGTATTTGTCTAACATTGGTCAACTCGTTCAATAGGATGTATCAAATGATTATCATACAAATAATCATTGAATTATTACTACTAATATAAATGATCAACTTATTCAACAACTCAGTTGTTAGTAACTAATATGCATACCGTTATATGCTCAATAAAGTCAAGTATTTTATGCATTTAATGATGTTAATCATATTAGAATACGCCATAGTTACTAATAGAATCAAATTGTTTACCTAGAAATTGAAGGTTAGCGTTTAGAACCAATAAAGGTTGATTAAGCAAGTATGTTTCAATAAGTAGCTATTAACTTATTCAATGAATTAGATAAGTTCGATTGTGACTGGCAAGTGGAATCCGTAACGCGTATTTCGTCCTATTTAGGACTCATCGGCTGAATGTACAGGAATCCCAATGTTGATGTTCACACTGGGATTCGAACTCAGTCCATGTCGTGTCGAACGCCACCGCGTTCGCCACTAGACCACTGAGTCCAGAAAGTCACATTTGTACAACGAGTACATTGGTATTAGGATAAACTTGTATATTCCCGTTGATTTGTTATAGACTGAGTTCGAATACCAGTGTGAACATTAACATTGGGATGCAGGTACATCCAGCCGATGAGTCCCAAATAGAACGAAACGCAAGTCCTGGATTCCACGTGACAGTCACAATCTAACTTATACAATACTTGTGAAAATTCGCTATATCGAGGCAATCCGCTCAGGATGCACATATAGCAACCGCGTTCAACCATTAGACTACTGCGGGAATGTACAAGTTTATCCTAATTATTCAATGAATATTGTTATTTGTAATGGTTTTTAAATTCATGATTGTATTAAAGAAGAAACATAAAACCATTAGATATAATGTTGAACTGCATACATTAAAAGTAATACGTGCTTCAATGCCTGTCACAACTTTTTGAATATACTCTGCCCAACAGCATTCTACATTAGACTCTGTACTAAGCTATCCTTTTCAGTTTTTTTGTCAAGTATTACTCATTCTTTTTATGTTTGCCACCAATTCCTGGCGACATATGTTCATTGAGTAGTCTACTTCTCCTCTGACTTTAGAAATTTCATGTTAGGGCATTTTTATGACGCAGTTTGGTGATTTCCTCAAAATGTGTTCCATCTACTACGCCCCAACTATTTTTCTTAATATACCTTCTCACCTGAGAGTTGGTTGATTTGTACTCG
The DNA here is from genome assembly GCA_034768735.1 of Schistosoma mekongi. Classification (NCBI taxonomy): domain Eukaryota; kingdom Metazoa; phylum Platyhelminthes; class Trematoda; order Strigeidida; family Schistosomatidae; genus Schistosoma; species Schistosoma mekongi. The sequence goes on along the minus strand of CM068306.1, from coordinate 87,076,728 downwards.
ACTACAGTAAGTTGTTTCTGATGGTGTTTGGCTGGAGAATCCAAAGTGTGTTAGGCAAATGTCTGTTTACAAATACCTGTATTGCTTAAATGATGGTTTTCGTAGTTCTGTGTGCAAGTATCAGCTTTATAATCAATCAATCAATCAATGCCTGTTACTCCAAGTGGAGCATAGACCGCCCACCAGCATTCTCCAGCCAACTCTGTCCTGGGCTTTCCGTTCTAGCTCTTCCCAAGTGCTGTTCATTCTCTTCATGTCTGTTTCCAATTCCCAAAGCAATGTGTTCTTGGGCCTTCCTCTGTTTCTGTGGCCTTTAGGATTCCAAGTCAGTGCTTGTCTTGTGACACAATTTGATGGTTTCCTCAGTGTGTGACCAATCCATCTCCAGCGTCTTTTCCTAATTTCTTCCTCAACTGGAAGTTGATTAGTTCTCTGCCACAACAGGTTGTTGTTGATGGTATCTGGCCAACAGATCCGAAGAATCCTACGCAGGCAGTTGTTTATAAATACTTGTAACTTCTGTAGGGTACTTTTTGTAGTTCTCCAAGTTTCAGCTCCATACAACAGGACTGTCTTCACATTTGTGTTGAAAATTTTGACTTTTATATTGACTGACAGTTGGTTTGAGTTCCAGATGTTTTTCAGCTGTAAAAATGCTGCCCGTGCCTTACCAATCCGCGCCTTCACATCCGAATCAGACCCTCCGTGTTTGTCGATGATGCTGCCCAAATATGTAAAGGTTTCAACATCTTCCAGAATTTCTCCGTCAAGTGTAATTGGGTTAGAGTTTGTTGTTTTGTATCGGAGGATCTTGCTTTTCCCTTTGTGTATGTTGAGGCCTACTGCTGCTGAGGCTGCTGCTATATTGTTGGTCTTCTTCTGCATTTGATGATGTGTGTGAGAGAGAAGAGCTAGGTCATCTGCAAAGTCCAAGTCATCTAGTTTCGTCGATGTTGTCCATTGTATTCCGAGAGTGCCTTCAGATGTTGCAGTCTTCCCAGTAGGAGGAAGGGCGAGAGTAAGCAGCCTTGTCTAACACCGGTCTTCACTTCGAATGAATCTGTGAGCTGACCTCCATGCACGATTTTACAATGTAGTCCGTCGTAAGAATTTCGTATGATGTTGACTATCTTCTCGGGTACGCCGTAATGTCGTAGAAGGCTCCATAATATTCTCCTATCCACGCTGTCGAATGCCTTTTCATAGTCGATGAAGTTGATGTAAAGTGGTGAATTCCATTCAATTGATTGTTCAACAATGAACCGTAGAGTGGCGATTTGATCGGTACATGATCGATCTTTACGGAATCCAGCCTGTTGATCTCGGAGTTGGCCGTCGACTGGGCCCTTTAATCTGTTCAATAACACTCTGTTGAAGACCTTTCCTGGTACTGAAAGTAGAGTAATGCCTCTGTAGTTCTCACAATTGCTGAGATCGCCTTTCTTTGGTATCTTGATGAGGTACCCTTCTTTCCAGTCTGCTGGAACTTGTTCTTCCTCCCAAATCTTCCTGAAGAGAATGTGGAGTATCTTTGAAGTTGCTTCTATATCTGTCTTCAGTGCCTCTGCTGGTATGTTGTCTGGTCCTGCTGACTTGCCACTCTTGAGCTGTCTGATGGCCATTTTGATTTCTTCGACTGTTGGTGAGTCTGTGCTTATAGGGAGATCCGTGGCTGCTGCTTCGATGACTGGTGGGTTCAGTGGGGCTGGTCTATTCAAGAGTTCTTGGAAGTGCTCTACCCACCTGTTCCGTTGTTCATGCACTTCAGTGATTGGTTTGCCAGCCTTGTTCTTGATTGGCCGTTCTAGCTTGTTGAATTTCCCAGCTAACTTCTTCGTTGTATCGTATAAGAGCCTCATATTTCCTTCTCTTGCAGCTTTTTCCGCTGTCATTGCTAGGTCCTCAACAAACTTCCGTTTATCCAACCTGATGCTCCTCTTCACTTGCTTGTTGACTTCGGTGTATTCGGCCTGTGCCTTGGCTTTCTCTGCTCTTGTCCGACTGTTATTGATCGCTGTCTTTCTGTTCCTCCTTTCTTGGATCTTGTCCAGAGTTCTAACAGAAATCCACTCTTTTTGGTGTTGTTTCTTGAGACCCAAAACCTCCTGACATGTTGAGGTTATTGTTCCCTTAATCTCTTTCCAGTTGTCTTCCATATTAGTTCCACCTTTTTCTAGTAGATTATGAAATGCCTGAAACTTGTTGCTGAGAATTAATTTAAATTCGTTGCGTTTGTTAGTATCACGGAGAAGGGCTGTATTAAACTTGTGTAATACTGCTGCTCCAGTTGTCCAGTGCTTCCTCAGCTTCAGTTTCATTTTAGTTACCACCAAATGGTGATCTGAAGCTATGTCGGCTCCTCTCCTTGCTCTTACGTCTTCCATGGTCCTTCTAAACCTCTTATTGATGCAGATGTGGTCGATTTGGTTCTCCGTGATGTGGTCCGGTGAAATCCATGTAATTTTGTGTATACGTTTGTGAGAGAAAATGGTGCCACCTATAATCATTTTGTTGAAGGCACATAAGTTCACGAACCTCTCACCGTTATCATTCCTTTCTCCCACTCCATGTTGTCCCATGATGTCTTCATACCCGGTGTTATCCACTCCGACCTTGGCGTTGAAGTCGCCCATTAGAATAGTCAGGTCCTTGGCTGAACATTTCTCGATGATTGACTGCAGCCTCGCATAGAACTGGTCTTTGTCGTCTTCGTGGCTGTCGTTGGTGGGTGCGTAGCACTGGATGACATTCATTGCAATCCCTTCCTTCTTCGTCTTGAAGGATGCTGTGATGATCCTAGGTCCATGAGGTTCCCATCTTATAAGAGACTTCCATGCATCTTGGGATAACACCAATGCTACTCCTTGTGTGTGTGGGGCGTTTTCTTCTTCGTGGCCGGAGTATAAAAGCACATTTCCCGAGGATAACCGTTGCTGTCCAGCTTGCACCCAATGCGTTTCGCTTATTCCAAGTATCTTCAGGTTGTATCTTTTCATTTCTTCAGCTATTTGCATGGTCCTCCCTGTTTCCCACAGCGTGCGGACATTCCACGTACCTATACTAATGGTTGCTCTGGTTGTCAGAAGAGACATCGGCCTCGTGGCTTCCGAAGAAACTCGGCTTTCACCATGAGGCGTCATAACATACCTTCCAACTCCCAGGGCAGAGTGAAAATGGTTATAAAGGTTTTTACTGGTTAGCGTTTTTTTAGCACATTTGCTGTTTTACGGGATGGGGTTGCTAGCCCCATGCCCAACCCTCCTCCTTTATCCGGTCTTGGGACCGGCAGCAACCCTAGGGGCTACAGGCGGAGTTTATCAGCTTTATACAATAAAGTTAACTATTTTGGTATTTGTATTGACAGCTGGTTTCAGTTCCACATATTTTCTAACTATAGTAATGCTAATCTTGCTTCTACTTGCCAATCTATGTCAACACATTTACATCAGTTCCCAGTTGTTTATCCCTTGTATAACTTCCCAGGTATATAAAAGTTTGTGTATCATCTATAGCTTTTTCGCTAAGTTCGATGTAATTTGATTGGTGCTTGTTGTGTTGCATCTAAGGATCTTGGTTATTCCTTTGTATATATTAAGGTCTATTTCTGATTGCAGAAGCTGATCCGACATTATCCGTTTTCACGTATATTTTTTCTTGTTGTATGTAAGATAGATGAGCTAATTCCAAGTCGTCTAGTTTCATCCATGTTGTCTACTGTGTTCTATACTTTGCCTGTGAAGAAAGATCGATAGTAAGCAGCTGTATCTAACGTCATATGTTTTCTTACAACTATGTATTTACATTTCACTGTTTAATTAAATTTGTATTGTTGTTTTCTTTTCAATCACTTTTATAATATTGATTTGTTTACTTTAGACACGTAGAAATGAAGCAGTACAATCAAATGGTTCTGAAAGTTCATCGTCAAATGATGATAGTTTAACTGACTATAAACTATTTCGTCAAAATTCATTAATGAAAATGCAATCATCATTACCAGTAAGTTTATAGTATGTACTTAACATACAAACTAATGTAACAATCTTATAGTTCAACTATAATTGACCATCTTATGTAAACAGTTTTAAACACAATTGGGTGTTGTAGAGATAGTTATCTATCAATCTTGATATTACGAATTGGTCTGAATTAGACATTGATTGATCACCTGGAAACACTGGACAGATGTTTCGTCCTTGTATGGGACTCTCCAGCAGTGTGTTTTAACGATCCTATTTGGAATAGAACTCATGTCTCTCTGGCTCCGCGTCGAACGCCTCACCATTAGACCACTGAGTCGACTCCTAACGGTTGATATTTCTAATTTGGTCAATTCGCGGTATGTTTTGCCGACCTTATCCACTGCCAACGGTAGGTAAATGCCTCATACGAGATATGGTAATTCGTGATGTTCTACTGTGAAGACGTGACCAATGGTGCTCAACATTATCTAGTGTGAGGTAGTTACCCACTGATGGCAACGATGGGGTCGAGCAAACGTATCACGAGTTGATTGAATTAGATATATGAACTGTTAGGAGCCGACTCAGTGGTCTAATGGTGAGGCGTTTGCCGTGGAGCCAGAGGGTCTTGCATTCTATATCAAACGGGATCATGGATGTGTGCCAATCGATAGGATTGAATAACATTCAGAATACATTCAATATATCCAATGAATAATAATTTATATTGACATTGAATGAAATACCAAGAAATGTCAACTTCTAATTGACAACTTTACTTAAACTGACTTATCATTCCCCATAATGCTCTATTGAATAGGAATGAGATATTCTGTATATTTGCTTAATTATACATTGTTTGAATTTTCAGTCAAGAGTTTCACCAATTATGCCAACTGATACAAATGATCCGACAGTGAATGGAACAATCAATTCCCGTAAAAGCATCGTACAGTTGACTACATCTACAAAACATAATTCAACAATTGAAACTCAATCAAATGTTAGCACTTCACCAGATCAAACATCAAGTATATTCAATTTATCATGGATGCCTTTAATAGATAACACTAGTACTGCTACTACTACTACCACTACTACTACCACCACTACTATTACTACTACTTCTACAACAACTACTGCTATTACGTCTACTACAACTACAACTACTACACTAAATAATGCAGCTTCACGACGTGCATCGTTTACTAGATCACGCTCATATGATTCAAGTATAGTTAAACAACATGTAAATGATCGTAGTTTAAATGATAAACAATTTCTATCTGTGTCAAGATCAAATAGTCATTTATACAATCGTATAGAACAATCACCAAAGGGAATCTATCGTCGTGATGTAATGAATACACCAATAGAAGAAGAAAATGAAGATTGTCAAATTGATGACAAGTTATGTAACGACAATCGATTGTTAACTAATACAAGTAAGTGTTGCATTGGACAGTGAAATCATTTTAATCAGGCACCACTAATCCATTTAACAGAGGTTGATATATATGTAGATTCTAAGTAATCAGTGCATATAAGGTAAACCGACTTTGATATACTGAACTCATCTTAAGATTAATGTGCATTAGGTTTCGTCCCATTTAAAATGTACAGTTCTGTAGAATTGCAAAATTAGTAAGAAATAGTTATCATGTATTTTAGTTATTCATCAATTGACGACAATTATATGCATAGGTTTTAGTGTCCCATGATCACCTGTATACTGTTATTGGTGACTGTGGTTATGGACAGCATTTTTAATTATGTACTACGTATATTATTAATAGTCATACTTCAGGTGTACCAAAGTCACATGTTTAGTGAAGTTAGTTTCAGATAACTTCAGACACTTAGAATGAAACCTGCAAAGCATGTGCTGCACATCAAGTCGATAAACAGGAAAGTAACTTGGAACTTTTAGACTTCCCAGTTAGTATTTGCTTTGAGGAGGTCTTGTGGATATAGGTTTTAAGTTTAGCTTCTTGTATTTGTTACAACTTGATACCAGTAAGATACCAATAAAATCCAGGGAGTTGTTTCGTCCTAGTATGGAACTCTTAAACAGTACGCTGATGAAGAATAGAGGTAAAGACCTACAGGTTACTCGGCTACGGCTTAACTATCATCACTAGTGAGCCAGCGTTCAGTGGTATCATAAATTGACGGATGTGCGGATTCTACTACTTGACGCCGTTGAATGCTTGCGGTAAAACTTGAAAATACTGGGTCCAATTCTCTATCAAGACCGATGGTGCTCATTGGTCATCAATTACATACATTGACAACACAGTAGTCCAGTGTTCCCTAGTTTCCATTGATGCGCGACCATAATCATCCTCTTACAAATACAAGTAACTAAGGCTTAACATTCCAAAAAGTAATCATCTTGTATATTTCTGCGACCACCGAGTAAGCAATACGTGGGTTAGGAATAGAGTACTAGGTAGATACGGTAAGTCTATTGATGAAGTAGTAAATCTTCATCAGCTAAGGTAGTTAGGACATGTGTTACGTATGCCTGACCACCTCCTACCTCGACCAGCAATCCCGTCTGGTGTAAGAGTAGGCTGGAAGAAAGCTAGGGGCGGCCAAAACAAAACATAGCACCAGTCCATGAAGTCATTGACAGTTGGGCTGAGCCATGTTAATAGGTACAGACTACCTGGTTGGGGTCCGCGTGACGCTCTTAATAAATGGCAAGAGACCTTGGGTGATATGGCTCAAAATTGTTGGCAATAGTGGAGGTGCATCCACTCTTTGTCTTCCTCCAAATTCTAAGTTTATGAACTTATCATATTTTTTTCTTTACTGAATCATATTTTCTTAAATCTTATCTTCGATCTCTATTTCTTTGTATTAATACTAACTCTGTTACTACTTCCCCTACTTTGGGATTTGATCCGATAATTTAATCTCTATTTGCTAATTGAGGCATGGCAACTTGAACTGATGTACGCATGTACCAAGTTCTACGTTGTAACTGTCTGTCTATCTGTCTATTTTTTTCTATCCCAATCTCCAGTGTTAGTGATTTCCATCATCGGTGATTAGAACGATTGGTTTTCACAGCAATCTGTGTAAATCGTTTTCTTTAAAACTTAAATTTTATTCCTTACTACTGATAGCACATAACATTTCTATGACTTGAAAGGGATTGTATGGTCCAGTCGATTTCATTATAAACTGAAAATGGTCAACATCTACTTTTATAGGTGATTGATAAATGTATTTTACAGTCCAACTTTCCCCTTTATCTTGGACTCTTTAGCTAGAACAGAGGTACATCACAGTATGGATGTTCACACTGGAACTAGTTGTAACGCAAATCCAATCACATTTGAATTGAGATATTTTATGGAGATTAATATTAGTGTAGTTGATTGAATTTGTCACAAATTGTTGTTGGTAGGGTACCACAGAAAACCAGGGAGTACTAGACATCTGTTTTGTCCTAGTATAGGACTCCCAAGCAGTGAGCACCTTAGATTCCAATCTGGGAGGCTTCAAGTTGGCAGCATCCAATTGTAGAATTTTCATTTTCATCAAGTTGTGACATAACGCAACGATCATATATTATCGCCGGTGATGAATGTCTCACTCATGACAACGTTAAACTTCACCAGTCACGATTTTCTCACTAAAGCTTTAATAATATCTTGAATTTAGTCACTAGTAAACTGTAACTGAATTAAGATGATTTGTGGCTATTAGTATTTTAATTAATTGAATTTGTTAAGAATTGATGTTGAGCTTAATGTTATTTGTACATCGCAAAGAAATCACCTATTAGAACGAAACAGCTATCTAGTATATTCTAGTTTACAATGGTATCTTATGCATAGCCAATCTGTGTAATATGCAATCGACTAATCATATTTATATAATAATGAATATATTGGCTTATAAGTTGAATGCACTAAGTTCCAGTCAATATAAACAATCAACATCGTAATGAGTGTACATAAAACAATAGATAATTTCTATATAAGATAAAATGTATAGCATAGATTCTATTTGACACAAATAACAATCTAACTTGAAATTATATTTGTGAATTCATTCATCTTTTCTAGACAAGACGTCATATCATCATTTCATTAGTTATCCTACTAATCATTAGTACACTTCAAATATTGATAATGATCACGTTCTATGTTATAATCATATGCATAACACGTAGTAACCACTAATAATACTTGTAGTAGTAATAATACTAATAATGCATATGTATGTTATTATACTTGGTATACTGATATTACTTATCATCAACAGATAATTGAGTTCACTAGAATGTATACACATTGTTCTTAATGATGATGAAGCTACTGTGGACGTCAGTTGATGATTTGGATGGTTCAGATGATTCAGGGGATGATGATGATGATGATGATGATGATGAAAATAATGTTAGTTTATTCAACTGTACTTATGATGCATTACTTTTAAGGACATATATATTGACTGTAATACTTAAATTTGAATAATATTAAATGTTCTAATAAGTAGTATTCTGTAGTCTATTCTACAATCAAAGTGATTCATCAATCTTGATTCAATATATTTTAATAGATAATAACTTACTAATTACAAGTGTTTAACTGTCTGATGCATAAAAGTGCCAAATTTAATTGACATTACAATTATGAAAATCAGTTTAATTGTACTGACGAGTGCTAAGTTAAACGAAACACGTTTACCAGATTTCACTTTTAACCGCTAAAAGTAGTTCAACTTCATGCTTACTTAAATACTGTTCTAATTATTAACTTTATGTTATTTATTATTTGTTGAGTGAAATATGTTGACTGTCTTTAAAAAATTACTTCATGACGTTGTAACACGATGCTTGTTGTCATAGCAGACAACTAAATAGGAAGTTAGTTAAATTCTTAGAATCTTGTATAAATGTATGCATTATATCTTGTCATGGTGAGTAGAGTAATTGTAGGACTTCTGTTATGACGTGAGAACTGTTATGAAGTGAGAAAGAAGGGAACGAGGATTTAGTTGGTTGTAGCAAACGCCAATGGAGTGTGCCTAGTTGATAACGCGCGACTGACCTAAGCCCACTCATCCCAACCCCACCCCAAGCCAAAAATAGAAGAACCAGAATTGGGAACTGAGGACTGAGAACCGAAGAACCGAGAACAGAGAGAACGAATTGTATTTTAATCATGCCTTTATGTATACATAAAACCAGACCACACGGTAAATTAATCACAAATCTAACGTTCATACAGAGCATAGGAAAGAGTGGCAGTGAATGCGGACAACTTGCACACAATTAAGTAACCGTAGTTCGTAGTATTAAATAATATACTAAGAGTAAATATATTAAACGAGAGAACCGCCCAAGGGAAACGTAACAGTCATATAAATGAAATGTTTACACTGTCTACAGTTATAATAATTGAAATAATGTTCTAAAGCACAGTTCTCGAAGATAATTAATCTTCATTAGGTGCCCGGCATATCAAGTTCTAAGTAGCTGATTGAAACCGATAGGATGTCTTACTTTCATAATTTGAATTTAGCTTACATATTCATTTCAAATTCTTGAGGAAGCGAATTTCATCGATGAGACAAGTAATTATGACGTTTACACTGAGATATCTCTTTGTAAATATGATATCTACACTGAATGATTATATTTTAATACCTCTTAGTTATACATATATCCATTCCTGATAACTTGAGATCCCCACTTTCATTCAGCTACTGAGTTATAAAAGCCATAAATTGGCTTTGATGGTACTGTTATATTGTACATTATTCCACATTCTGCATTATTTCACCGTTTTATTTGGCAAATGCTACTTCATTATTTCAGATGAACAGAATAATAGTTTATCGAGAGAAACTATGAAAGAATTAGATAACATATCCGGGAATAAATATCCAGTCGGTATACAACAAAAGGAAATGATCCGTAAGTTGTATATTATTAATTAAATCATTGAAAACATCAGAGAATGGTAAGACATACTATATTTATATATCACTTTATCATTCAGAAGTGATTCAAGCAGGTCTATATTAAGAAGACGTCATAAATCGGTTATTACCACCACTAACTGAAGTCTGGGGGGGGGTGTATGGAAACCCCAATCATAGTTTCTCACTGCATCAATCATTTTACATGAGTGTATGTTTGTTTGAGCGTACTTATATTAGGTGGAGTAGTCGTGATCATCATATTTAGATATCTGTACATCTACTTAATAAACTACTCTAATCAACGATTATCGTCGATTATCACACATTCATTTGATCTGGGCCACAAATTTAACATTGAAATATCACATATTTCTAATAAATTTTGTCATCTTATTTGATTTTCGAAATTTGACTATTGTCATATTTATTGTACGACATCAATGAACATCAGTGTTGTTATAAGGGTAATGAATAGTCTTCAGAAAGATGAATTCTTTTCATAAAAATGATGTACTATTCCAGAAATGAAAACAATCAAGTCATGTTAATGACGATATATACCCGTTGCACAAGTGCGACTGACTGGACTCAGTAGTTTAATGGTGAACGCTGTGGTGTTCGACACGAAACGAACTGAATTCGAATTCCACTGTGAACATCAACATTGGGATGGAGGTATACCTAGCCGAAGAGTCCCAAATAGGAAGAAACGCGCCGGCTGGATTCCACTTGCCAGTGACAGTCCAACTTAAACAAATGTTTTTAGTTCCAATTAACGGTTTTGATTTGGGTATTGTTCATTCAGTAATAATTTTTCTCTAAAGTATCTTTATAGTCATATAACGGATTACTGTACAACAATCTCTATCATGGATGATTGCTGGTAAAGTATCTAATAATATCTACATAAGCATTGATATAATAGTATGAACTCTTATATGGTTGATTACATAACATATTTTGAAAAAAGTTGACGAAGTAATGATAAGTCATCGACGATTATATAAGACTTTAAGAGAATACTATCATCGTGTAAACACCATGTATCCAGGAATTGAGTGAAATAAGTCATTTGTTAGTTATAGTGTTAGTAGTTAGTGTTATAGTAGCCAAAGTGATCAAATAGTTTGTACAAATTTTATTATGAATTTGGACATTACGTTTGAATGGATGAATACTGATAAATTCTTCGAATGTATTTGGATTTTCATAATGATTTGTCATGGACTAGTACATCAAGCTAACGAGTCCAAAATAGGACAAAACTAACGTCCTGAATTCTGCATACCGGTCACAATTAGTCTTAAACAATACTGATAGTTCTTATTCGATGTTAAAAATGACCATACTGCAGTTTTGACATAATTTCGTGAATGACTCTTTTAAATAACTTTAGTCAACTTAACTAAAGTGTTCTATATTAGTTACACATGAAAGTATATAAATCGTAATTATACCTTTCTAAACCACAGTGAATGATACTTTGAAATCCTGCAGTAAACATTACTTACTTACTTACGCCCGTTACTTCTCGCTGAGGAGCATAGGCCGCTCACCAGGATTCTCCATTCAGCTCTGTCCTCAGCAATCCTTTCCACCTGTTTCCACTTGCTGTTCGGCCTTTTAATGTCTGCTTCCAATTCTCAACTCAGCGTCTTCTTTGGCCTTCAACTTTTCCGTTTCCAAACAGGATTCCGTGTTAATGCTTGTCTCACGATGCAGTCTGATGATTTCCTCAATGTATGTCCTATCCATTTCCAACGTATTATCCTTATTCCCTCTTCAGCTGGAAGTTGATTTGTCCTCTCCCATAGTAGGCGGTTGTTGATGGTTTCCGGCCAACCGACATTCAATATCTTTCGTAGACAGTTATTTATAAATACTTGTATCCGTCTGATGATGTTTGCAGTAATTCTCCAAATTTCAGCTCCATACAGCAGAACTGTGTTCACGTTCGAATTGAAGAGTCTGACTTTGAGGTTAGTTGATATCTGTGTTTAGTCCCATATGTTTTCCAACTGTAGGAATGCTGCCCTGATTTTGCCAATCCTTGCCTTTACATCTGCATCGGACCCTCCTTTTTCATCTATGATTATCCCCAGATATGTGAAAGTATTCACTTCTTCCAGAGTTTCGCTATCAAGTTGAATTGGGTTGGTGCTCCATGTGTTGCACTTAAGAATTTTGATCTTTCCCTTATGTATGTTTAGGCCTACTGATGCAGAAGTTGCTGATACACTGGTTGTCTTTGTTTGCATTTGTTGGTATGTATGTACTAAGAGAGCTAGATCATCCGCAAAGTCCAAATCATCGAGTTGCATCCTACTTGTCCATTGAGTTCCGTGCATCCCCTCAGATGTGGAAGTCTTCATGATCCAGTCAACCACTAGGAGGAAGAGGAAAGGTGAGAGTCGGCAACCTTGTCTGACTCCGATCCTCACTGAAAATGCATTTGTCAGTTGTCCTCCATGCACAATTTTGCACAGTGTTCCGTCGTAAGCATTCCGGATGATGTTGACGAATTTCTCTGGTACGCCATAGTGTTGAAGAAGTTTCCATAGTGTTCTCCTATCTACACTATCAAACGCCTTCTCATAATCAATGAAGTTGATGTACAGTGACGAGTTCTATTCAACTGATTGTTCAACGATGATCCGTTGTGTTGCGATCTGGTCTGTACACGACCGGTCCTTACGAAAACCAGCTTGTTGATCTCGAAGTTAAGCATCCACTAAATCTTTCATTGTGTTTAACAATACTCTGTCAAAGACTTTCCCTGGTATCGACAGTAGCGTGATCCCTCTGTAGTTATCACATTTGCTCAAATCTCCTTTCTTTAGTATCTTGATAAGATGTCCTTCTTTCCAGTCTGCTGGCACTTGGTCTTCCTCCCAGATCTTTTTGAATAAAACATGGAGTGTCTTTGCTGTTAGATCAATATCTGACTTGAGTGCTTCAGCTGGTATATTGTCCGGTCATGCTGTTTTCCCACTTTTGATTTGTGTGATGGCCATCTTGATTACTTCCATCGTTGGTGGAGTGACATCTATCGGGAGATCTGTAGGTGCTGCTTCGATGTCTGGTGGGTGGGTTCGGTGGAGCTGGCCTATTTAGGAGTTCCTCAAAGTGCAGTAAAGTGCAGTAAACATACTGCATCATAATTTCAATGTATTTAGATCAACAGGTGAGGTTGATTCAGCATATATACACATGAATCAATGAGAATTTATAAAGTCTGTTCTCAATTCCTATACAAATGATAAGATAGTTGTCGTATACAGTCTGTAAAGTTTAACTTATCATTTCAGTTGTTGTTGTTGTTGTTGTTGTTCTTTCTATTCACAATGTCATCACACGATTTATATTTAAGTAGTCATTGTTGAATTGTACAACATTTTCACATACTCATTTAACATTAACTGCAATGACCATGTGACAGTCGATTATTATGCATTTACTTATTTAAAAAATAGAAAAAGTGTTGTAAACGTTAGTTGAAGTTAAATTAAAGAAGAATAGTATTGTTACATACTAAATTTAGTAGCAATCTGTAATATTTACAGGCTTAGATATGGATCTTTCATAGTATATTACTTAACTTATTATAAATAAGTAGTATAAATAGACAGACAGTTACAACGTAGAACTTGGTACATGCGTACATCAGTTCAAGTTGCTATGCCTCAAATAACAAATAGAGATTAAATTGTCGGATCAAATCCCAGAATAGGGGAGGTAGTAACAGAGTTAGTATTAATACAAAGAAATAGAGATCGAAGATAAGATTTAAGAAAATATGATTCAGTAAAGAAAAAAATATGATAAGTTTATAAACTTAGAATTTGGAGGAAGACAAAGAGTGGATGCACCTCCACTATTGCCAACAATTTTGAGCCATATCACCCAAAGTCTCTTGCCATTTATTAAGAGCGTCACGCGGACCCCAACCAGGTAGTCTGTACCTATTAACATGGCTCAGCCCAACTGTCAATGACTTCATGGACTGGTGCCATGTTTTGTTTTGGCCGCCCCTAGCTTTCTTCCAGCCTACTCTTACACCAGACGGGATTGCTGGTCGAGATAGGCAGTGGTCAGGCATACGTAACACATGTCCTAATCACCTTAGCTGATGAAGATTTACTACTTCATCAATAGACTTACCGTATCTACCTAGTACTCTATTTCTAACCCACGTATTGCTTAATCGATGGCCCCAGAAAACATGGGCAATGCTTCAAAGACATCTGTGATCGAATACCAGGAGCCTACAAATGTTCTCTATCTTTAATGGCCATGTTTCACATCCATAAAGTAAAACGAATTGAACTACTGCGCAGTAGACGCGTCCTTTAATCAGTAGTCGGATGTCTCGCCTACGCCACACGTGACGCAAATTCCCAAAAGCTAATTGGGCTTTATGTATACGCACAGAGACTTCAGCACACACCAGACCGTCAGGATTGATGAGGCTGCCAAGATAAGCAAAGCGGTCAACACATTCAACTACTTTACTCCCTATCACTAATTTCGGTGTTGAATCAAGTCAATCCTGAAGTAACATTTTGCATTTGGGTGGAGAGAATCGCATCCTAAACATCCTTACATTCATGTTTAAGTTAGTTAAAAGATTCTGCATTTTATCAGCATCTTCGCCTAAGAAAACTATATCATTTGCATATTCTAAGTCAGTTGGTTTATCACCTGGAAGGAGGTCAACTCCGGAGAAGTCAGACGATGAAAATGTCAACTCTAAAAGTATGTCAATGATAAAATTATATAAGAATGTGGAAAGCGGACAACCTTGTCGAACACCAATTTAGGTAATCATTTCTGATTACAATGCGCCATAAGCTCTGAGTTGACATGTGTTGTTCGAGTTGAGAGCTTGTATAAGGTTAATGTACTTCTCTGGTACGCCTTTCAATGACAGACATTGCCACCTAACCTTACGATCGATAGAGTCAAATGCCGCCTTAATGTCAAGGAATACAATTATTGTTGGGTGTCTAAAAGAGTGTCTATGTTCCAGAACCTGCCGAAGTGTGAATATTTGGTTTATACAGCCACGTCCAGGTCTGAAACCACCTTGGTTCTCTCTAGTTTGCTCTTCACGAGCTTTAGTTAGGCATCGGTGTATGATTGAATCCAATATTTTGGACACTATATTCATTAAGCTGATTCCACGGTAATTGTCACAGGAGGAAGTATAAATAGAGTATGAATGCAAATGATCTTAAGTATATATTGGTCAATTTCAGTATTTGATGAACTGTGAATTAAGCCAGTTAACATTTGATATTTCAAACCAATAAGATGATTAGTTCAAATAGCTAACTATGATGAATTCAATTACAAGTGTTATTATTAAAAGCAAATGTGTTATTCTTTATGTATTAGTAGAGTAGCGAAAAGATAAACCAGTCATTCTTAGCTATTCTTATTCATTATATCACAAATTCTAATCTAACTATCATAAACAAGAGATCTGTCAATACTCACCTTTTGTGAGACACTATAGAAGGGAAGATGGTGAACACATCGTTAAGGCGTAACTACAATTTTGAAATAAGCTACTTGAACCCTCTTGTATACAAATAGCTAACCATATTTTTACATCCGGTATCTGTGTCAACAAACAATACACTTAACAGAAGACTGATATTCATAAAGAATATTCAAGCTACCGAAGTCAATGTTGTAGATTGAGAACTACTCATTATGTTATTGTTGCTACTTTCAAGAACACAGCCAAATGGTAGCATTACTAGCAAGTTATTGCTGCCGAATATCAAGTATGCTTAAAAAGATCTTAATGATTTAACATAGAGAGTTATCAATCAGTCATTTCTCAGAAGTACAAAGCAGAATTTTCCTAACCGATACGTTGTAAACACAAAGATGATGAAGAAACAAAAAGACGATTAGGCATTAATTATACGAAACTTCATCTCATTTGGCACACTCTCCACCAGAAGTTACGAGCATAGCTATCCAGATTTTTATTAACATTGACGGTTCATCACATGTAGAAGCAGGCATAGGCTACTACTACTTGTCGTGAATATAGTGTTCATCATCGCACAGTAAAACAATATCATTACGATACTCAAGTTTAAAATGTCTACCTCATTGATAACAGTTCAACAGTTCAACACCATAACCACACTCTTATTTTATATCTGTCTCAATAATACCATCCATGTAAAAATTACAAAGAAATATTTGAAAACCTTGTTTACTACACTTCTGTAATGGAATAAAGGAGAGAGGTAGTATAAAAAGATTACTACAATATTTCTTTAGCTATTTTGCAACATAAAGTAGTGTGCACTGTATAAACACACTAAGACTGATAAACATATCTCAGCATGATTGATAGAATATCGTCAAACACTTATGAACAGTGTACAAACTAGCATATATGGGGATAGATTCAAGATAGCATACTACATTAGCAAAGTGAGACCAGACTTTCAATAATAACATGCCGATGAAATACAATTTTGAAGAGACCAACCAAATGTATTTATAAAATAATAATGAAGCGTGAAATCTAGAACATAAAGAGTTAGCTACAGTATACCTGATTCTGAAACATGTCGACCAATGTATTCAACCACTGATCACGATTATTATATGGGATCCAAGACAGTACTTTACTTGCACAGATATAGCCTAAACTAACAATCAAAGATTATGAGAACTGATGTTTGTGATGTGGTTTGGCGGCCACTACCTGTAGTTAATCGTACTGCCATACCAGCCGTCATTGAACAGCCGGATAGACCGCTATTTGATACATATATAATGTACGTTCGAACAATCTAAATCGATGAAGTTTCACAACCTCATGCACTTATTTGCCACGTTTTCCTAGTACTTCGTATCTAGCATCAATATTGCTTATTCGATCATTCATTTATATATGGGCGATACTGTGAAGATTTCTGTAGTCAGACCAGGAGCCTACACACATCTATTTGTATAGTATGTGTTTCACATCCATAGGTTAAATCAGAGCAGATACATGCACAGTACACTCGGGTTTTTGTTGAGAAACGGATATCTTACCCACATCACAAGTCACGTAAATTGGTGAAGGCTCGTTGAGCTATCATAATCTAAACTGAGATTTCGTCAGACACCAACCAACCTATTGAGGCGGGATGGTGACGATGAAACCTCTCTCATAGATGAATCAGTTAACATGCTCATCTACTATACTATCTATGACGAGTCCAACTGATGATACCGACTACTCCTAAAGTGATAGACTGCATTTACCTGGTGAGAAACAAAATCCAAATCTACTTCCAGTTTTACACAAGATGGTTACTACTCCATGAACTATCAGTTCAAAGTTATTTCAATTGTATTTTCATAAAACATTTTATATATTAATTTTTATTTAATAGCTATGAGTGTTGATTTATTCTTCTGTACAATTAATCATTTGATCAGCAACTACCAATTTTATATCATCTGATGAAGTTGATCAAATTGAAAAAGAAAATCATAATGTGTTAAATAGAACTAGTAAGTTCCATATATATTCAATGGAATACTATTAAATAATGTTAATTTATTAAGATGAACTTGTATATCCCCGTTGATTTGTTATAGACTGAAGCTGGTCAGTCATTGTTGCTATACAAATTTATCCTAATACCAATGTGCCCGTTGTATATGTGTGTGACTGTCTGGACTCAGTAGTTTAGTGGTGAACGCGGTGGCCTTCTACACAAAACGGACTGAGTTCAAATCCCACTCTGGATTCCACTTGCCAGTCACAATCCAATTTATATAATGTTAATTTACTTTTAATTATTGAATTATTGAATGTAATGCCTTGTCTAAGAAATTCTTAAGTTTAAGATTAAGATCTGCATCATAGAATCATAGTTTACCAATCAGATGTTAAGTTAAAGAATAAATCAATTGTATTAGATTGATAATAATAATGATTGTACTGTTATGCATTAAATATGCATGTCAATTACTGGAATAATCAATAATTGATGATTATGAACATTCAATACTAGGCATTTATAATTATCAAAAGATTGTAATTACTTCATTTTTAGTCATATTGTTATCTATGAGTTGGATGGATTTCATTATCATTCGGAATAAAATCATTGACTTAAGCTTAGGAAAGAAGTAATCTGTGAGATTTTTCCAATAAATGATTGGTAGAGTTCAAACTTATCGGGTGTAAGACAGTTATCACCAATCATAATGGAAGTTGGAATTCTACAACTGGATGACGACCCAGTAGTACAGATGGTTAGGCGTTCGCTGTCAACTTGAAGCACTTGTTGCGAAATCTGTGGTGTGCACTGCTGAGGAGTTCCACACTAGAACGAAACAGCCGTCCAGTACTCCCTGGTTTTCAATGGTACCCTAACTTCATCAATCTTTCCATATTCAATCAAATAAATAACCATTCTCTACAAAAATAACCATCCCAAATGATTAACAGCTTATTCTATTGATCTTGAATATGATTCGTTGTTGATAACACACATTCAGTCATATTTCCACATTTATTTTGATTTCTTTCCTTCATTGCTTGGTTCAATGTTGTATTGTAAGTGATTATTGGTAGATTAATTGGTTTATAAATTGGATCAACTTCAATATGTTCATTGATAGTCCACTGACTTAAATGCTCGACTTCATGTAGGGGGGTCTATATGAACAGCACTTCACCATGAAATGTCATCATAACTCGCCTCCTATATCAATATATACAGACAATTACGAACTGATATTAGATAGATAAACCATTATGATTCTGGACAAAGAGGATCAGAGAGTTTTTCAAAGTATGGGAATCAGGTTAAATTCATTGACATAGATTCAGATTGTTAACTAATCGGTGGAATGGTCAATATTTTAAGTCGAATGAATGAAGTGAAGATGGAGGAGAATCAAATTAACTTTGCAAAAGATAAGTTGGTGTCATGAAGAGACATTCAGATTGAGGTTCGTCGGAGTAAATTGTCAGTTACTTGAGAAGACATCATTACAATCTATTTCTGTGAGCAGTTTGTGACGAAGAGATCTTTCACAATGATGATATAATCTCCTCAATTAAGGTATCCAACATAATCAAATCCGTCTTCCTGAGCTATAAATCTTCACCATTTCAATATTGTGTATTCATTCATGTTTCACTTCAGACATACACTAACTCGTAAATCACTAATGATGAATTGCCATCGGATGTTTATTTCGTTAATGTACACTTTATAAATTACTAATTTAACTACGTATAATACTAATCCAGTCAATAAATCAAACTTGTTACCCATCACAAGGTATAAGCCGCCCATCAAAATTCAACAAACAAATCTGTCCCACAATCTCCTTTCCAGTTCTTCTCAAGTCTCATTCATTCCTTCCATGTTTGCTTCCCAATTTTCTAAGTTAGTTGTTCTTTGGTCTTCCTCGTCTCATCCAGCTTTAGGGATTTTAATTTAGTGCTTGTCTTATGACATAGTTTGATGATTGCCTACTCACCACTTCTCAGCAATTTTTCATAATTTCTTACCTCTACCTTAGTAGGCTGTTTCTGACAGTGTGCAGCAAATGAAGCTAGAGTATGAGGTATAGACAAATGTTTACAAATACGTATATATTCTGAAAGATGATTTTCGTAGTTTTCCGGGATAGTTTTAGCTTCGTACAACAGAACTAATTGTCCTGATATTTCCGTTGAAAATTCTGACTTTGATGTTGACCGACAGTTGAGGTGAGTACAGTAAATTTTCTGATTGTAGAAATACTGACTCTGTCTTTCCTCAATCTGTCAATTCATGTCTTTATTACTTCATCCGGTCCTGGTTTTTTATCATTGAGGTTGATGCCCACGTATGCGAAAGTTTCCGTATCTTTTAGAGCTTCTCCGTTAAACGAAGTACGATTTGATTGGTGATTGTTGTATTATGTTTTATTTAGGGATGTTTCTTTTCCACTTGTATCTGTTGGGGCTCACTGCTGCAGATGATGCTGCTACGCTGCTCGTCTTTACCGTTATTTGCTGTTGTATGTGGGATAGTAGAGCTGGGTTATCTACAAAGTCTAAGTTGTCTGGCTACATCCAAGTTGTCCTCCATATTTCGTGCTCACCTTGAGATGTTGCAGTTTACATAGTCCAGTCACCATCAGAAGAAAGAGAAAAGGTGATAGTAAGCAACCCTGCTTGAAACCAATTTTTACTTGAAAAGACTCTGTGAAGTGACGTTCATTCACGATTTTTCAGTGTAGTCAGTCGTTAGAGTTCCGTATAATATTGACTATCCACTATTACTACTACTAATTACTTGATGGAAATCTTATTAAGCCAAAAATAACAAAAGAAGACCTACGTTAAGATAAAGTTACATTCACGTAATTGTAATTCACTTATCTAACTTAAAATATTCAATAGACTATTTACTCACAATTGAAATTCTTTACAATCATTCTCAATCTCTCCATTTAACCTTCAGAGTGATTCATTATCCTTTGATTTTCCACACTGTCCAACTCATTACTCTTCATATAAACATTTATAATATACTGTTTACGTTAGACTGTGGTTGGCCAGCAAATTTCAAGACGAGCATTTCATCTAATTTGGAACCCATCACTTGGATGTACCTGCATCCCAGTATCTGGACCTGCTAGCCTAGTAGTGGAAATGATGGCGTTTGACACGAAACAAAATGGGTTCGAGTTCCAGTGGAATGCAGATACATTCAACTGGCGAGTCCAAAATAGCACAAAACACGAATCTTGAATACAGTTCGCCAGTTACAATCTAACTCAAACATTACTTATGAACTATCGTAATATCGAAGCATTCCACTCAGAATACACATTAAGCGACCGAGACTGATCAAATTCAGTCAATGATAAACTAACAGACCGATCCATATACATTCTAATTATTTGTAATATACAGTGATGTGTAGCTATCACCATTTCATTGTAATGATTGAATAAAACAAGTATGTAAGTTGTTGACATTTGAAATGATGATATGATTATGACATTGTTGTATTCAATATTTCAGTGTTTTACTTTGTTATATTTATATTCTGATGCAGATAATTAAATTTTAAACGATTCGATAAATAGCAAAGAAAAATACGAGGATAGGTCATCAGCTTCTACACCACCTAAACAAACAAATTCCTTTGTAAAATCGTCGATTGAGATAATGATAGGTAAATAGATAGATAGATAGATCAGGGATAAATAGGTAGATAGATTAAGGATAGATAGATAGATAGATAGATCAGGGATAGATAGATAGATAGATAGATAGATAGATAGATAGATAGATAGATAGATAGATAGATAGATAGATAGATAGATAGATAGATAGATAGATAGATAGATAGATAGATAGATAGATAGATAGATAGATAGATAGATAGATAGATAGATACTTACCCACACACACATGCATACATGCATACATACATACAACTGATGTCTACTTAAACTTTTATTCTCCTACTGAATTACTGTCTATTTAGTTGATATGGCGACTATTGACTGTCAATTTTCATATCACTAATTGGTCTGAGTTAGATAACCATTTATCACCCGGTAGCACTGGGCAACTGTTTTGTCCTAGTATTGAACTGTTCATTAGTGTGCATCCACGACACTATCTGAAATCGAACCGTGGATCATCTGGCTTAGAGGCAATCGTTTAACCCTTAGACCACTGAGTCGATTCCTAATGGTTGATATATCTAATTCAGCCAATTTTTGATATGTTTTGGCGACCTGATTGATTGCCATCATTGGGTAACTGTTTCACACTTGACAAGGTTGAACTCCACTTGTCACGTCTTCGCACTAAAACTTTCTGTTACACTAGTATTATTCTTTATTCAATGATGTTTCATATTGAATTCTGATTGAATTTTATCAATCACTTCAACAAAGTTGTCATTATGCAAGTAAATGATTGCATAACAACTTAGAATTAATTATATAAAACATTCAAAGATTTTTGTTAGTCATTAAGTTTTATCAAGATTTTAAGTTCACCAATGATACTGTTTTATCATAAAAGAAAGAAATCTATATAAGAATAATCTTTCCATTTTTTTTCTTTTTCAAAATGGATTATAATCAACAAGTGAAATTTAAGATCAATGTTTCGTCCTATTCTGGACTCATCAGTTGAATATACAGTTACTTTTAAATTTACTTACTAAAATCATTCTATAATGAAAATTAATTGAAATTAGTTACTATTACAATAACCATTATTATTATTATTAATGTTATTGTTAAAGGTACTCAAGGTGTATCAGATTCACAATTTATAAGACAGTACTCATCACCTGCTGGATATTTCACAAGTCAGTTATCAGCACAATATCATAGTTCAGTGATACTTCGGAACTCTCTATCTCTTAGTGATAGTAATATGGACATAGAAAATGATTCTTCACAAAGTGATTATATAAGGTAAGTTAATGATGGAGAGGGATATTTTGTAGTTGACAATAAGCATGATAATTATTTTGATGGATCGAATAGAGTTTTAATGAGAATGATTTAATATCACAGTACTGAAACTACTGAGAAAGCGAAAGCTCTGCAGCCTACAGAAACCAGCTTATCGTTGGCCATACTATATCCATGTTTAGATTTTCAATGCTTCATAATGAGTTGAATGTTAAACAGTTATTAGGTTGTGTTAAATGTCTTCCTAGAATTCAAACAAGAATTCGATATAGCGAGTTAACGCTATTTAGAAAAGTGAGAAAGACAACTGGAATTCTGTTTTTTCGTAATCTGTAATTCACCAACAATCCTCACACATAGCTACAATTCAAGATGAATTCCAGAACTCTAAGGTTTTACTGAGACATTCTAACAGCTGAAATGCAAATTTGGTTATAATTTCTAACTTCACTTACTTCATATGTGTTTTTATCAATTCACTAGTGACTGAATTCTAAAAGTTATTTTAAAGCTCAAATGGTGAGAACTCAACTGTTGAGTTCATCCATATGAAACGTACAACACTTTGTCACTAGTGACCATGATTAAGAACCATCAGCATATATCGTGGATCACCAGAAGTTAGAAATATTAACCATCGGATGTTAACTATCTAGTTCAAGGGTTAGTTATTGTCTACAAAAACAATGAGTCTTAGACTAGAACCTTCAGTGAAGTAGAACAAATTAGCTATGCATTATCAGTTTCTAGTTTTTATTGATTGTTTAATAGACACCAATTCGTGTGTTTCTGAATTATTATTTGTAAATTGGATACACGTTTCATGCTATTGACAATTCAATAGATGCATGAATCTACTGATTACTTTATGCATCTGACAATAATTTAGTCACTTTAATTGTCGTCATTTTATATTTCACTGATAAAGAAGATGATTTTAAATTTCTAGGGAATTAAAATCACAATTACAATCAGCATTAGATCGTGAAGCATGTTTACGTCAAATGTTGACAAGTCGAGAGGCTGGTATTCGTGAAATTGATCAAAAAGTAGAAAGTATAGAAAATAACGAGTTAAAAGATAATTCATTAATTAAATTGTAAGTAACTGTAATTGTTATTAGTTTCATTACTTAGAATAATAACCGCTTTTATTTTATTACCTAGTAAGATATACATAGTAACAGAATCCTTCACTTCCCCCCACCCTCATTTGATATATAGTCTAACTTGACCTATTGATACCATTACAAAAGTAGATCGATGAATTTATACATATTAGTTTAACAGGACGTTAACTACAGGATTAATATAGTAGTGATAACCTCTATTATACATTAAGAGTTCCCCCCCCTCTGCCGTATCACCTGCTTCCGTATATCAGATGACTTAAGACGATCAGGAGATTTTGGCAACTGTTTGTATTATAATAATCAAGACATAGATATTCTTCAATTTAGTATCCAGTCATAGCAACCTAATTTTGATTAGATGAAAAGAAATAGTCGTTATATCAAAGTATTGCATTTCTAAAGGTCTTCGATCAATTATGCAATTACCAGAACGTTTATCAATGTGTTCTTGGGTCTTCCACTGTTTTTTGACCTTGAGGATTTCAAGTTTGTGCTTGTCTTGTGACTAGGTTCGACAATTTCCTCAACATGTGTCCTATTCACCTCCACCGTCATTTCATAATTTCTTCCTCAGATGGACATTGGCTGAATTGTTCTCTATCACAGAAAGTTATATCTGCTGGCATCTCGTCAGCGAATCCGAAGTATCTTTCGTAGACATCTGATTATAAATATTTGTATCTTCTGAAGGATTTTTTGGTAATTCTCCAAATTTCAGCTAATCAACTAGTTGTTTATGTTGAAATTTACATGACTCACTTCTATAGGAAGTTTTGCCTCAATGAATTCGTTTAAGATGATAATGTAAGCTCTACGATGAAACTACCCACCGACTCTCTTGAGTTACTATCTCATCAGTCTTTTTTTTTGCTAATTTTAGACCGAAGAATATTTCAGTAAGTAAATTACGTGATATGATTGAAGATTATGATCAAAAGCAAAGAATTTTACATAGAAAGAATCAATTTCTAATTACTGAAATACGTGAATTAGCCACTATTAAATACATGTTTACAGATCATACAAATAAAATGTCTAAGTAAGTATAGATTGACAATATCTATAGTCTTTCATCTTCTTGAAGTAATCATAGTACTCACCGCCATTGACATATTTAAAGACTTCAATGAATATTTTACTCAATAGTCTGACTCAAGTTAAATTGACGTGGTATTAAGTTTTAGTTGATTGAATTCTTCGTCTTATATTACAAATTGATACAACTTGGAACTTGCCTGCCGGGTGTTTCAAATGGTTAGCATCGCCAACCTGAAGCTAGTGAGGTAGAATCTAGGGTGTACTCTGATAAAGAGTCCCATACTAAGGCTCCTTGGTTTTTGATTGGTACTTTGCAAAAATCAATCTGTGACGAATTCAGTCAACTAAACTAACGAAGTTATACATAAAAGGTCAATCAACCAACTTACTTACCAACTTGTGTCATGTAGAGTAATCTGATATAGATTTAATGTGTGATTATATTTGTGTGTGAATGCTATAAATTAGTAATATTTTTGTGTATGTTGCTGTGTTTGTTCACTTACATTTGTTATCTTAAGTGCTGTGACAAGTTAAGTCTTAGACTCTATGAGGTAGAAAGAGTTGAACAATTCGACGCATAAATAGGATATTTATTTAAATTAGCAAAAAATAAACCGACAATTATGATGATTGACATCAGTCATAATGTGAGGAACACTATGAATTAGGTTGGATTGTGGCTGGCAAGTAGAGTTCAGAACGTGTATTTTTTTCTATTTTGAATTCGTCAATTGGTTTTACCTGTATCTCATAATTGTTGAACATACATAAAATGCAGAAGCATCGAACACTAGGCTACTGATTTGAGACAGCTTTAATCACAGTTACCTACTTCGTGTGTAACACTGCTAAGTTAATTATTAATTGAGGGTACATTGCATAGAATAATTGACCATTTCGTTATGATGTTGTCGTTGTTGCTGGCGCAATTGGTAATATCGATGAGGTCGACTTTGAAGATTGAACAAGTTTGCTAATCAAGATATTAGAATTCAGTCATATATGCATTGGTTACCATTTTAATTGTTCTGTATATGTGATAAAACCTTTATGGAATATGTTATCTTCATGGAAGTCAATTTTAATATCCTATTTCTAAGGTGGGTATCGTAATTTCTGATCTCTTCTCAACCTTCCTGTGATCTTTCTATGATGTAGGAACATGTTTCAAACATAATATATGTTTCTTCACCTTAACATTCATCTAGTTAAATGTTTTCCCTACAAAAACTGGATTACACTCACTACACTTGATTCTATTAACATAATTTTATTATTCCTCCCTAGGTATCTTATCTTCAGCATTCAACAGAAACAATCATGTTGTCGTACTTCGACTATAATAAACTTTTATACTGTGTTTGATAAGTATTTTTCTGATTTCCTCCTCAGTGTTTCCTTACTGTTAGGGGGGCTGGGAGTGTCACTACAGTGTTAAATTCATTCTCTTAATGGTTGCATAATTTCCTTATTACTGCTAACAATCCTGTTGAAAACTCTTTAGAGTAGTTACTTACCTTAAGTTTTTTGTTGATTAAACTTGTTTCATTCTGTTTGTCATCCATCTCTATGACAAGAAGATTAATTGTGTTAACCAAATTTTTAGTAGTATAATTTATCATGGATAGAGAAGTTGCTAATTGATAATCAAGGTATCTTTAAGACTATATTGATCTTTGAAAGATACTAGCTCTTACACGGTTTTCATATCTTCTTCCAACCAAGTAATTATGTGCTAAGGTTTCTCGAATTAAGGAGAAACCTTAATACCTGCTAGCGAACGTAGAACCAGCGACACAAAAAAACAGGTAAGCAAAGCTATTTCACAGCGTCTCAGCCAAGCTAACTAGAAGAAGTCTATCGTCTGCAAGAAGCATTTAATTTCACAGGCAGCCTTACAGACGGACAACAACCACACATTTCATGCATATATATACAAAAAGAGAGAGCTTCCTTGTAATGTCACATATAGCGTACTAAAACAAACGACAAACCAATAAGATTTAGTGTCTTGCTAAGTGGGAAACATAAACTGAAGGTGAAAAAGGAACTTTTTGACGCGAAAACGAAAAACTTTAATTTACACTAACAAATGAAAAGAAATAACAGATTTGCCATGAGTATTCTGGGGATCTAACATCCCCAACATTATAAAAAGGTGCATTATGATTAACAGATTTAATCTCCCTAGTTAACTTAATGCTATCTACGACATATTAACTATCCTTACTTACAGCTCATCTAAGTTATTTTCTATAGTAACAATGAAATTGCTATTCCATTACTGTATTGAGACTTTTGATGGGTTAAAACACGTCATCATTCATGAATAAATTAATAATAGTAGATGAAACTGGAGAATCTATGACTATTCCACCTTTCTGATTGCTCAGATCTTCTCGACTAAAACATAGTAGAATCTGAGCATATTTATGAGCACTTTATAATTTCAGTAGTATCTGCTGAGCATCATCAATATAATTTTAGTTACTAAACATTCATAAATCAATATCTAAAGCTACTTTTGATAGTTTACATTTGTAAATAAGAAAGATAAATCAACATTCAACATAGTTTCATCTACCGCCAATAACAGTTCAAATGATATTGTCTTTGAATTCAAACTAATTTCTAATACAATCAATTACATGATATTCATGAGGTATTATAATCATAGCTGTGTACTTCACTATGTTGTGTGTTGGTAAATTTATAATATCAATCATTCACTTTTGTAATGTATCATTCAGGTGTAACTTTGAATTATGACGTTGTTGTTCAATCGATTACAAGACCCGACCTTGTACCTGTCTATATTAGTGAGCACTGCCAATAAAAGTGTTTAATCGATGAGCTGGCGTCTATCCTATGCCCTACTCAGTCCCAGCCTATACGTGAAGAAGAACACAAAAACTAATGAAACAACTAGACAGAATCAAATTATATTCCATGTATTACTTTATATATACACGTAGTCTGACCATTCAGTCAATCAATTTGGAAAATAACACTACTGCTGAATAAAAGTCTCAGTGAACTAGAGTAACATTTACATAATTGATTAACTATAGTTCATCAATGGAATAAATGATATATGTACAGTTGAACGGGAGGAGTAGGGCAAGTAGAGAGTCAACCTTCTAAAAGGCTTCTGATATATCACTTTGGAACTAAACCATAATGAACGTTTTAAATACAACTTTCTTGACTGTTAAAGTTGGTAAACATATGCACCCATTTGTCACCATTTGATCATTTTTTCTACACAAACCCCCCTTTCTCATCATTAGATCTGTGGAGAAGTAGATTGATTGATTGACGTCTTATAACTAACTTTGCTCATTTTGATTAAATTACTCTGAAGATGATTAAAACAACATTACAGCCGAGTGAAACTTCGGAATATTTAAGTTTCAATCACTGAGATTGTTTCATGCATAATTAAGAGTTGTAGTATCGTCTGTTTAATTGATACCGAATCCTGACGAATTTTCATATATGCATAATTATATCGAAACAATCTGCTCAGGAGGCACATACCGATTTCACTTAATGACGATTTAATGCGAAGATGTGAATAGATTCTAATTATGCATACATACTCGCTGCACAAGTGTGACTGTTTGGACTCAGCAGACTAGAGGTGGACGCGGTGGCATTCGACGCAAAACGAACTGAGTTCGAATCCCACTGTGAACATCAACACTGGAATGCAGGTATATCTAGCCAACGAGTCCCGAATAGGAAGAAACGCGCGTCCTGGATTCCCTTTGTCAGCCACAATCCAACTAAAGTAACAATATTTTCAGTTGACGAATGATTTGTTATTACGTTTTTGGCGTCTTAACTAAATGGAAGTTTAATTGCCCCACTACGTTTATGTGTTCAAAGACAGTTTGTACTTTTAATTGATTGAATACATCACAGATTGCTATTGATATTGTATTATTGAAAATCAGGGAGAACTAGATAGTTGTTTCATTATAGCATAGGACTCCTTAGTAATGTGCACACTAGATTTCGATGACGGTGCTTTAAATTACTGAACGTCAAAGCTTGCAAACCACGTGGCCGTCATCCAATCGTAGAATACTCACTTCCGATAGTTTATGATGTTGTACGACGATAATACATTATTAATGATGATAACTGCTTTACTCTAGGATAACAAAATGCCTAAATAAGTGTCTGTGACATCTGAATGTCCGAAATGTGTATCGTGGAAACATGTATCACATAAAATTTTGATAAACTTCGTCGTCGTATTGTATTATCAAAGTTAATTCTATTCATTTATTCAACTATTTCATTGATTATTTTGTTTGATTGAATATATCACAGATTGATGTTGGCAGGGTAACATTGACAACAAGGAAGCATTAGACAGGTGTTTCGTTCTAGTGTGGAACTTCTCAGCAGCGCGCACCCCAGATTCCGCACCAGGGGCTTCAGGTTGACGCGAACGCCTAACCATCTGCACGACTGGGTCGGCATCCAATTATAGAATTTCAACTTCTATTAATTTGTGATATATATTATTGTTTATATTTTTTCCACTTAATATCTTAGAATCAAATTGTTAAAAAGAAAAAAAAATCAAGTTCACACCAAACTATTTCATTTAGGCGGTTACATTTCTACGACTGACATCCACCACCCACCCCTTACCCACCAACATTCATCATCATCATCATCATCAACAACAACATATTCACCCATTTAGCCACTGACTATATCTTCCAGAAAAGGCAACTAACGCAAATTTCTAAGTAGGCATCTCAGTTTAACAATCTTAACTAGATTACGATTAACCACGAATTGTATCTAGTATGCGGAATCCATTAAAAGAGTTACTTCCTATTCAACATTTTACAAAGTACATTCAACTGACAAAACTTCAGCAGAACATTACGTCACTCATAGATTTCACTGACCAGCAATTATTCATCTATAGGCATACTGGCAAACTACCGTTAAAAACATGTTATTACATTCAAGAGGCTAATATGTCAATAGTGATTGATCAATGTCAGTCTATAACAACATTAACGAGAAGATACAAATACTTTTCCATTAATTAATCATTTAATTTTTGAGTTGGATTGTGATTGGCAAACGCAATCCAGCAAGCTCATTTCGTTCTATATGGAACTCAAAGGCTGGATTCACCTGCATCCCAATGCTAATGTTCACATTAACATTCTAACTCGCTCCGCTTATCCTAATTAATTATTTAAGTACGGTATATAGAATGTACACTACGTTGAAGAGGTTCAAATAGTAAACTAGTACAAATGGTTGTCAATAATGTTGGTTACTGGTCATATTGATTAACGTAAACTCCAGTCACATATTCCTTTATATTAAAATTCATACATTTTATTGATTCATCTGTCACCCCACATGCAGCATAGACCACCCACTAGCATTCTATAAACAAATCAGTCATCGAATCGCCTATCCTCTTCAATTCCTAACAAGTCAGACTCATTCCTCTCATCGTTGATTCACGATTCCCTAAGCTAACTGTTCTTATGTCTTCAAATTCGCCTTCAGCCTTCAGCATTTTAATTTACTGCACGTCCTGTAACGTAGCTTAATGAATTCTTGAAAATGTGTCTCATTCACTTCATTCTCCACAACGATTTCTCTCAATTCCTTCATAACCTGGATGATGGTTGGTTTATTCTCTGCCACAGTAGGTTGTTGCCACAATGGTGTGTCACCAATGCATCTGAATTATCTTCCACCAACAGCCATCTATAATTACTCGCATATTCACAATGATGATTTCTATAGTTCTCTGTACAGGTTTCATTTCTATTCAATAGAACTGTCTTGAAGTTTGTGTTGAAAATTTTGATTTTGATGTTATTTGATATGATGGGTAGTTTGAGTTTCACATGTTCTACTTTCATTGTGGACATGCTGATCATTATCTTTCGAATGTGATGATTGTGTTGTACGTGAAGAATGTTGCTTTTAAGTGTGTGTATATTGGGGCCTAATTCTGGTCACAGATGTTACTGCTACATTGTCCGTCTTCATCTGTATATGTTGGTAAGTGTGGTCAAGTGTAGCTCCAAATTGTGTGACTGTATCCAAGCTGTCAAGTGTATTCCGTCTTTTACTTTTTTTAATGAAAAATTAACAGTAGTTGAATTTAGCTCATTGGATTTATTTGGAAGGTAATGTGTGAAGGGGTATAAATTAATTATTCCTTTTCTGAAAAATATCATCTATTTTCCTAATGAGGAACAGTAATTATCATCAAGGCAGTATTGTTGGATATATTTTACATGTAGTTACGTCAATTGAGATTTTACTCCATAGTCTGTTATTGTTATTGGTAGAGCAGCCACCGTAATCAGTGACTTCTGGTGATAAATAGCCATGAATAACTATGCTTATAGTAAAGTGAATTACGAATAAGCAAAAATGTATTGTATTATGCTGAATTCTGACAATAGTGTTCATCTTAAACTTTTCCATTAGGAAAACTTTCTTGGAAAGTAAAATTACATCATGTCATTTGAACCAATATACAGTGAAATAGGAATGTTTTAAGTATTTCTACTATTCGTGTATATTTCTCAGAGACTTAACTAATTTGTTTTAGTGTATTAATGAATATTAGTGTTTGATGTACTGATAAAGAAGATAATGACCAGTTCATGGTGTTGAAGATGAAATTTGATTGTGTTCTACCAAGAATTAAAGCAAATTTTTGCCTTCTCACAGAATGTATGTATTGTGTATGTTCTCTGGAAGTTTGGTGTATGATCGTCATATATCATAGTCAATCAAGCTAATAAAACATGTTAGTCATCTATTGATGTTGGATTGTGACTGACAAGCGGAATCCAGGACGCGCGTTTCGTCTTATTTGGGACTCATCGGCTGGATGTACCTGCATCCCAATGTTGATATTCACGCTGAGATTCGAACTCAGTTCGTTTCGTGTCAAACGCCACCGCGTTCACCACTAGGCTACTGGGTCCAAACAGTCACACTTGTGCAACGGGCATGTATATATAATTAGGATAAACTTGTATTTTCCCGTTGATTTGTAATGGACTGAAACTGGTCAGTCTCTGTTGCCATTATGTGCATCCTGAGCGGATTGTCTCGATATAGCGTTATTACACAAGTTATGTATTGATAATCAAAGTAGAACGGAACATTCGTTTCTGTTAATTTATACACTTAGAAATCAACATTAATTGTTAACTCTAATGAGTGACAAAGGTATAAACGGAGAGTGAACAATTAAAGATCGACAGTCTTTGACTTTAGGTTGGTCAGTAAAATAAAGCTGTTAGTAAAAAAAATGACTATTGTGTGTGTGTGTGTGTATGTGTGTGTGTAATGTTAGCTTTAATACATTTTGACATCAGTTAGAATGATCAACATAGTCAGTCGAATATACCTACGATGAATGCAATCTAAAACAGATGTTTAATCAACGATTATGTCATCCATTAAATAGTAATATTTTCATTAGGATAAACTTGTATATTCCCGTTGATTTGTTATAGACTGAAGCTGGTCAGTCATTGTTGCTATATGTGCATCCTGAGCGGATTACCTCGATATAGCGAATTTTTTACAAGTATTATATAAATTGGATTATGACTGGCAAGTGGAATTCAGGATGTGCGTTTCGTCCTATTTGGGACTCATCAACTGGATGTACCTGCATCCCAATGTTGATGTTCATATTGGGATCCAAGTACATCCAGTTGATGAGTCCCAAATAGGACGAAACGCGCGTCCTGGATTCCACTTGTCAATCACAATCCAACTTATATAGTAATATTTTCATTAGGATGAACTTGTATATTCCTGTTGGACATGCTATAGACTAAAGTTGGTCAGTCTCGGTTGCTATATGTGCATCTTTAGAGAATGACAAGCCTCATTTTATAATAAATAAACTGGAATATACAGGTTCATCCAAATACAAATATGCTTGTTGCACTGTTGTAAGTGTCTGGATTCCGTAGTCTAGTGGTGAACGCTGTGGCGTTCGACACAAAACGAACTGAGTTTGAATTCCACTTTGGACATCAACATTGAAATGGAGATACATCCAGTTGATGAGTCCCAAATAAGACGAAATGCGCTTGCTGGATTCTACTTGCCAGTCACAATCCAACTTAAGTAGTATTATTTTCAGTTGACAGTTAAGAAAATCACTATACCCTCAAAGAAATTCACTTAAACTTTAACTAATTAGTAAATTTTTGTAATCGATATGTTATGTAATAAATGTCAACTTTGAATTGATGCTTTTCTAATGTTGATAAAATTTAACAGGTTTATTTTGTCTTAATTGACAAACTTACTTACTTACTTACTTATGCCCGTTACTCCTTGTTGAGGAGCATAGGCCGCTCACCAGGATTCTCCATTTAACTCTGTCCTCAGCAATCCTTTCCGAATGTTTCCAGTTGCTGTTCATTCTTTTAATATCAGTTTTCAATTCTCGACGCAGAGTGTTCTTTGGCCTTCCTCTTTTCCGTTTCCCAACAGGATTCCATGCACGTATAAAATTATTTGTTCTGGTTGTTAGAAAGGGGAGCATTGGCCTAATGACTTTCGAAGAATTTCGGCTTTCATCATGAGGCGTCATGAATTCTTCTACTCCCAGGGCAGAGTTTGAATGGTTTATCTTGTTTAATCTGGTTTGCGTTTTTTTAGCAAGTTTGTGTTTTACGGGATGGGGGTGCTAGCCCCATGTTCAACCCTCCTCCTTTACCCGGGCTTCGGACAGGCATTAACCCTAGGAGAGCTACAGGCGAAGTTAATTGACAAACAGTGAATGATATATTCATTAATCATTGTTAATTGTTATTGAAGAAGTCTATTTTAATTCATTTAAGATGTAAAATTCATCATAAAAATGGTTTAATGAATATTCAATACTTCACCTATAGGACATTATGCTTACTTGTATGTTAGTCAACTTTACTTGAACTTTATAGGATAATTATTATGTTGATTGGATTCATCACAGATTAATATTAGTATGGTATTATTGAAAATTAGACAGTAATGGATAAGTGTTCCATTCATTTCAATATTTGTTAAGTGCTTCACTGGTCTCGGCTTTTTTTTTGTAAGCTTGTGTTTTCTGGGATAAGAATGCTAGCCCCCTATGCTAAATCCTTCTCCTTTATCCTGAGTTAGGACCGGCAGTAACTCTAGAAGAGTTGCAGGCAGTTTTGCTATATGGAGCTGAAACGTAAAGAACTAATGCAAACATCCTCAGAAGGATGCAAGTACATACTAAATGTCCGTTGGCCAGAAACCATCAGCAACCGCCTACTATGGGAGAAAACAAACCAACTTCCAGCCGAAGAGGAAATTAGGAAAAGACGTTGGAAATGGATAGGACATACATTGCGGAAATCATCAGACTGCTTCATAAGACAAGCATTAACATGGAATCCTGTTGGGAAACGGAAAAGAGGAAGTTCAAAGAACACACTGAGTCACAAATCGGAAGCAGATATTAACAGGATGAACAGCAAACTGAAAACAGGTGGAAAGGATTGCTAAGAGCAGAGTTTATTAGAGAATATTGGTGAGCAGCCTATACTGCTCTGTGAGGTATAACGGGCATAAGTAAGTAAGCAAGTAAGTTTCACTGGTCAATGTCATCATAGATGTAATGACATTCTACACTGATGAATGAATCTACGTAATTGTTTATTTTGTTAATTGTTTCATTATAGATATATTCAACGTTTAAATATGGAAGGATTTAAATGGAGACGTGAATATGTTAAACTGTTACAAGCTTGTCTTGGTGCTACACAAACTGATCCACATCATAGATTGATGTTTAGTGATTATGGAAAAGATCGAGTAAATAGTACATTATTATATTGTAATTACGTGTTGTGAATAGTACTGAATATTAATTTAATATCACTATTTCGTCTGAATTAGATAACTAATGATCACTAGGAAGCACTGGATGGTTGGTTTGTCTTAGTATAGGACTCCGCATTAGTGTGTATCCATGATCCCATCAGGGACCGAACTTAGCACTATTTCTGTTACGAGATAAACGCTAAATTGTTAGATTACTGAATCGGCTCGTAACTGTCAACTTCTCTAATTCAGTCAGTTCATGTTGTATATTCACTTGAATTCATCCATTGTCACCGGTGGGTAACTGCCTCTCACTCGACACTGTTAAACTTAACTCGTCACGTCTTTTTTTAAATTAAAATCTTTATTCAGTGTAAAGTTTAATCTAATCATTAAGAATGTAGTAATTGTAATTTCTGTGAAACCATAGGGAGTTATACTAGTTAAGATAATATTTATATTGAGTATAGTTGTTGTCATAAACAATGTTATGTTTCTCCAGTGCTAAATGGATTCATAGTAACTATGACATTGAGAAGTAGATAAATGTTACTCATCAAAAAGAAAAGAGACAAACTTATAATACATTATAAGCCTGTATAAACAACAATAACAGACTACTTACAGGAATCCCAATGATTAGACGTCATAGCATACAATCGTAGTGAAATGAATATTCAAGAAGAGCCAATAAATACACAATTAAACAGCTGTTTCAACTGGAACTTATTATGTTGGCAAAGTTGTATCGTCAACAGTCATTATGAACCAATTTCATTTTACCTCTGACTCCGTTTATAAATGTAGATGTACACTGCCGAAAGTAGTTATATTAATAAACTGCAAGGAAGGTTCTATATTCAGTTTCAATAGCATATCCAGAAAAGTCTCCATTCAAATGGAACGATGACCCCAAGAAGTACAATAACAACAGATATAGTTAACACAAGACATGTAGATGATACCTTGAAATCCTTCAACATAATCAATAGACAGTTCAATCACAGTCTTCTTAAATTCAGCAAAACGATAACAGTCAATCCATTTAAATCAAGTTTATACTTTCAATAAGAAATAGTCGTTAATCTCTCCTTTCCATAGGAAAACTTCACTTATCTTATTACACCATGTTTCGTTGTTCGGTCAACATCTCACTCATTACGTCATCTTTAATCACTCTCACAGTTCTCTTGATTATATCATTTCAATTTGTTCATCGTAGTAATTTTTACTTGTTTCATTTTTATTGACTGTCCTCAACTCATGTAGTTGTTGATTACTTGCAATTCATTTTGTTCTCAGATATTTCATTACACAATTGATGAATCCTTTGGCTAAATGACTGACTCTTTGTTACTAATTTGATGTTCTACAATGTTCACTTAAATTTTCGTATCGTATGTTGTCAATTTGATTGACAATAAGATTCTATGCTTTGATGTCTAATGATTGCCACTTCTATAAGTAGTATGTTATTGTTTTATGCGTAATTGTGATGATTAGGAATTAGACGTTGTATTCAACTGAAGAGAACTTACGTTCTGATGTTTCTGAAAACACTAATGTTTTCGTAATTTTTTCGAGTCTGATGTAACACATAGTTATTGACCGAATTGTGGAAACTGCAACGTTTCAGCCTAAACACGGAATACACATGACAGCTTGGATACAGTCACACAATTTGGAGCTACACTTGACCACACTTACCAACATATACAGATGAAGACGGACAATGTAGCAGTAACATCTGTGACCAGAATTAGGCCCCAATATACACACACTTAAAAGCAACATTCTTCACGTACAACACAATCATCACATTCGAAAGACAATCATCAGCATGTCCACAATGAAAGTAGAACATCTGAAACTCAAACTACCCATCATATCAAATAACATCAAAATCAAAATTTTCAACACAAACTTCAAGACAGTTCCATTGAATAGAAATGAAACCTGTACAGAGAGTTATAGAAATCATCATTGTGAATATGCGAGTAATTATAGATGGCTGTTGGTGGAAGATAATTCAGATGCATTGGTGACACACCATTGTGGCAACAACCTGCTGTGGTAGAGGATAAACCAACCATCATCCAGGTTATGAAGGAATTGAGAGAAATCGTTGTGGAGAATGAAGTGAATGAGACACATTTTCAAGAATTCATTAAGCTACGTTACAGGACGAGAAGTAATTTGGAATGCTGAAGGCTGAAGGCGAATTTCAAGACAGAAGGACATTTAGCGTAAGGAACTTGGAATCAACGATGAGAGGAATGAGTCTGACTTGTTAGGAATTGGAGAGGATAGGCGATTCGGGGACTGATTTGTTTATAGAATGCTAGTGGGTGGTCTATGCTGCATGTGGGGTGACAGATGAATCAATAAAATGTATGAATTTTAATATAAAGGAATATGTGACTGGAGTTTACGTTAATCAATATGACCAGTAACCAACATTATTGACAACCATTTGTACTAGTTTACTATTTGAACCTCTTCAACGTAGTGTACATTCTATGTACTGTACTTAAAGAATTAATTAGGATAAGCGGGGCGAGTTAGAATTTTAGTGTGAACATTAGCATTGGGATGCAGGTGAATCCAGCCTTTGAGTTCCATATAGAACGAAATGAGCCTGCTGGATTCCGTTTATCAATCACAATCCAACTCAAATATTAAATGATTAATTAATGCAAAAGTATTTGTATCTTCTCGTTAATGTTGTTATAGACTGACATTGATCAATCACTATTGACATATAAGCCTCTTGAATGTAATAACATGTTTTTAACGGTAGTTTGCCAGTATGCCTATAAATGAATAATTGCTGGTCAGTGAAATCTATGAGTGACGTATTGTTCTGCTGAAGTTTTGTCAGTTGATTTTACTTTGTAAAATTTTGAATAGGAAGTAACTCTTGTAATGGATTCCGCATACCAGACACAATTCGTGGTTATTCGCAATCTAGTTTAGATTGTTATACTGAGTAGCTTACTTGCAAATTGGTGTTACTTGTCTTCTCTGGAATATAATACTCGGTGGTCAATTGGGTGAATATTTTACTATAGAAAATGTATTTGGGTGTATATTTTAAGAATTATTAGATTGTTTCAACCAATCGTGATTTCTATCAGTAAACTAATGAAGATTCAATATTAAAAAGTGTGTTGATGCGGATGTGGGTGTGTGGAAACGTGGATACCAAATTCGAAACTTGAAGAACTACTGTTGTTCCCTGTGTGTTATGATTAAAATACTTATTACCAATGGCGGCTACTTTATATTACAGATTAATTGAAGTGTAGATCCTACTTATGCAGTACGCTGAAGTCATGTTGATGGTTAAACTTCAAAGATCCTGTATTTGATCCCTCCTTAGTATCACAGGTACTTAATGCTGGAGAGTCCTATACCAGACGGAAGTAGATATCTAATGTTTCCGGGTTTTCAGTATTACCCAACCTATATAATTGTGTGATATAGAAAATTATATGAATATTAGTAATTAATACAGAAAAATTGGAAGATAGGCTTTATACTGATATAAATTAAAACATTATTCTTTTCGATAAATTCTCTGATCAGGTTCTACATTTATTAGTTCAAAATCATTATAGTTCAATTGTAATGGTTATTTTTGTGGAGATTGGTTATTTATTTGATTGAATATGGCACACATTGATGTTAGCAGGGTACCATTGATAATAATAATAATAATAATAATAATAATAATAATAATAATAATAATAATAATAATAATAATAATAATAATAATAATAATAATAATAATAATAATAATAATAATAATAATAATAATAATAATAATAATAATAATAATAATAATAATAATAATAATAATATAATAATAGAATGATTTATAATCAGTTCATTTGTTCGGTGTTAAATTGTTGTCAAGTCAATAAAATTAGGAAAGAAGATTGAGTGATATTCACTTCATTCTGTGTACCTTGATTAATAATAATAATAATAATAATAATAATAATAATAATAATAATAATAATAATAATAATAATAATAATAATAATAATAATAATAATAATAATAATAATAATAATAATAATAATAATAATAATAATAATAATAATAATAATAATAATAATAATAATAATAATAATAATAATAATAATAATAATAATAATAATAATAATAATAATAATAATAATAATAATAATAATAATAATACGACAACTGAAATAATCAACAGCATTATTAATCAATTATAG
Source organism: Schistosoma mekongi (assembly GCA_034768735.1). Classification (NCBI taxonomy): domain Eukaryota; kingdom Metazoa; phylum Platyhelminthes; class Trematoda; order Strigeidida; family Schistosomatidae; genus Schistosoma; species Schistosoma mekongi. The sequence continues at coordinate 87,038,038 of CM068306.1, read as the reverse complement.
GCATAGATATCTCTCTGTATATGGGTGACATAAGAGATGGGGGGTGTCAAAAATACGATTAGATAAAGTGTTTGTAGACGAACGCTGAATCCTATTTAAAATGTAACCGTATAGGTAAGAGATTGTAAAATGAAGTGAGTGATAATCGTCATCTAGTAACTATAATAATAGAATGATTTATAATCAGTTCATTTGTTCGGTGTTAAATTGTTGTCAAGTCAATAAAATTAGGAAAGAAGATTGAGTGATATTCACTTCATTCTGTGTACCTTGATTAATAATAATAATAATAATAATAATAATAATAATAATAATAGTAATAATAATAATAAATAACATGCATAACATGCATGTCAATAAACAGAGTAGTGTTTGGATAAGGTAGACGACTTAAATCGTCGTATGATAAAGGCGGAGATTGGTTTAATGGATCTTGCGTCGGCCGTGGCAGGAGAAGATTGTTGAACGTACTTCTTCTGTATGCACAGTTCTGACCTCTTGATCCGTATACCCATCGCCTCTGCTATTTTAAGGACTCTGAGTCTAACCGATCTTGGCAGATAACTGCTTACATAGAATATTATTGTGTATGACTGATTTATGCTCGCCGCATGACCTGTTTGAATTAGGTGATCATGATTAATGAGCTTGTGAAAAGCCTACAACTTGAGCTATACAAATATCATAGTTACTAAAATGATTGACAAATGCATCTTAGCGACAAGAGTCTCGATAATATGGAGAATAAACTTCATAGATAATAATTTCTGTTTCATTGTCACATTTTAGCACAATGGAGTAGGACTAAACTATAGTGCCAGACCAATTAGATTTCGACACTTATTTTCATGGTCACAGTGAATAGTTGGAATAATTGTAATGGTTTTATAGAATATACTCTACAATTAGAATGAACTTGTATTTCGAAAGTATCTTTGATTATATGACAGCATCTAGTTGGACTATCTTGACACTTTACATAGCAACAGAAATGTGACAAGTCAATGTCACTTAATGAATCATCTGAAAAGCGGTACTACCCCACAATGATTATTTAATTCAGGTATATTTGTATCATTAAATTCAATATTATTCATAATCATAATAATTTCTAAGTATAATCATCAATGTATTTTATTGTTATTACAGTACAAAATTCTAATAAGTGAACTTTTGGATGAAGCAAGACGTAAAGATCCAAGTTTACCATCAATGATTAAGTAAGTGAATTTGAATGAAAATGTTGGTTACTATTGATTATAAAGTGAACATCATAGATAAAGGATGATTATTGAATGTACGGTAGGTGATATGAAGGTAAGATCTATCGTCATACATGCATAACATAATCAAATCCCAGTGTGAACATCAACATTGGGATTCAGGTACATCCAGCCGATGAGTCCCAAATAGGACGAAACGCGTTTCCTGAATTCCACTTGCCAGTCACAATCTAACTTATATAATACTTGTGAAAAATTCGCTATATCGAGGTAATCTGCTCAGGATGCACATATAGCAACAATGACTGACCAGCTTCAGTCTATAACAAATCAACGGGAATATACAAGTGTATCCTAATAATCGAAAGAGGTTATCAGAAATCAGTCACAAATAAACAGAGGTATTAAACGTAACTTTAGATTGTCATTATCATCTACTTTCGACTATGTCATTATCAATTATAAAGATGATAATGTAAGCCAGTCAGAATTCACTAATGTAGACATTTCAAAACGCAAAATGATCAAAGTTATTGTATCGTCATGATTTGATTAGTAATCTATTAAACCTATGATGTATTCATCACATACTAATCATTCTTAAATGATTAGAAACTGCCAAGATTACGTCAGTTGACTACATCCGTTGTAATATCGAAAGATGGTAGATCCTTGATAAGTTGTCTAAAGTTGTTAGATTGATCAACTAGTTCTTATTCATCAGGTATAGACTGATAGTGTATAATAGTAGTATGTATCGTGTTATTTTAACTTGGATTTCAATTGAATATCATGATAGCATTATGATACTGAATATAATTATGTAAGACTATTCACAGATAATTGTTAAAGGAACTAAGTTAGTTCCAGTGGAAGTTGAAGTTAACTATCGTAATCAATACAACAATGTGAATAGTCAACATCCATTTAGTTGTACTGCAGTGATAGTAAGAAATGATTGCCAGTTGAAATTATTCTATACGACAAGTTGACGATGATGTTAATATGAGAAATTTTTATAAATACCATTGTAATGGTACCTGAAACATGGAGAAATACAAAAAGGATTATTTAAAAGAGACAAGTATTTATAAACAGCTGTCTGTAAGAGATACTTCGGATCCGTTAACTAGATACCATCAACAACAATTTTGGTAGTGGACAACAAACCAACCAAAATCTAGATGAGGAGGAAATTACGAAAAGACGGTGTAGTTAGATAGGACACACATTGAGGAAATTAGCAAACTGCGTCACAGCGTAAGCACTAACATGGAATCTTCAGAAAAAAGGAAGACGGAAGAACACAACTGAAGGTAGATTTAAAAAGAATGAATAGTACTTAAGAAGAACTGAGAAGGGAAACTCAGGATAAAGTTGGTTGGAGAATGTTAGTCGGTGGCTTATGTTCCACGTGGGGTAACAGGCATTGATTGACCATTTTATTGTTTAAGTAAAATGAGCTCATTTAAGAATATACTAACACTTGGACCTTAGTAACTACTTTTAATGTTATCTATGATGTGACTTATTTAGGTAACTGAATGCAGATTTTGTAAACTTTCTTGAGGGTTATTGTCATTACAAAATATCAGTGAATCGGTGAATCCACGAATTTCAACTAGCAATCATTCAAACTAAGGACATCTTAGGAGTATACATATTCATAACCCCTTCTTATCAACTTCTTGATAATCGCAATCACTTGTGGCTGGAGTCACTGAAGAGATAGTACATGGCTAAGAATCTGTAACATTAGCGGTAATGTATTCAGTCTGTCACTACTAGATCATCAACTTAATTATTTGTTCATTAACTAGTAGGTACCCAATGATTTCTACTAGTGGTGGTGGTGTTAACTTTGCAGTGCCATGGTGGTATGGCAACTTGAACCGATGAACACATGTGCCAGGTTCTATGTTGATTGTACATACATACATACATACAGGTACCCAATGATGATAAAAATAAGTCTATCGTTTATTTGCTATCCGAAATAATGATGGCTCGTTTGCTATTTAGCGTATTGCAGATGCCTCGTATAGCACCATATGCTGCCGCCCCTGAATTCCAGCACATAGACGGGCCCGATTATTATTGTTCTGCCCATTTCCAAGTTAGATGAGATTTGTGTATTATGTCATGTATTCTTCACTGAAACGAATAGTGTACACATTTCGGGAACACTGAACACCTCTGATAGCCCATTGTAGTGCATTAACAATTCTATCTTTTATTTTATTCTGATGTTGTATTAGTTTAGTGGTGGTCATAACAACATTAGGTACAGTGTTCTCAAGACCAGATCATTACACTTTTCCGGTTTTATCGACATTCAGTTCCCATCAGCACTATTGTATATTCACGGATCAACCGGATTTATTTTTGCTGATGCACAGTACACAATAAGATAACTAACAGTGAGATTAACCTTGATGCTGTCTTCACTTAGATACAAATTATTCGACTGAACGATCAAGTACCAAATTAATTACAAATAGGCATATATGATCGCGGATAGGAGAACATTATGGAGTATTCTATGACATTATGGCCTGCCCGAAAAGATAGTCAACATCATTCAGAATTCTTACGACGGACTACATTGTGTAATTGTGAGTGGAGGTTAGCTCACAGATTCAATCGAGGTAAAGACCAGTGTCAGACAACGCTGCTTACTCTCACCCTTCCTCTTCCTACTGGTCATCGACTGGATCATGAAGACTGAAATGTCTGAAAACACCCTCGGAATACAATGGACAACATCGACGCAACTAGGTAACTTGGACTTTGCAGATGACCTAGCTCTTCTATCCCACACACAGCAGTGAATGCAAGTGAAGACGGATAGTGTATCAGCAGTCTCTGCAGCAGTAGATCTCAACACAAACGAAGGGAAAAGCAAGATCCTTCGATACAAAATAACGAACACTAATCCAATGACAGTTGATAGAAAAATTCTAATTATGCAAACCTTTACATACTTGGGTAGCATCATCGATAAACAAGGAGGGTCTGATGTATCTGTGAAGGCTTGGATTGGCAAGACAAGGTCAGCATTTCTACAACTGAAAAACATCTGGAACTCAAGCCAACTGTCAGTCAACATTAAGGTCAACATTATCAATGCAAATATGAAAACACTTCTACTGTGTGGAGCTAAAACTTGGAGAACTACGAAATGCATCCTTTAAAAGATAATAGCATTTCTAAACAACTGTCTGCGTAAGATACTGCTTTGTATCAGATATCAGCTGTATTATTGATACACAATCTTCATAAGCCCATCTAATGATATATTTAATAGTACAGAGTATCTCATTTCATCCACATCGTACAACTATTCCATGTGCCTATAATAATTGTTGCTCTGGTTGTCAGAATGGACATCGGCCTAGTGGCATCTCAAATAACTTGGCTTTTACCATGAGACGTCATACCTCTTTGAAATGAAGTCCTTCTAACTCCTAGTACAGAGTTAAAGTGATTTTTTCTGGCTAGCGTTTTCTACCAAGGTTATTTTACTGGATGAGGTTACGAACCCCATACCAAACCCTCCTCCTTTGTCTGGCAATAATCCCAAGAAGGGTTCCCCGGAAAAATGGAAGACCAAAGAACACAATACTTTTGTAATTGGAAGCAGATATAGCATAAATGATCAGCACTTGAGAAAAGGACAGCCGAGGACAAAGTTGACTAAGGAATGCTAGTCAACGGCTCATTATTCAGGTAGGGTAACAGGTATTGATTAATTAATTGATTCATAGAGTATCTCATAAAGAATTATTAAGACACTGTTCATTATCTATGACTAGTGTAGTTCAGTTGAAACTTACTATCTGACTGGATCATTGATATACAATTTGGATCACTATCTAAGTAAGATGAATTGTTTCTGTAACTATGATCAACAATATGATAACCATCTATCTATCTATCTATCTATCTATCTATCTATCTATCTATCCCTGATCTATCTATCTATCTATCTATCCCTGATCTATCTATCTATCTATCTATCTATCCCTGATCTATCTATCTATCTCATCATCATCATCAACGTAGAACCGGGCACAAACGCCGTAGGTTCAAGTTTTTATACCACACTAGCACTACGAGATTATTGAGGTAACGTATAAACAGAATACAAGAAGGAAGAGTAAAGTAAAGATGTCCAGAAAATAACAATAGAATTTAAGATCTATATGAGGTTATAGAGTGAATACACTTGCGCCACTGTGACCGATTCTGAGCCATATCGCCTAGTGTCTCCAGCCATTTGTTGCAATCATCACGCGGACCCCAACCAGGTAATCTACATCTACCCACATTGCTTAGACTAGTAGTAAAGAACTTCATGGACTGATGCCATGTTTTAGTTTGGCCGCCCCTAACCTTCTTCCATCCTACTTCAGCCCTAGCCAACATCGCGTGACGGGGTGGACGGTGGTGAAGCATGCGCAATACATGTCCCAGCCATCTCAGTCGATGAAGGTTAATGACCTCATCGACTGATTTACCATGTTTCCCAAGAACCTTTTGTCTAACCTCACTATTACTAATCCGGCTATTCCATGATATACGAGCGATGTTACGAAGATTCCTATGGTGAAATATCTGGAGTCGACGCATATCTTGAGTTTTCATGGCCCACGTTTCGCAGCCATATGTTTAAATGGCGCGGACTGCTGTACAGTACACCCGGTTTTTCGTTGAGACACGGATATCTCGTCTGCGCCACAAGTGCCGTAAACTGGCAAATGCCAATCGGGCTTTCTGAATCCGCGCTGAGACACCGACCCACCAGGGGTGATGAGACTTCCGAGATAAGTGAAGCGATCAACGCATTTAATTACTTCACTCTCTATAACTAATTTAGGAGAAGAAGCAGGCCAGTCCTGTAGTCTGTCTATCTATCTATCTATCATGACTACCAACAATCAATTTCATTTTGTACTTTTTATACTCTATTATTTAGACCGAAAACAGCTGATTATCATGTAGATTTTTATGGTTTCAAGCATAGTTACTTAAATGAGACAAGTATTGTTCATTATAGTTGTCAACAGTTATATAATTTTTATACACGTCAATTATCTGGTGGTGATGAAAATTTCTATCGTTGGACTGAATTATTAACTCAAGCTAATCGTGAATTGACAAGAGTAAGCTGTTTTTAAATGTTGTATTGTCTTTAATGTATGTTCATATTTCATTTATATTCTAAGTGTATATGATAGTTACGTAATGTAGCCTTCATTAACACTATGATTTACTTTGAAAAGATAGTCAATATTATACGGTATCCTAAAGACGAATTACACTGGAAAATCGTGCTTGGAGAGCAACTTATACATTGATTGTAAGTGAAGATTATTGTCAGACGAGATTATTGACTGTTGTCTATATTCTTTCTACTGGTGTTTGACTAGATAATGAAAGTCTCAACATCTCAGAGAAAGCATGGAATACAGTGGACAACATGGGTTAAACTAGACGCTGTGGACTTTGTAGATAACCTAGCTCTTCTACCCCACACACACAATAACAAATGCAGGTAAAGACGGACAGTGTAGCATCAGCCTCTGTAACAGCGTTAGGCATTAACATAGACAAAGGGAAAAGTAAGATCCTTAGATACATAACAGCGAGTATCAACGCAATTACACCTGACCTAACAGAAAAACTCTGGATGATGAAAGACTTTTTACATACCTGAACAGCAGCATAAATAACAAATAGGATCCGATGCAGATATAAAGCCACGGATTGGCAAGAAAAAGGCAACGTTTTTAGAACTGGGGAACATCTGAAACTCGCACCATCTGTCAACCAACATCAGAGTCATAATATTCAACACAAACATCAGGATACTTAGCCCTATTGTATAGAGTTGAAACTTTGAGAACTACGTAAAGCATCATCCAAAAGATACATGTATTTGTAAATAACTGTCTGCTTAGGATATTTCGAATCCATCGAAGATATCAGTGATCAAATACCATTACTCCACGAGTGTCATATACTCTTAACGTCCATATTTTTCACATCCATAAAGTAAGATAGAACGAACTTTCGCGCAGTATGCTCTTCCTTTCATTGAGTGACGGATATTTCGTCTTTGTTATTGGTGGAAGCCAAACGAGCCTACTGAATCGGTTCCGAGATTTCGTCAAATACCAACGCACAAAAGGTGATGAGACTTTCGAGATAAGTGAAGTGAACAACTCGCTCGACTACTCAACACCCTAACTTTGGTTCAAGTGCTGACTCAGACCAGTATTGAAACAACATCGAGAACATGCTTGCATTGCCGCTCGATGATATCAAAAGGCCGCATTTTATCAGTGTCTTCATGAAATAGGACAATGTCACCTGCATATCAAAAAATCAATTAGTGAACCTCCTGATAATCTCCTAAAATGTTAGTTGTTCATCTTGAGTCGCCTAAATATAACAATTTCTTATTGATTACCTGTTACGACATAACGAAAATCTGGTTCGTTGTAGCGAACGCCAATGAGCTGTGCGTAGTTGATAATACTCGACTGCCCTACGCCCACTCACCTTTAGGCCGATAATAGAAGAACTAGGATCAGGAACCAAAAAACGTACTGTATTTCAACCATGGCTTTATATATACACAAAGTCACACTACACAGTAAACCATTAAAGAATCTAACATTGATACAGAACAAGGGAAATAATGGTAGTGAATGGGGGGGACAACTTGTACACAACTAATTAACTGTAGTTCATAGTAATAAACAATGTACTAAGAGTAAAGATACTAAACGGGAGGATCGTGTTTGTGAGACGTAACAGTCATAGAAATGAAACGATTATGTTATCCACAGTTATAATAATTACAATAATGTTCTAAAGCACATTTCTCGAAGATAATCAATCTTTATTAGGTGCTAGGCATATCATTACCTTCAAACGCCCAACATCATTTATATTACTGAATGTAACCAGTGTGATATTGATTTTATAATTGTGTATTTTTTTCTAGGCTGATTTAGAAGTTCTTTGTCGTTCTGGTGTACCAATTCAATATCGTGAAGGTGTATGGCGTATGTTAATTCATGGTGAATTAAATCAATTAATGCAAATAAAAGGACCATTGTATTATAATGGACTTTTAGAAGAGTTTAGTGAAAACACAGTAAGTATATATGATGTATACTACTGTTATGGTTACAATGATACCTAGTAACCGACAGGTGTAGCTAAACAGCTATTCAGTTGTTACTAAGTTTAGTTGAATAAATTTGTCACAGATTGATGTTGACAAGGGACCATTGAAAAACAAGGAGTACTGGACAGCGTAAACGTATTAGTATGGGACTTATGAACAGTACACCTCCTACATACTGCAGCAGATTGCCGAACGCCTAACCCTCCATACTACCGAGCCGACTTTCAAAAGTAGAATTCCCACTTCCATTGATTTTTAATAGAACGCCATGATTATACACTGTCATTGGTGGTAACTATCTCATTTCTGACAAGTTTGAACTCAACTCAAGTGAGATATCGTGACTGATGGTAATAAGATAGTTTTCACCAATAACAATCGATGATCATATTACAATTTGGTGGAACTAGGAATTCTACTATTATATACTGGCCCGGTAATGTAGAGGGTTAAGCGTTCGATAATCTGCTGCAGAATCTAGGGTGTGCACTATTCATAAGTCCCATACTAGGACGATTCGGCTGTTCAGTACTCCATGATATTCAATGGTACCCTGTCAACATGAATCTATGATGAATTTTGTCAACTAAACTTAATGCCATTCTCCACAAACCATCTCAAGTCATTAATTAACATTCAATTGAATATTCGCATAACTCAGGCTTAAAGCAATGGCTTTAAGATTTTAAAGAGAAATTCATAGGTTAGTATTATAATATTATGACATAAGAGTTTCGAATTATCCACAACTTACTTTGATAGCTAGTTATTAATAGTTCAGAGTGTTATTGAACAGATAAAAGGACGTAGTCGACGCCCAAATCCGAGATCAACAGACCAGATTCCGTAAAGACCGATCATGTACCGATGAAATCGCTACTCTACGGTTCATTATTGGACAATCAATTGAATGGAATTCACCACTTTACATCAACTTCATCGACTATGAAAATGCATTCGACAGCGTGAATAGAAAAATAATATGCAGCCTTCTTTGACATTATGACGTACCCGAGAAGGTAGTCAACATCATACAAAATTCTTACGATGGACTACATTGTAAAATCAGTGCATGGGGGTCAGCTCACAGATTCATTAGAAGTGTAGACTGGTGTCAGACAAGGCTGCTTACTCTCACCCTTCCACTTCCTACTGGTCATCGACTGGATCATGAAGACTGCAACATCTAAAGACACTCTCGGAATACAATGGACAACATCGACGCAACTAGATGACCTGGACTTTGCAGATGACCTAGCTCTTCTTTCTTACACACATCATCAAATGCAGAAGAAGACCAACAATATAGCAGCAGCCTCAGCAGCAGTAGGCCTCAACATACACAAAGGGTAAAGCAAGATCCTTTGATATAAAACAACAAACACTAACCCAATTACACTTGACGGAGAAATTCTGGAAGATGTTGAAACCTTTACATATTTGGGCAGCATCATCGACAAACAAGGTGAGTCTGATTCGGATGTGAAGGCGCGGATTGGTAAGGCAAGGGGAGCATTTCTACAACTGAAAAACATCTGGAACTCAAACCAACTATCAGTCAATATTAAAGTCAAAATTTTCAATACAAATGTGAAGACAGTCCTGTTGTATGGAGCTGAAACTTGGAGAACTACGAAAAGTATCCTACAGAAGATACAAGTATTTATAAACAACTCTCTGCGTAGGATTCTTTGGATCTGTTGGCCAGATACCATCAACAACAACTTGTTGTGGCAGAGAACTAATCAACTTCCAGTTGAGGAAGAAATTAGGAAAAGACGCTGGAGGTGGATTGGACACACACTGAGGAAACCATCAAACTGTGTCACAAGACAAGCACTGACTTGGAATCCTAAAAGCCAAAGAAAAAGAGGAAGTCCCAGGAACACATTGCGTCGGGAATCGGAAACAGACATGAAGAGAATAAACACCATTTGAGAAGAGCTAGAAAAGAAAGCCCAGGACAGAGTTGGTTGGAGAATGCTGGTGGGCGGTCTATGCTCCATTTGGGGTAACAGGCATTGATTGATTTGATTGATATGATCAATGTCGTATGTCAGACACACATCATCTTATCATCTATTAATAGTCCAAAGAAGTCAGTTTTTTGTTACAATTTGCTTAATCAATTATAGTCACCGTTGTACAATTCATGATTTCATAGACTAGAGTTAACACTTCTTTTACTTTGATTACTTTTTTTTCGGATTAGTATTTTGTAAACTTAATTGAATCTAGTATTAAGTGATCATAGTGGAATTATGACGTAACCAATAGTTGTAGTAACCTTCCAGTTGGCTAAAATGTATATAACTAATTATGCATCTTTAGAATTAGATTATAAATGACATGTTGGTTTTTAGTCCGTTTATAACGGTTTCACAGTTAGTCAATCAGTAGAAATGTTGTACATGGTAATATAATCACAGAGGTTTAAGTTGTCGAACTAAGATGATATCAAATTTACTAGATTAACACAACATTTCAACTCAATAGGAAAGAATACAGCAAACTTATGTATGAAACAATAATGGAACATAAGATATAAAAGAACATAAAGGGTGAATACACTTATGCCAATTCAGTCGATTTTGACACCTGTCAACCAGTGTCTGCAACCATCGATTACGATTATTATTCAAACCTGAGTCAAGTAGTTTACTTCCACAAATATACATTAAATTAACAGTCAAACACTATTGATGCCATATTTTTGTTTGGCTGTCCATAAATTTCTTTTATTCTATTCCTACTCCGTAGCCAACATTGAATAGCTAGGCAGGCAGTGATTGAGTACATGCAACATATTATCTAGCCACCTTAGTTGATGAAGGTTTGCAACTACATTTACTGACTTTCCATGTTTTCCTAATACTCTATGTGTAGATTCATTACTACTTAATCGAGCATTCAATCATATATGGGTGACACTGTGGAAATTTCGATAATCAGAAAAGGGGCCTACACATATCTTTCATTTTAATAGAATATGTTTCGCATTCAGTGGGTTAAATCAGAGCAGATACAGGTACACTGCACTTGGCCTTTGATTGGGAGACCGTTATCTTACATACACAATAAGTGGCTCATGTTGGAAAATCCGAACTGGGATTTCGTCAGATACCAACCAACTTTGGGCGGGGGAGTGGTGAAATTTCTGTGATATATGAAATGGTTGGCGTACTTAACTACTTCACTCCTTATGATAAGTCTGGGTATTAATCCAGTTCGATCCTGATGTAGCGAATTACATTTAGAGGAAAATAAACATATCTTAATTTGGCTTGAATATTTACTCAAGGTATTCAGGAGACCCTGAATATTGTCAGCGTTTCCAACAAATACGCGCACATCATTAGTGCAGTTTAAGTTGACAAGTGGGTTTCCTTCGGAGGATATCAATTCCTGATAAATTATATGATCTATGTGTGACTATGGCGAAGTTAAATGAAAGGGGTGGTATGGACAACCATGAAGAACACTAATTGAAATTGACAATTCTCTCTATATGCTCTAACTTGACTAGCATTTTTCTAGTACACGGCTTTCATAGGTTTTATATACCTTTGAGGTACACCTTTTAATGACAAGTACTACCACAAATTTCCTCAACATATGGAGTCAAAAGGTTTGTTATAAAAGTACTGGTCACCAATGCGTGTGTGTGTATGTGTTTATCACAGATCAAGCAGATACAATATCATGATTTACAGACTAGTGTTCAGTTGTCATGTCAGCAATATTATGCGCATAATCAATAGCCTATAACAGCAGTACTACTTCGTTACTATTACTTAATTTTAGATATCTATAGCCGTTTGACATGAGTATTGCAAAGAAGTGGTAAGAAATTAAACTTTACAGTGTTTGTCCTTTTGTGTCCTAATTGGATTTTAGCCAATTAATTGTTCTGTGTGTGTTGAGCCAAGTTTAGCTTTGCCCGCCCTTACGCTTAGGTGACTTTATCAGCTCCCACTGTTAAGATTCCCATCTCATTTAATTCGTGATGTAGATTGGTAATTATAAAATATCATTGGTGATAACTGTATCACTTCTGGCTTGTCTTATCGCCTTGGGTTAGGACCAAAAGTTTGTGGAAGTCTCGAAGTAATTCTCTAACCAAGCAGTTTGTACAGAATTGTTTTAATGTTTTGTTTGTATTTGTCACAGGCTAATCTCATTTTGTTACTACTAAAAATCGAAAAGAACAGAGCACCTACTCCACTGATTCTACTGGCTAGTTGAACTTAGCTCCTGTAAGACACACGATCAGTCAATTAGGAAATCAACATAAATACAAAATAATGGAGACAGTAGTAATGAACTGAAGTAACGTATATACAGTCAATTAGTTGCAGTTCATAAATGAAAGATGACATATTAACAGTTGAGAGATCAAATGGGGGGGAGGGGAGGAACATAATAATGATAGGAATAAACTGTTTACTTTATATACAACTAAACAGATTAAAGTAGTCCCCTAAAACACAGTTCCCAAAGTTAGTTATTATTTATGAACTGCCCAATATAACAGTAAATTAAATTAATTCTAAACAAGTCATTCTTCATATTGCGTGTTTTGTGTAATTGTCAACCAAAGAAGTACGATTATCAAAAGGTGTAGACAAATATCAAATAAACTAGCATAGTAACTAAGTGTAGCAGTAAGTTACCTTACTCATAAGCTTTAATTAAGTTTAGGAAATACTACACTAACAAGTATCTATTGGAGAACAATATCAACTTAATTATTTATAGAATAGACATGGGATTCATATGTGATTATGTTATTAACAATGTGAAACCATTAACTTATTAGGTCTACTATTCTCATTGAATTTAGCATCACAAGTTGGTGTAAGTTCCATTATGAATGTAAACGAAGAACTGTCAGCGGTTAGCTGTCCCATCCTAGTATGGGATTTCTCAGCAATGATTGTTCACAACCGCACTAAACAATCGAGCCTAGCATCTTTAAGTCTCGCTTAGAACGTGTAATCGTTAAGGCACCCAACGGTTGATATTTCTAACTAAGTCATTTCACGACATTTTAAAACGACCAAATCGATTGCCATCAGTAAGTAACTGCCTCACACTTGATATAATTTTACTTTACTGTTTATACCTTTTCACCAGAACTTCATAAAATTACCTCCAGAAGTTAGTCATTAGGAAGCTGATATTGATTGTAATTGTGTGTTGTGGAGATTTTTAAACTTGATATCGATACTTCAGTTAGACAATCATTTAAAACCAAGCAACACTTAACAAGTGTTTCCACCTTGTATGGAACTCTTCAGAGTTATGCTTTTCTAACTGACTAGGTTAGAAATATCTACTGTTAGAAACCAAATGACACAGTGGTCAAAACAATTAAGTGTTCGTCGAGAACACTAAAGTCCATTATTGACGGGGTCTCAAACTAAGACAAAATAACTATTCATTTCCATTGCCTGATTTTTAATGGTTGTCTAACTTCAACCTATTCATATTATCAAATTAAAGTTTACCAAACTTCATAAAACTGTATGAAAACCTTAAATTGTCTGTTGAATTGGTCAGATACAAACTATCTTTTCTGATTTGTGTAATGGATTAGTGATGAGTGGATAGTATGTGAGAATACGTTGAACAGATATACAAACTATTATATTTTGATAAAGTCAACCTTGTCGTTAATTGTTATATCTAAGTATAGTCGGTCCAATTACAATCGTATGGCAAATACAGTATGTGACTTTGATAATTATTAATCGGTGCTCCGCGACTACCAGACTCTAAGCCGGAAATAGACAACACAAGATGAATGAACCAGCTAGGCACAAATCATATTGTATTTCAACCAATCATTTATATATACACAAGATCAGATCACGCAATACACCATTACTGAGAGTAACATTTATACAAATACAGGAACAATAATGACAATGGCCTGAGGACACAGATACATGATTTATTGATCATAGTTCGTGAGTAACAAGTAATATGACAACAGTTCATGAGTCTAATGAAAGGTTAGTTTGTTTGGAATATGATATTGAATAAACTGATTTGCATATACTCAAAATAAATGAAATAATCATCAGGACAACAGTTGGGGGTGGGGAGTGGGAAGTTGGTTCCTCTTTTTGAATTCCCCCCCCCCCGTAGAACACAAATGTGATCACATTTTAATGAATTAACTGCATAGAATACGTGTTATGTTTAATATCTTCACATATTTATATATTGAATCTATGGTAATCATATAAATCAATTAATGTTACTGTGCCAATGATTGAATTGTTATTTCTGTTAAAATTTCAGCTTGCAACTCAACATAGACGTCAAATCTCATTGGATTTATTGAGAACAATGCCAAACAATGTACAATTTGATAATATTGAATCACCTGGGGTAGTAGTTTTACTCTTTTCCACCTTTTTTCATGAATTAAAATCTATCCATCGTGTTTAATTAGAACATTTTTACATCTTTTGTTTTATGCAATTATAACATCTAATGACTAATAGTATTAATGGAGTTTGTCACAGACTGATGTTGGTAGGGTACCATTAAAAACCATTGAACAACTGTATCATCCAAGTATGGGACACCTCAGCAGTGCCCATTTTAGATTCCGCCCCAGGGGCTTCAAGTTAACGAACGCCTAATACTCTACACACTACTGAGGAATCCCATACTAGGGTGAAACAAATCTCCAGTGACTTATGGTTCCAACTGGTATATGATCAACATCAACCTGTGACGAATTAAATCAACATAACAAATATAACCACTTCAATTCAATAGTATTGACAGTTTGACAAAGTTATTTAATTGGTTATTATTACTTGAAGATGTCTATAACAAATACACCCATAATTCCCAAGTAGAATGAATCCTTTTAATAATACTGCGTTTTTTTGAGTTGAATAGTCATTCTAAACGACTTCATTGGCGTAAACATTTAATGGATATGAGCTATGAGGTCTTCTCCACAAGTAATTAGTACTATGTATCTATCAAATTTGAATTTGGTTGATTGTTGTTATTGTTGTTAACATCTGTGTACTCATCTTTTGACTCATTATCCTCTTGATCTGATTCGTCATAGGATTGTCGACACTTTCAAAGAGTTTAGTGATTGCTGACTGACCTTATTGACGAACTTGTAAAATTTCACAATCTAAAATTATTACAGTTTTTCAGTCAAAACTATGTCGATAATTATTAGGATCAACTTGTATATTTCCCTTGATTTGTTATAGACTGAAACTGTATAGTCATTGTTGTTATATATGCGCATCATGAGCGGAATTACCTCGATTCTACTTGCCAGTCACACTCTAACTTATATAATACTTGTGAAAAATTCGCTATATCGAAGTAATCCGCTCAGGATGTATATATAGCAACAATGACAGACCAGCTTCAGTCTATAACAAATCAACGGGAATATACAAGTTCATCTTAATACTAATGTTCCCGTTGCACAAGTATGACTATCTGGACTCAGTAGTCTAGTGGTGAACACGGTGGCATTCGACACGAAATGGACTGAGTTCGAATCCCACTGTGAACATTAACATTGGGATGCAGGTACATCCAACCGATGATTACCAAATAGAACGAAACGCGCTTCCTGGGTTCCATTTGCCAATCCAACCTATATAATATGTCGATAGTTGTTAATATGTTCTGATATAAATGGAGATATTTTCAGAGCGTTCAATGGTTAATTGATGTTTATTGAAGAGGAGATATAGAAATCAATCATTTTGTCCAATGTAATGTATACCATAATTGGTGTGGTTCATTATTTACATTGATGTTCAGTTAATCTTCGTCTGTTAGCCTTTCTTACCGTTTGGATAGAATTGATTGTAGTGAACTTGTCAGTATGTTCTTAATAATTATTTCTAATAGTCTTAATTGGCCTAGTTGTAATTTCGGGTATACCTTTCATATATGTATATACATATGGTCGGATTATGCAACTGTTGATTACACCGTTTGGTTTTGCTTGAGTGAATATGTCACAGATTGATATTGGCTAGATACCATTGAAAACTAGGGAAAACTGGACAGCTGTTTCATTCTAGTGTGAAACTTCTCAGTAGTGAGCACCCCAGATTCCGCAAGAGGGGCTTCAGTTTGACGGCAAACGCTTAACCATCTGAACCACTGGGTTTGTTGGTGAAGTTGAGAGGCATTTCTTGATGAAGTTGTATTGATAACCGTGCTTTGAGAATACGGTTATTAGATATGCAGAAGTATGCTTTCACCTATTGGATAATTCATGCGTCATAGATTCTAACTGCTAGTTATAATACTAGTGAACTACAACTATGTCGTGTCAAACCTCTGAACATGTATTTATATAGTAACAAAGACTAATCAATTTTAATCTCTAACAACATCAACTTACCCATAAAGATACTTTCAGATTATACGAACTCTGATCAGATTGCACATTTAGACACTAAGATTACTTTAATGCTTTCATGATCTTCTTTGAATAAACAATAAACTCTTGATCGGTAAAATTTAGCCGTTAATGATAGATAGAATAGTTGTACAATGATTTGTAAATTACACAAATGGAAACCTGATAACTGGTAATCCTGTACGTTTAAGTATATTTCATGCATGTTTGTAGTTAATATATGCAGATGATTTATTTAAATTGAGGTGGCCTCAATCAGATGGGAATTCAATTTTGTCGTCTATATTCGTGACGGATTGATTTCAAATGAGTACTAATGAAAATCAAGTAGAATTAGACAGTTGTATTGCTCTTGACTCTTTCAGCGAGACGAACATAAGACGTTCAAATTTCACATCTAATACTTGGCCATCTGCATAATTGCACCATCATCCAAAGGTATAATTCTCTCTTTGATCAATTTGTGATCACTTGTCAGGATAAGTTAGTGTTATTAGTGATAACTCGCTTACTCCAGACAAGTCTGAACTCTACTAGTCACGACCTCTTACTTAGAACTTCAGGAACACTCCAAAGTTAGTCACTAGTAAGCTGATTATTTTTTGTTTAGTTGAAGTGCTTATATGGAGATTTGTATCTAATTTAATTGTTTATATTCATTATAGATTGATTTTGGTTAATATGAATCAGGTGTTCAGTGCTTCCCGGTTTTCAGTGGTATCCAATCTGTGACGAAAGCAAACAGAAAGATGATATATTTGTTTATACATGTTGATATACTTCATCCATAATTTCATTTCATAATCATATAAAGAATACTGCTGTTTTCACTATTAAAGTAACGTCTGTCATCTATATGAAAGAATTAAGAATACAGTGATTAATGTCATCCTACACTGTAACCGACAGGATTCATCACAGGTTGACGTTTGTAGGGTTCCACTGGAAACTGGGGAGAATTACACGGTTGCTTCATCCTAGTACAAAACTATTTTACCCCACAGGTTTTAACTTGATAAACGTTTAGCTCACTACTTCACTGGGTTGGTATCCAGCGGTAGAATTTCCACTTCCATCAATTTGTGATATACCAATCCCCAGAAACCACTTCAATTTAATTGTACACTATAACTAATGCTAACTGAATTATACTAATAAACATTATGATAAGATTAAATGTTGCGATACAATCTACTTAATTAAGCATAGTAACTAGGGTATTTTATACACTTAAAATACTTCTTTAACAGCTGTCTACTGAACATTAAGTACTTCTTAAGGTGTATTCAACAATATAACACGATTGAACGATGATTCTTTTTGATTAGAACTATTAGTTATACGGACAATTTATTAAATACCATATCATTAGTCAATTGATAAAGTTACTTTAACTTCGATATTCTTCTTGGATTCATTTCAGTTAGGGTAACACTGTAAAGTTCCATTTTAAGATGAAGCAACTGTTGCTTTATCTTTTTGAATTTCACAGCGTCATATTAAACATCAAACTGAAGCGATTTCTATCTAAGTAATTCAATGAATAGGTTTGTGAAGTTCAAGCTGAGTATGAATGATCATATATAGATTAACTAATACTGTTTGAAAAGGATTGTGGCCGACAAATTGAACCCATTATGCTTGTTATGTCCTGTTTGGGACTAGTCGGGTGGATGCACCTGCATCCCAGTGTTGATGTTCACACCTGAACTCGAACCCACTTCGTTTCGTGCAAAACGTCACCGCTTTCACCACTACGCTACTGAGTCCAGGCAGCCACAGTTGTGCATCGGGTATGTATATATAATTTGCATATATTTGGATCTCCCCATTAAATTGTCATGGACGGAAATTAATGAGTCTCTGTTACCATATGTGCATCCTGAGCAGACAGCCTAGATATAACGCATCCTGGATTTCACTTGCTAGCCACAATCTAATTCAAACAATACTTGTGAAATGTCGCAATATCGAAGCGATCCGCTTAGGACGCTAGTATAGCAACAGAGACTGATCAATTTTAGTCCATGATAAATCAACTGGAAGATCCAATTACATTCTATTTAAAGACTGACCAGTTATTGATCCCAATAAGATGAAAGCAAATGATATAACTCTAATGAGATGTTTATACTAAGTGCTTCTACTGGATGAATTCAATGAAGTGTATCAATATCTTAGTCAGACTAAATAACTATAAAGTATGTCGTACATCAGAAGTACTTATGACTAGTGTGGTGAAGTAACAAGATGCATAGTTAGTAATTTAGGTTAATTAGTAAGCATGTCATAGCTGGTACAGAAGTAATTAGGAAGAAAGTTAGGAGTGACCAGATCAATAAAGGTGGCGTTAGTCGATGACATTCTATAACCTAAGCTGTTCTGTATTCCATCAATTCAATCTTTTTTTACAATTCATATTATTTATACTAAATCTTCTTACCTACCATGCATATTACTAAGACTTCTACTTTAATATTTCATCTTCGTAGAATCACTTTACTATGTTGTAGGATCATTTCATCGATGCACAAGTGGTCACATAGATTCGGAGTTACTTTTAACTAACTTACAACATCCTGAACATAAAGATTCCTATTAAGTTTTTAGTACTTTCATATCATTCCAATGTATTTACATAGTAAATTTTTATTGTCATTATGGCTTTAATGTGATCATTTAAGTAGTATACCTCTATTTATGTTGAATTTAGGTACAAAAGCTTCAAGAAGTTTTACAAGCTTACAGTATACATAATTCAAAAGTTGGTTATTGTCAAGGTATGAATTTTATTGCAGCTGTTGCACTGTTATTCTTGAAGAAAGAAGATGCATTCTGGTAATTTATATCAGTTTTTAATTGATGAGTTTTAATTCCTTGTAAATGGTTACTCTACAGTAACTAATTTTAATCTTGATGATATTGTCAATCATAAGGGATATGAGACGACGAAGATGTATGTAACAGTAACCCACGAAATCTGCTCATATAGTTTATGCGATCTGACTACATAGACACGGACTGTTTGAATCACAGCCAATGTGACTAAGCTTTCCTACATATAAAAGCGTGAATACAGAAACTCCAGTTAATAAGTTACAGTGCCAAGTTGATTATTTAGCATAAACAAAGGTTACTGTATAACACATTCTGAATCAATTAGTAATAAGTAAAATAAAATACACTAATGACTGAATTCGGGAGGAGAGAGTTTCCTACAGAAAACGGGTATGAAAACACATATGATAATCAATAATGAGCTTGTAAAAAGCCTACAACTTGAACAATATAAATATCATAGTTACTAAAATGATTAACGAATGCATCTTAGCGACAAGAGAATAAATTTCATACGTTGCTATTCTTAATTCTATGTCCATTTACAACATAGCCAATTAGTAAATGGAAACAAGAATAAATTCATAAATTTGACGCTTAAGTAAATACCTTCATGAGTGATATACAACCTCTGAAGGTAACAAATTAATACACTCTCTTCAATAATCGCCAGATATTTCTGGTATACTGTTTGACTAAAACTGAAATAAGAAAGAATATCTTGTTTTAAATTTCATATCACTGATTGGTCTATGTTGGAAACTCAGTAAAAAACAAGAACTGGCACTGGGTAACCGTTTCTTCTTAGTATAGGACTCGTCACCAGTGTGCATACACAACTTCACCAGGGAATTGAGACCAATACCTTCAAGTTTCACGGCGAACGCTTAACTGTGAAATCCATGAGGCGACATTCAGCGGTTTACATTTCAAATTCATTCAATTCGCGATATCGATATCAGCTTGCTAGTGACTAAATTCTAGAGGTATTCCTCAGTAGAAAGATTTGACAAATGACCCAGGTACCCGACAATGACAGTTGATTCGGTTTCGTAAGTATATAGAAAATCAACAGAGTAACAAATATCAACCGTGTGATGTCGGTCCAATGGTTTAACGGTTAAGCGTTACATTCGAAGGCTGGAGGTCCTGGCCCCTATTTCCCGATGAGGTCATCAATACTCACTTCTGTGGAGCCATGTACTAGGACGATACATCTGTCTTATTCCATTTCCTGATTTTTAATGGTTACCAAACTCAAACTTATTTGAGATGTTTATTTAAAATTTAAAAATCTCTCAACAACCAACTACAATCTGAAGTTCATCCAACTGTAATATTTAAATATGTTCGAAACAATTACAACTTATGGCAAATATACCATATGACCTTGATAACTATTAATCACTGACCGTATACGTCTTTATGGTAAATACCAGTCATTAAGCCGGAAATAGACAACACAAGATGAATGAACCAGCTAGACACAAATCATATTGTAATTCAAACAATCATTTATAGATACACAAGATCACATCACACAATACACCATTACTGAGAGTAACATTTATACAAAACAGGAACAATAATGACAATGGCCTGAGGACACAGATACATGATTTATTGATCATAGTTCGTGAGTAACAAGTAATATGACAACAGTTCATGAGTCTAATGAAAGGTTAGTGTGTTGGGAACATGATAATGAATAAACTGATTTGCATATACTCAAAATAAATGAAGTAATCATCAGGACAACAGTTGGGGGGGTGGGGAGTGGTTAGTTGGTTACTCTTCTTGAGTCTGCCTTTATTACGTCAACCACTTTAGTAGTTGAGGGTAGCCATTCATCTCATACAATCGTTGAAATGCATACATACAAGTCCAAACTATAAAGCAACATAAATAAGATAATAACATCATTCATAAATGATATCCTGTATAGCAACAGTTAGTGATTTAGGATAAACTTGCATATTCCCGTTGATTTGTTATAGACTGAAGCTGGTCAGTCATTGTTGCTATATGTGCATCCTGAGCGGACTCAGTAGTCTAGTAGTGAACACGGTGGCATATGACACGAAACGGACTGAGTTCGAATCCCTGTGTGAACATCAACATTGGGATTCCGGTACACTCAGCCGATGAGTCCCAAATAGGAAGAAATGCGCTTGCTGGATTTCACTTGCCAGTCACAATCCAACTTATATAGTTAGTGATTTAACTGAATGTTCAGGACGAGAAGAATATGAAATTAGTTGGGACAAAAAAGTACTGATATTTTTTATCATTTTTCTCAACTTAGCCTTTACATTAAAAACGTAGATTACAATGGTTTCACTTAGTTTTTATTATCTTAAATCATACTGTTTGCTGTGTAAATAGTTTATTCACTAGAGAGATCAATGTATGTTTCAGTCTTTAATGATGGATGAGGCAATGATCCCACTCCCTTTTCTGAAGTATGGCAAATTACACATTCTTTGTTAGTATGTATTTGAAAAGTATGGCTGAGCTCCCTTGATAGACCGATTTCACAGCAGTTTGTATGGTCGGTTATGTTCGTTGTATCGATTTATTGACTTAGAGACATTTGATTATGCGTATATGTGTATACACTCAAATTATTGTATGATAGTTTATTGAAAACAGGATGTACGTGTAAATCAACCTGACGCCAACTACGATCCAACATCAACACTACTAGTAGCTTAGCATTCTACGTAAATTTACTAAGTGTAAACTTGTAACCAATTGCAACAATCCACAGTCTCGTTTATACTCACACTAGCTCAACATGACCTACTTTATGAGAATAACTGAAAACCCTTTAGTCTAATCGAATCTCCATCACATTGCTGTAACACATAAGAACAGTTGAATCTGAGACCGACATTGATGGACATTTATTACTCGGTTTGATTTTCAAACTCATCTGTATTATCTTTGATTATGATATCGGATGGTGAAGATTTGAATAACACAGACACTATGTACTGATGTATAACTAACACCAAAACTTATATCTCTGATAGTCTCTTGACTAAGTTGATTATACATAGTATGATTCATTAAGTTGTATGTAAACGATAACTTACACTCATGTATCCCGGATTCGTCTTCATTCTTAAGTTCGATTCCTTCCTTTCCAACACCATTATCCTTTATTTCTATGATAAATGTTTGCATAAATCTATAACATTTTATTTAATTTTAGGTGTTTAATTGCTATATTAGAACGTTTTCTACCTGAGAAATATTTTCATTCTGGTTTAATTGATGCACAAGTTGATCAACTTGTATTAAAAGAAATAGTCAATGAAAAATTACCGCTTCTTTCAAATCATTTAAAACGTTTAGGCATTGATATATCAGCGGTGACATTAAATTGGTTCTTAGCTATATTTTATGATTCTGTACCGTTTGAAGTGAGTTCAACACCTATATTCAACATGCATTGTATTGAATATTGAAATCATTTCAAAGATAAGATCTAGATGTAGTAGTAGGATGTTTTAGAATTCAAATGGTTTTTCTCATAGTTAGCTTTTATTTTACAAGATTGTTTTGTATAGGGTGGGGGGGGGAAAGGGTAGCTAACTTCTTGCTCAACCCTCCTTCTTTATCCGAGTTTAAGATAGGCAGTAAACCTAAGAGGAATTACAGGCGAAAACAAGCACCAACCTAATTAGACTTGATGGAAAATAATGGAAACATATTTGGACTGGATCATCAATAATAAATAAGAGGAGATCTGGTTCTAATATGAATGCACAAATTGCCAAGACAAAAAGAGTGTTTCTAATGTGGAAAAACATTTAGAACTTAAAACAGCTGTCAAACAATGTCGAAGCCACAATTTTCGATTCAGACGGCAAGATATTTAGTTCTGTCGTTTGGAAATGAAACGTGTACAGTGGACTACTAAAGTTGCAAGATACAAGTATTTATAAACAGATGTTTGCTTTGGATCTGTTTGCACACACAATAAGAAACAACCTATTGAGGTAGAAAACCAACTAATCAACTTTCAGATGAGGAAGTAATTAGGAAAAAACTATGAGGGATTTTGTGGTGGATAGAACAAACTGAAAAAATCACCAAACCACGTGATAAGGTATTCACCAACTTGAAATCTAGAAGGTCAGTGATATAGTTGAAGACCAAATAACACATTACGTACAAAATTGGGAGGTGGGGATGAAATGAATGAAAGACTTTTGGGAAGAATTGGAAAGAAGAGTCAAGGACTGTTATGACGCAAAGAAAATTGGTCGCGTTATCAAACGCCAATGAGGTTTGCCTAGTCTATAAATGCTTGTTTACCCTACATCCAACTCTGTCCCAAGCCGAAGATAGAAGAACTGACCAGACAGAACCAAAATCAGAATCGGAAACATTGTATTTCAATCATGCCTTTATATAAACACAAAGTCAGACCACACAGTAAACCAGTCAAGAATCTAACATTGATACAGAACACAGGAAATAGTGGCAGTGAATAGGGGATAACTTGTACGCAACTAAGTGACTGTAGTTCATAGTAATGACCAATATACAACGAGGAAATATACTAAACGGGATGATCGGGTAAGGGAAACGCAACAGTTATAGAAATGAAACGATTACATTATCCACAGTTATAATAATTGAAATAATGTTCTAAAGCACAGTTGTCGAAGATAATCAAACTTCTTTAGGTGCCCAGTATATCAAGGACAGAGCTAGTAGGAGAAACTTGGTGAACACTTTATGCTTCACAAGGAGATGATAGACATTAATTGAGTGGGGATCTTTTTGAATCTAGAATATATAATTTGCATAGCTGATATGTTTGTAGCGTTCGTATGTATATTGACTAGTCATTTGTTAGAAATTGATGTAGGACAGCATGTATTTTACCCTTGTTTAGATAATTGATCTGTGTGAAATATGACCATCAAGGACTATACAAGATGCGTTATGTAAACACTTTGTTGTGGTAGCCAACTCTTGAAGATGATTACAAGTGATAGTTAGGTATTTTTTTCAAGCTTTAAATAATAACTACTGAAGACAATCTACGGTGTACAGCTTCACTTATACTGAAATTTTAGATGAGGAAGAGAAACCACCTCTTTCAATCATGGAGGATGTAAGATGTTTTCTGATTATCAATCTGTCAAAGTTGTCATAAACTATATTAATGCAATAATGACTGAATAAGATGAAGTATATAAGAGAGTGGGGGGGGATACATTGACACCAATTATATTGGTAGGTTTGGAGAACTACAAAAAGCATCATTCAAAAGATACAGTTATTTATAAACAGCTATCTGCGCAAGCTACTTTTGATCCGTTGGTCAAATATCATCGGCAACACTCTGCTGTGAGAGAAAACAAATCAACTTCAATCCAAAGAAGAAACTAGGAGATGCTGGGACACACATTGTAGGAATCACCGAACTGAGTTACAAGACAAGCACTAACTTGAAACTCTGAAGAAGAAGGGAAAATAAAGAGATAAAAACGACGCATTGCTTTGGAGATTGGAAGCAAACATGAAAAAAGAGAATGATACTTGGGATGGACTTGAAATAAAAACCCAGGACAGAGTTGGCTGTAAAATGCTGGTCGGTTGCCTATGCTGCACGTGGGGTAACAGGCACTGATTGATTGGTTTACTGACACTGATAAGTTAGACTTAAGCAATAAAGCTTAAAAATAAAGAAATAATATGAACGGGTGGAAAACACAAGTTACTGAAAATTCTAAGATTTAATGGAACGTTAAATGATGAATTACATCATCGAGAGTCACTTTGAGCTATGCTACCCGCATTTTACATTATCGCATAGATCCTAGTCTGAAGAACTCGAAACACTGAAGATTTTACAAACCAACCTTGTGATGTCTTTTGATTCTTCCTTAGATTGTATTCTAACCTTTTCTATGGTTGTAACAAAGGCGAAATAACATCGGAACTGTCTAGATCTTCATCGTTTCAATCACATACGTTTACTATAACTATTATAGCCAGTAGTATTAATCCCTTGAATTTTCTACTATTCATCATTATTCTAATGTATGTTGGTGTAGCAGCAACTTCAGCATCAGTAGGCTTTAACATGCATAAGGGAAAGATCAAGATTCTTAAATACAACAAAGGGAGCACCAACCTAATTTAACTTGATAGCGAAACTCTGGAAGAAGTGAATACTTTCACATATCTGGGGAGCATCATTGATGAAGAAGGAGGGTCCGATGCAGATGTAAAGACAAGGAATGGCAAAGCAAGGGCACTATTCCTACAGTTGAAGAACAAATGGGACTCAAAACAGCTGTCAATCATCCTTAACGTCAGACTCTTAAATTCCAAAGTCAAGACAGTTCTGTTGTACGCAGCTGAAACATGGAGAACTACTGAAAACATCATCAGAAGGGTACATGTATTTATAAACAACTGCCTACACAAGATACTGAATGTTCGTTGGAAAAGACGTTGGAAATGGATAGGACATAAATTGAGGAAATCATTAGACTGCATCGTGAGACAAGCATTAACATGGAATCCAGTTGGGAAACGGAAAAGAGGAAGGCCAAAGAACACGCTGCGTCGAGAATCGGAAGCAGACATTAAAAGGATGAACAGCAAGTGGAAACAATTGGAAAGGATTGCTGAGGACAGAGTTGAATGGGGAATCCTGGTGAGTGGCCTATGCTCCTCAGCGAGGAGTAACGGGCATAAGTTAGTAAGTAAGTATGTTGGTCATATACATTTGTTGTATATTTTTACAATCATAATGTTAACTTTTTTTTTCTGTCTTATAGACATTAATACGAATTTGGGATGTATTTCTATTGGAAGGTTCTGAAACATTGTTTCGATTCGCTGTAGCAATTCTTAAACGTAATGAAGATATGCTATTAGAACAAACGGATACAATCAGTTTTTGGAAATGTCTTAAAGCAGCAACACGTTTAACTTATGATGTAGATGGTTTAATTAAAGTAAGTCAATTGATTTTTTGTAACTAATTGAAAAGCATGTTTTTATAAATATAAACTAGATTGTATTTAGTAAACTACATGTTAAAAAGATATAAAGTGCACCCGATATATGACCAAGTTACGTTTGCGGTACTACCAGGACAACTTCTAACGTTTGAACCCACTCTTACGAATGAGAATAAATCAGAAAGCAATAAAGGATGGAAAGGAAGTTATATTTGATTGTGAATAGAGCGGCAATGGAATAGCAACGTCCAGGCTGGCAAACTAGAGAGAGGGTTGCTTTCCACGATGCGGCGTGACGTGATCTGGTGGTGATGCGTGACCGAGCGCCTTCAACTTAGTAGTGTCCGCTAAAACAAACATGGTCAGCATCAATGTCGAGGACCTAAGTAACTATTTATTTTGGGGATTATTTACCGCTAAAGATATAAACATTATGATACATTAAAACATTGTTGTATACTGGTAATTAAGTCCAAGAAGCAATAGTCAGTTCATAAAACTGAATGATCGATACAAAATACTTGATAATGCAGTTTAGAAGAGATTCCTTTATCAATGAGATCATAGATTTTTACAGATCATGTTTTATTGAACTGATTAGTGTAACTAATTAATACTTATCATAAGAGACCTAATTATGAAACTAATCGACACTTGCATGATTTGGTTTAACATCCTAAATTGTTTTGATTGTTTTTCTACAATTACCAGAATCAACGAAGATTATCAGTAATCATATCAGTATCAACTACATAATGCTTAAGTTGTGACACTTACTGAGGAGGGAGGTTGGGGGTGGGGAGGGTGAGTTATTTGTAAATCTGTCAGTTATAAGGTAACGCTGACAATCAAAGACTGAGCTAACCGGTAACTTACTCTGAAATGAACATCACTAATCATAGTCGTATAATGAGTTAAGTGAAATTAAGGTATCACTGATACATATCACGATCATATAGGTAAGTGACGTTACAGAAATGTTCGGAGATTACTACCTGTCTGTTCTTAGAGTAGTACAGACAAGGATCTGACTAAACGTAAAGAGAAATGCCAAAACTGTTGGCAGGTGAAAACCTATACTTTATTGTTCACAGTGTGAGAAGGCAGTTTAGCTAAGTCAAATCGTTTGTCTAGTGGAAATAGAGAACGTTATAAATAATATATGCACTACTTTTGGTAATCTTTCATTCTCGATCAATGTTGGCTGTAGGCCTACTTCGCTTTGCCGTCTTTATTTCTCTTACGTATTGTGATTAGACTGTGTTCCTTGTCACTTTGCAACTCACCACACAAACTGTTTATTGTTTCAACTTTTATGTGACGTTTAACCACCTACTACTTATGGACGACTTTATGAGCAGTACAGATACCTCGATTTGTGAGTAATGTATCATAGTAACTGAAACCTATTGTGATTATATTCAGTATAACGGGTAATCTAATCACTCTTCTGTTTACTATTGATGTATCAGAGCCTATTACAGCTAACCCTAATATAGCACTGATATATACGTAGTGTTAGTACAAGAGAAATTTAAAGCGTCTATTCTTTGATATAAGTGACTGTTATAGTACTGTTAGATTGTTGTTAGAAGTGGTATCCAGAAGGTGTATTTTATCCTGTCTAGAACTTGTTAGCTTGATGAACTTGCATGTAGTTCCCTCTACACTAGAACTGAAACTTCAGTACTTTTAACACTGAATAATAATGCTTTATAAACTGAGCAAAGAAAACAATTACATTTTTCAACATGTATGAAGTTGTCAACCATTATTTGTTTGAATTTTCTTATAATGGTAGTTATAGACAATCTCGAAGTGTTCCACTAAAGTTGTACATATTCCAGTTGACGTCGTTGCTTAATATAAATGACCAGGAAACTCAAACATTAAATATATGCAGAAAATGTTCATATTGATCTTTACTTAATAATATACAGATCATCTCCTTTACTATCATCATCATCATCATCATCATCATCATCATCATCATCATCATCATCATCATCATTATCATCATCGTCATCATTATCATTTATTATCATTTGATTTTTTCTAGACTGCATTTGAAGAACTTCGACCATTTCCGAAACCTCAACTGATTGCAACACGTCGTGCTTATCATTATGAAATTTTAAGTAAGAAAATGTCTATCAAAAAAGGATATTGGCAAAATATTATGCAAGAGTCAGCTGATGAATATGGAGAAAACCATGTAAGTGTTTATTTAAAAATTCAGTCTAGCTTATTTCATACTGTTTATTTGGATGGGATATAAATGGTTAATTCATTTAGAACTATTGAATATCATAGTCGACTACTCAACAATACATGTCGTTGTCATTCACCTTGTAAATGAATTCAATAATACTGAAATGTCATTGAAAGTATAATGCCCATAAGTCATGTTAACATACAATCATTCATATAGTACGGTAGTTATTTAATCACAACAATAAGGAATTGTTAAATTGTCAAGATTGTTAAAGTTCTTTACATCGAAAGTAAAAGTGATCACTGTAAATCGTTGGTAAGGGGGGGGGGGCTCTAGGTTCACTTATATGAAATAACACATTGGTAGTAAATTGACGTTTTCAGGAAAGTAAAGTAGTCGACAGATGTTTGTTTCTCTTAGTTATTCAACTGATATCAGTCTTACAGATTATTAGTGTTGTAGGCATTCACTCAAAACAACAATCATCTGACTGCCAGTATATAGTAATAATAATGATAATATGGTACACTGACTGATCAGAGAAGCGTACTGTTGTGTAACTTATTGAAACTAAATTCAAACACTTAACATTATCACCTCGATATAATTATAACTCGAAATTCCATTTTTAAGGTTATAAAATACCATTTGAAAACTATTTTACAATTAGCGTTGCTGACAAATACATTTTGATTAAGGATAACTATTCATGTCTAGCTAGAAGGTAATATGCATTTCTCGAGTGGGGGGAGGGAATTTCGTGGTTACGTACTTGGGAATATCGAAAGCGAAGAAAAGTAAAACAAAAGGGTGTGCCAACTCATCAGTAAGCGCATCAGGTTCACTTACACTTAATAATGAAAGTAATCGATGCTAATAAAGAATGACACAAGCATGAAGCATGAATCACAAACTGATAATCTGTACTGGAAATCGTAACATATTTACAATCCATCATACAATGTTTCTTATAATCAGTATAATGTACATGGTACTTAAAAAATATTGATTATAGTACTTTGGTGATATCACAAAAGGGTCAAATATTGATGTTATTCAATATTCAATGGAAAAATTAGTAGCTTCATTGTGATCAATTCTTGAATATTGAACATAAGGAAATAAAAAGTGGGCACATTTTTATGTAAATTAATCTGGTACTAAAATAAAGGTTCTATTTGCATACCTACTAAAGGACTAAAATTGATGTTTTATCAAAAGGCATAAAGCTGTGGATACTTGTTTCCCATTTTGTAACAAACTAGGTAGTTGATCAATTAGAGGACAATAATTTCAAACAGAACTGATCAGATTCATTTCTATTAGATAGAAATAATTTAAATTGAAATGGTTTTGTTAGAGATAAATAATAAATTTAGTTGTTGGAGTAAATCACTAAGTAACAATGAACAAGTCTGTTTGTGAAATTGAACTTTACTTAGAAACTGGAATAACTTCAAATAACTTTGAAGTGTTTTTCAACCAATCAGAATGATGTTATTGCTGAAATTATAATTGTCAATTTTGATATCACGAATTAATCTGAATCGGGCAACCACAGGTCACCTGGAAACACTGGACGACTGTTTCGTCCTAGTAAGGGACTCTTCATCGGTGCGCATCCACGACGCCATTGGGGATCGATCCCAGGACCCACTGGCTCCGCTGCTTTACTATTGGACCGCTGAGTCGGCTCCTAACGGTTGATATATCTAATTCAGTCAACTCGTGATACGTTTGCTTGACCCCATCATTGCCATCAGTTGGTAACTATCTCACACCAGATAATTTTGAACACCATTAGTCACGTCATCACACTAGAACATCAGGAATTGTCGTGTCTCGTATGAGGCAGTTACCTACCATTAGCAGGTGGATAAGGTCGCTCAACGTATCGCGAATTCACTTAATTGGAAATATCAGCCAATAGGAGTCGACTCAGTGGTCAAGCGGTAAATAGTTCGCCGCAGAGCCAGAGGGCCCTGGGTACGATCCCCGATGGGGTCGTTCATGAGCACTGCTGAGAAGTCCCATACAAGGGCAAAACAGACGTCCAGTGCTTACAGGTGATCAATGGTTGTTTAATTCAGATCATTTCGTGATTGACATTTAACTGTCTCCACAAACCCTCCTAATTGAAATTATAATTCATTGTAAAAAATAATTAAAATGAAGTCATTAACAACATTGAAACTGACCCATGTAATTCCAAATTATGTTGTTCTTTTAGACGTCATCAATAACTTTTAATGTTCCGAGTGTGCTTAGGTTAACAAAATGCCATTCATGAACTACTACAGGATGAATATATTCAAGTTATTGAAGTGAACGATAAACACACCAATCGTCTGTATAATTTGTAGTTCCTGGCATGACGTATATCTGAATTATTCGTTTTAAGGTTCTTGCAGTCCAACACGGAATATAAATGAAATCTCCTATTCCTAATATTCTGTTGTAAATATCAACAACCTGCTAGCGTGACTTAGTCAGGCAGTCACTTACAACGTAGAACTTGGTACATGTGTACGTCAGTTCAAGTTACCATGCCTCAATTAGCAGATAGAGATTAAACTGTCGGAACAAATCCTAGAGTAGGCGAGGTTGTAACAAAGAAAAAAAATCGGGGATATGATTTAAGAAGAAATGATTCAGTAAGGAGAGGATTATGATAAGTTCAGAAACTTAGAATTTGGAGGAAGACAAGGAGTGGATGCATCTGCGCCATCGCCAACGATTTTGAGCCATATCACCCAAAGTCTCTAACCATTTATAACGACCATCACGCGGACCCCAACCAGGTAGTCTGCACCTATTAACATGGCTCAGCCCAACTGTCAATGACTTCATGGTTTGGTGGCATGTTTTGGTTTGCCCGCCCCTAGCTTTCTTCCAGCCTACTCCTAAACCAGACAGCATTGTTGGTAGAGGTAGTCGGTGTTTGGGCATACGTAACACATGTCCTAATCATCTCAGCTAATGAAGATTTATTACTTCATAAATGGACTTCACGTATCTACATAGTACTTTATTCCTAACCTACGTATTGCTTGCTCAGTGGTCCCAGAAAACACGAGTAATGCTGCGAAGACATCCGTGGTCGAATATCAGGAGCCTACGAATATCCTCTATCCTTAATGGCCATGTTTCACATCCACAAAGTAAAACGGATAGAACTACTGCGCAGTAAACGCGTCCTTTGGTCAGAAGTAGAATGTCTCGCCTACGTCACGAGTGAAGCAAATTCCTAAAAGCTTATCGGGCCTTATTTATACTAGCCGCTTGTTCATTTTTGCAAGGTGAGGTCAAGCGAATGATTGTATTTGAACCCAGTATACACGTTTCAGAGACGCAGCAGACATCGATGGAGCGGGAATCCATGGTCAAAGCTAAGGAGGCTTGTTGTCCTATTCGGGATAAAGTTCGAACGCAGAAGCTCCAATATATAGTTTATTGCAAGGTTTTAGGAGACCAGGAATAACATTTCGTGATCTCAAACCACTAGCATTAGAGACGTGAGGTGATAAACTTAGTCTAAACGGGTTAACCGTGGGAATAAGAGAGTTATTAAGAGTTGAGGGTGGGGATCGACCTCGAATAAGATGATCTCGTGTGCTGTTAGAGATATGATGGCGGTGGTCACTTCCTGGCTTCCCACACCATGGAAGAATATTACTTCTTGAGGTACCTGAAAAGGAAACTGGATTAGTATTGGTCATAGTGAGACTGAAGTAACTAGTATTTTCTAACTTGGTTTACAGACACCTACCTTGATTATACTTCTTCTTTCTAATAGCCATTTCATCTTTTTCAACAATGAGTTCTAATGATAATTGTAGACGTTACATAATTTCCGGTGGTGATATCTCTGGACATCTGAGACTATGTTTACACTTGTAAGTGATGTTGCCAGCGAATCAGGCAACTGTATTATGTACAAGGCAACTAACAAGAAGATTTCCCTGAGTTTTAACCTAAACTTGCTAAGGGAACTACCTGTTCTTATTGACTTCGTTAACCAGTACCCACTGCAACGTTAAATGACTCCATTTTGTGTATCTGTGGATGGTACTTAAGCTATATTCAGTTAACAAACGCAAGTCGACTTTCCATGAAGTAATTTAACAATTTGTAGACTAGTAATAATGACTTCCTCATAAGAACTTCCAATCAGATGTAAGCATTTTGAACATGATTAAGAGTACGACTTTGAAACAATTACCTTGATTCTTATTGGCTCTATCACGTTCGCCAATAAAGTTTAGTCACATCATCATTTCATTCTAGTAAAGGAGGACTCCTCAGCAAAGTACACTCATGTTTTCGGCAGGGAATCTAATCCAGAATATTCAGGTTTCACTGCAAAAACTTAACAATCTATAGTATTGGGCAGGTGTCCAATGGCATACAAGGTTGTATTTCTTAACTGAAATACTGATAGTATATTTTCAATATAATTGGGTGCTATGGAGATAGTTTAATGTCAATAAAATATCACGGATTGGTACAAATTAGACGAATACTGATTACCAGGACCTGTCACTGGACAGTTGTTTCGTCCTAGTATGGGAAGACTTAAGAGTCCGCATCAAGGACCCCATCAAGAATCTGACCCAGGACATTCTGACTCCTTGGTGGACGCCTTAACATTAGATAATTGAGTCAGCTGTTGACGGCTGATCTTTCAGATTCAGCCATTCGTGATAAACTTATGCGACCTAATCGGTTGCCATCAGTGTGTAATTGCCCACACCCGACATGGTTGAACTGCAGTGGTCACATCTCACTAGAATTCCAAGAACTGCCCCCATAATTTAGCCATATTTTTCACTTAGGTAGTAAAATAAATCAAATAACAAACAGCTGAAATATACTTCAATAATATTGGTCAGATTATATGACTTTAGTGAATAGATTATCAATTCAAGTTCAATATTGGCATAGTTGAGTGTCTGATGACTTATCTGTCAAAGTAGAGATAAACAGATAGTCGAATTCAGTAGGTAGGTTGTTCAATACAGTCATTTTCTAAATACATTTTTTTCAAAATATCTGTCTTATGGAGCCTTCCCTCATCAACACTATGGTGTAGCTGAGGATATAGTTAGTATCATATGGATTCCTTAAGACAGACCATTTGGAAAAATTGTGCATAGATGCCAGCTGATGAATTCATTGTAAAATAAAAAATGTTGCCAGACAGGGCTGCTTACTCTTACCCTTCCTCTGTTTCCTGGTGGGTGACTGAATTATGAAAACCTTGGCGTTTTAGAGGAAGCATGGGATGTACTTGCCAGTTTATATGTAGCTAGACTACCTGGACTTCGTAGGTGATGACATGACTCATCTATTCCACAGACATTAACTGATGTAGGTGAACACGGTAAGTGTAGCAGCAGCCTCTGAGATAACTCGTCTCAGCATACACAAAAAGAGGAACAACGACCTTAGGTACAACAAGGTACAGCGAGCAAAATCCGAAACATACTTTACGAAGAAGCTCTGGAAAATGTGGAAACGTTTACTTACCTGGACAGAATCATCATTATTAAACAAGGGAGAGGATCTTATTTGATGCAGATGTAAAGATTCAGATTGGTAAGACGAGTCGAGGACAGGATTTTTACAGTTGAAGAACAGGTGAAACTCAAAATGACTGTCAGCCAACGTCAAAGTAACAATTTTCATTGCAAACTTCAAGACAGTTAGTTTTATTGTATGAGGTTGAATGTTCCACAGAAAACTACGAAAATCACTATTCAGAAGATGGAGGTATTTATGGACAGTTTTTCATACAAGATATTCTGTATCCGTTGGCCACACATCAACAGCCACTACCTATTGTGGTAGAGAAGAAACCAACCGAAACCAAGCTGAGGAAGAAGTTTAGAAAAAACGCTACGATGGGGGGATATTGGATAAGACACAGATTACAAAATTTATCAAACTGCGTCACAAAGCAAGCACTAAATTGAAATCCTTAAAGTCAACAAATAAGTGGACAATAAAAGAACATATTTCTCCGCAAATTGAAAGCAGACATTAAAACAATAAATGGGACTCGAAAAGAACTGGAAACTAGATTCCAAGATACATTTGGTTTGAGAATCTTGATGAACAACGTATGTTTCACAAGGGATAACAAGCATTGATTGATTGATTAGAAACTGACTAAAATCTGTCAATTTTGATATCACGAAATTGATGTGATTCGGACAACCATTGATCACCTGGAAGCATTGGACAGCTGTTTCGTCCTAATATGGGACCAGCTCACTAGTGACTAGCTCCTTGAGGTAATTCCTGGAGTTCTAGTGTGAAGACGTGACCAGTGGAGTTCAACTGTGTCGGGTGTGGTACAGTAACCCACCGATGGCATGGAGGAGCTCGCGCAACATATCACGAATTGACTGAATCGGAAATACCAACAGTTAGGAGCCGACTCAGTGGTCCAATGGTAAAGCGTTCGCCGCTGAGCCAGAAGGTCCTGGGTTCGATCCTCGATGGGGTCGTGGATGCGCACTGCTGATGAGTCCCATACTAGGACGAAGAAGCTGTCCAGTGCTTCCAGGTGATCAATGATTGTCTGATTCACATCAATTTCGTGATATCAAAATTGACAATTAACTATCTCCGCAAACCCCTAATTGTGACTAAAATCTGTTGCCTATTATTTCAATTACTAAACATTATCACCAGACTCTTTATACAGTTACACTTGTCATGTATGAAGAGGATACATTAACTGCATAACTTAGAATACATAGCATTATATTAACCTAGTAATATCAATAATATTATGTATAGTAAGCAATTTTACTTATTCTTATTTATGTATTCATTATTGTTCTTATATTTCATTCTATAGAATACTGTTAATCAACAAAATCGTGTTAGCAAAGAAAATCGAGCTGTAATACAAGCCATTACATTTTATGATAATGGTAAGATTGATATCAGTTAAAATAAATAAATTAAGTTACTAAATGGGAAAAGTGAAGCTGACAACTGTATTCACAATTACAACAGTTTATATATTTAAGTTGGATTGTGACTGGCAAGTGGAATCTAGGACGCGTGTTTCGTCCTATTTGGCACTCATCGGCTGGATGTACCGGAATCCCAATGTTGATGTTCACACTGGGATTCGAACTCAGTCCGCTTCGTGCCAAACGCCACTGCGTTCACTACTAGGCTACTGTGTCCAGACAGTCACATTTGTGCAACAGGCATATATATGTGAACATGTGTGAATATCAACATTGAGATGCAGATACATTCAGCCGATGAGTCCCGAATAGGACGAAACGTGCGTCCTGGATTCCGCTTGTCAGTCACAATCCAACTAAAATATATAACTTGTGTAATAACGCTATATCAAAGCAATCCGCTAAGGATGCACATATGGCAACAGAGACTGACCAGTTTCAGTCCATTACAAATCAACAGGAAAATACAAGTTTATCATAATTACATTACAACAGTTTATTTTTTGTAGATGATCTTAGAACTTGTTTTGTTTTATTATTTTATTTCTTAGTTGGTTTACAACTAACTGAAGTGGTTTTATAGATTTGTAATTTCTTATATACTGAAATAAGATGGTTTATTGGAGACAGATATTAGATTTAATTGTATGTATTTGTCACAGATTGATGTTGGCTGAGTACCTATAGAAAACAAAGAACACTGGTGAAATCATCTCAGAGGCTTCTAGTTTAAAGATAAGAAATAAAACTACCAATATAAGTGTAACACTGTCCTTAAGTTTAGAACAAACCAATGGGATCTGATCCTACAGTCTATACAATCTAACTATATTGACACTGACTGACTATATAGGAGAGTGACAGAATGTAACATCAGTAAATAACTGACAGTACTAAGACGTTTATTGAGTATGAACTAAGGTTTTTATATAATACACTTTAGACACACCAGAATTACAAATTACACTAAACACTAAACTAGGGGAGTTGTGCACGGGAAACAGGATAATAGGTTCATACTAAAACTAAAATAACTCGAGAACGAAAATACCTATGAAAATCAATAATGAACCTTTTTAAAAGTCGACAACTTAAGAATGAAAATATCATAGTTACTAAATGACTGACAGATGCAGCTTGTCAATAAGAGTCATAATAATAACATGGAAATTAAACTACATAGGTAGTGAGTCACGATTCTTTATCCTGTTTTAACAAAAAGACATATGTTTTATCTATGTTTAAAGGTCGTAATCATTGCACACCCTTGATTACTCTTGGGAATCGAATCCAGGGCCTTCATATCATGTATATATGCCACTTACTTGAAAGAATAATCTATCTGTTAGTTTTAGCATCCCGTTTGTGTTTGTTGATGATGTTGAATGACATTTTATTGAAAAAATTCTATATTCCATGTTAAGCAACACAAGACGATTTTAACTAATTTAGTACTCAAATAGGCTCATGTATACAAAGTACATAAGCTACCTTAATGCTATAAACTAATTGCTTCATCATACTTTGAGCATTATTTTACTAATTGAACAGTAAGTGAAATTCTATTGAATTGTTAAATACATTTCTCTTTTTTCATAGAACATTTATGGATTTGTCATGGTGATAAATCATATAGTCAATTATCAGAGGTGGTTGTCACATCAAACTGTATGCAAAATATCGGTTATGAAGTAAGTTAAATTATGGAAATCTTTATTATACACTGATTATCTCATTCATTTATTCATTCATTTATGCATGATTTATAGATTCCAATTATTCTATCGTGTTCCCCTCCCCCCTTCCCTTACTTTATTCTTATCATTAATGATGACCACATATGGTTACACATAGAGTTAGAGGTCTCTGGGTGTATAGTACTAAAATTGTTGCTAATTGACAGTAAAATTTGTATTATAGTAACCTACATAAGAATCTATAATTTACATTGTTTGATGTAAACTATTATATGTCTGCTTACTTACTTACATATGCCCGATACTCCTCGCTGAGGAGCATAGGCCGCTCACCAGGATTCTCCATTTAACTCGGTCCTCAGCAATCCTTTCCATCTGTTTCCAGTTGCTGTTCATCCTTTTAGTGTCTGCTTCCAATTCTCGACGCAGTGTGTTCTTTGGCTTTCCAGTTTTCCGTTTCCCAACTGGATTCCATGTTAATGATTGTCTCACGATGCAGTCTGATGGTTTGCGTAATGTATGTTCTATCCACTTCTAACGTCCTTCCCTAATTTCCTCTTCGACTGGAAGTTGATTTATCCTCTCTCATAGTAAACTGTTGCTGGTGATTTCCGACCAACGGACATTCAGTATCTTCCGTAGGCAGTTGTTTATAAATACTTGAACCCTTCTGATGATGTTTGCAGTAATTCTCCAAGTTTCAGCTCCATACAACAGAACTGTCTTCACGTTCGAATTGAACAGTCTGATTTTGTGGTTAGTCGATATTTGTTTTGAGTCCGATATGTTTTCAACTGTAGGAATGCTGACCTGGCTTTGCCAGTCCTTGTCTTTACATCTGCATCGGACCCTCCTTGTTCATCGACAATGCTCCCAGATATGTGAAAGTATCCACTTCTTCCAGAGTTTCTCCATCAAGTTTAATTGGGTTGGTGCTCTCTGTGTTGTATTTGAGAATCTTGCTCTTTCCCTTATGTATGTTCAAGCCTACTGATGTTGAAGTTGCTGCTACACTGGTTGTCTTTGCTTGCATTTGTTAGTGTGTATGTGCTAAGAGGGCTAGATCATCTGCGATGTCCAAAT
Organism: Schistosoma mekongi; assembly: GCA_034768735.1. Classification (NCBI taxonomy): domain Eukaryota; kingdom Metazoa; phylum Platyhelminthes; class Trematoda; order Strigeidida; family Schistosomatidae; genus Schistosoma; species Schistosoma mekongi. The sequence continues at coordinate 86,999,363 of CM068306.1, read as the reverse complement.
CATCGAGTTGCATCCTACTTGTCCATTGAATCCCGTACATTCCCTCGGATGTTGAGGTTATCATGATCTAGTCAACCACTAGGAGGAAGAGAAAAGGTGAGAGCAGACAACCTTGTCTGACTCCGGTCCTTACTGAAAATTCATTTGTCAGTTGTCCTTGATGCACAATTTTGCACTGTGTTCCGTCGTAAGAGTTCCGGATGATGTTGGCAAGTTTTTCTGCTACACCGTAGTGTCTAAGAAGTTTCCATAGTGTTCTCCTATCTACACTATCAAACGCCTTCTCATAATCAATGAAGTTGATGTGTAGTGGCGAGTTCCATTCAATTAATTGTTCAACGATTCAACTTAAATAATACTTGTGATTACCATTTATAACAAGATAATTCGCTTTTAGGATGAACGTATGACAACAGAGAGTGACGAGCTTCAGCTCGTATCAAATCAATGCGAAGACTCAGTTTTCTAATGGTAGAACAGAATGGATTGAGTTCAAGTTTCGTTGCGAATATCAACATTAGGATGCAAGTACATCCCTTTGTCGAGTCCTGGATTCCGCTTAGTAGTTACAATCCAACTTAAATAATACTTATTATAAGTTTATTTTATATGAAAAGTAAGCACTGTGTTAAAGAAACAGTTCTATTGTCATGTAAAAATAGACAATAATTAACATTATAACCAGTGAAAGTTTATGATGATTGAACTCTACTTACATTGCCAAAGTATCATCATTGTCTTAAGTGATCTGTTACGAATGTAATCAGATGTTAAAGAATTGTTAGTGTACTTCACATGAACTATTAAGGTTCTAGGTTGAATGCAATCAGCAATCATAAAAAGTTTCAAACCAGAATAAAACTATTGTTTAGTGTTCGTTTCGTCCTCAGTAGTTTCACAGACTTTATCATTCAGTGGGTAAAATAAGTTCAAACTAAACACTATTAACAGTAATTCTGTATTGACCATCTTAGTGAATGACTGGAGGAAGCTAGTCAACATAACTTCCGTTACATCAATTACCTTATAGATTTGGGAAACGGTGATTGGTTGATGTTGTGTCTAAGCGATAAAAGACTATCTCAGATGTATGAATAGAGAAACATGTACCGATGAAACAGAACTAAGACCCAGTCGTTTATTGAATGAAAATATAGTTTTTATGATATCATTTGCTGGAATAAACAGTAACAGAAAATATGCAATTCATCAAAAACTGGATAAAGAGTGGTGGAGGCTGTGTACGGAAATTGAGATAATGAGGTGCATATAAGATTACAGATTTGAGCTTCGCAAATGATTTAGCTTATTTGGCCCATACACACTAACAAGTGCAAGTGAAAACAACAAACGTAGCAGCAACCTCAGCATCAGTAAGCCTGAACATACATAAGGAAAAAAGTAAGGTCCTCAAATACTATACAGGAAGCGCCAAACCAATTAAACTTAATGGAGAAACTTTGGAAGAAGTGAATACTTTCACGTACCTGGGAAGCATCACTGATGAACAAGGAGGATCCGACGCAGATGTAGAGTCAAGAATTGGCAAAGCAAGGGCACCATTCCTACAGTTGAAGAACAAATAAGACTCATAACAGCTGTCAATCATCCTTAAAGTTAGACTCTTCAACTCCAAAGTCAAGACAGTTCTGTTGTTCGCAGCTGAAACGTGGAGAACTACTAAAAACATCATCAGAAGTGTACATGTATTTTTAAACAACTGCCTACACAAGATGCTGAATGTTCGTTGGCCGAAAACCACCAGCAATAGTCTACTATCGGAGGAAACAAACTAACTTCCAGTCGAAGAGGAAATTAGGAAAAGACGTTGAAAGTGGATAGAACATACATTACGCAAACCATCAGACTGCATCGTGAGACAAGTATTGACATGGAATCCTATTGGGAAATGGAAAAGAGGAAGGCCAAAAAACACACTCCGTTGAGAATTGGAGACAGATATTAAGAAGGTTACCAGCAACTGGAAACCGCTGGAAAGGATTGCTGAGGACAGAGTTCAGTGGAGAATCCTTGTGAGCGGCCTATACTCCTCAGTAAGGTGTAAAGAGCTTAAGTAAGTATGTAATAAGATTACAATAACTAGGGAAGAATCAGGTATAGCTAGCGCAGATGAATTTATGAAGAGCATACAATTTCAGCAATACACGTAGAATAGTTACTAAATGTTCATCAATATCAGTGTACCTGTAGGGTTTACCCATACCAAAAAGAATAAACTCTATAGACTGTGATTTCGATTCTTTGCTCCGTTTCAACAATATCCTCTTTACAAGTATGACAATCAACACTTTGCAATAAATGACTATCTCGTTATCCACTTGATGATAAGATCTATTATATTACAATGTCCAAATAGCAATCAGGTTTTCACACTAACTATTATGTTGTTGTTCGAATGAAGCATCTCTAAGCGTGTTAAAGCATCATTACATTTAACTCGATAGTAACAGAGAATATTCAATTTCAGTATAATGTAACATATACTTAGACAAGTTCAGTATAACCTCATCAACATCAAGTCATTCATTTAACTCCTTGTGAACAAAAGGAATGACAGTTAAGTTAGATTACAAATTTTACAGACATTCATGTGTATCAGTCACATTGGTCAAACGGTGTTGTAATGTCATGATCCTGTTACCACTGAAAGCTGGTTTAGTTGAGTTGATGGTTACATATTGGCTTTGAGACCTGAAAGTCTTAATTTCGATCACTAGTGTATATCATGAAGAGTGACTTGAGTCTAGTTTTTGAAGAGTGAACAAATGTAATCACTAGCTAATAAATACAAACAACAGTTTACAGTCTCTCTTTACATGGATACTTCTATTCATTGTAATAAAGAATTCAACTCAGATTGAAAATAGTTACTAAGCCATTAGAATGTTTAATTTTAATCATTTGATGAAGCTTAACTTTCAAATGAATATGAATTATATGACTGATTATATCACAGATTGATGTTGGCAGGGTACCAATGAAAACCAGGGAGTACTAGAAAGCTGTTTTGTTCTAGTGTGGAACTCCTCAAATTGATGGAAGTGAGAATTCTACCATTCGATGCCGACCCAATAGTGCAGTTGGTTAGGCGTTCGCCATCAATCTGAAGCCCCTGGTGAGGAATCTGGGGTGGGCACTGCTGAGGAGTTCCATACTAGAACGAAACAGCTGTCTAGTGCTCCCTGGTTTTCAATGGTACCCTGCCAACATCAATCTGTGATGTATTCAATCAAATAAAATAACCAATCTCCACAAAATAACCATCTCAACTAAGTATGAATTAGTCAACTGGTAATGTCGAGATATATACTACTATACCATAATCCATTAATTGAATGATTTTCTAATCATCAGTGTTAATTTTCATTTCAGTTAGAATCTCGTGTTAGTTGTATATGTGCATTCAATAATGAAATTATTCTACTTGGTATGATGTCGAAACAACTGTGTGCTTATTCAGTTAAACAAAAGTTAGTTTTAATTTATTCTTACTACTTAATATTATTAATGATTATTATCTCTTAGTAACTGATTATATTTTGTCTCTAATTATTAAGATGAATCCCATTGTGAACATCAACATTAGGATGCATGTACATCCAGCTGATGAGTCCCAAATAGGACGAAACGCGCGTTCTGGATTTCATTGGCTAGTCACAATCCAACTTATATAATTTTGTCTCTAAGTTTTAGTTATTTGATTTAATTGTTTTGTTTTTTTATTCGTCAAAGATTGATGCTACTTGACTACTAGTGTCAAAGTAAAGATCATTGAAGAGTTATTTTGTTTAAGTACTGAACACTTCACCAATGTGTACTGTCGATTCCACTATGAAGTTGAACCAAATACTTTTTAAGATTCATAGCTAATGCATAACGATTTACATCACTTAGTGAATATAGGGAAGGAGATGAAGAAATAAACTATCAGTAAAGCACTAAGCACAAGAAAAGCATATTGACTGAAGAAAAACATTTAGAAGCCATTAGAAAACTGATGTCTGAAAACAGTATCACATTTCCCAAATAAGATTTAGGGTTGTAATTTTGAACAGGAGACATAATACAGAAAAAATTGAATCATCTGTTTAGTTATCAAGCAATCTTTCAATAGTGAATTTTGATATGACGCATTGATGTGAATCAGACAACCATTGATCATCTGGAAGCACTGAACAGCTGTTTCATCCTAGTATGGGACTCCTCAGCAGTGCTCATCCACGACCCAATCGGAGATCGAACCCAGGACCCACTGGCTCCGCGATGAACGCTTTGCCATTGGACCACTGAGTCGACTCCTAACTGTTGATATTTCAATTCACTCAATTCGTGATATGTTGCACGACCTTTTGCATGTCATAGGTGGGTTACCGTCCCACACCCGACACAGTTGAACTCCACAAACCCCCTAAATGTTTCAATAGCTGGAGTTATGCGAACAATTGGCGGAAAGACAACTTACTATGAAGTTAAATCATTTAAAACAATAACAATATTTATCTTAGTAAATATATGAACAACTAACGCTCTCTAGAACGTATATACCACATTTTTTCGATTTCCCGAAGGTTCATAAGTCGAAAGTACCTTTATATTCTATTCTAGGCATGTCTAATATGTTTAATTCTTCTTATCATTCAGTGACACAATAACTAGTTAATCTATTAAAACCAATACACAAAATCTTAGTTAAACACAGTGTGAAAGACGTATTCGAATTTGTAAGTGTGATAAAGGAGATGAATCTAGATAACAAAACTATGTTATCATTGGATATAACTTCCTTAGTTACCAATATTCTACTTATTGAAATTACTGATTATATCTGAGAACAATTGGATATCGATAGAAAAAGAAATGAAGGAACGTCTGTTAAGATGCTCAATGAACATGCATTACATTTGTAACAATAAGCCCTGTAAACAAATAGATAAAGTGGATATGGAGTCACCAATAGGTTTCTTATCTGCAGACATCTTTCTACTCAAATTACAGAATGGCCCATTGCACGATGTACTAAGTAAGCTACTTTACTATTGTCGGTGACTAAATATTATCAAACAAGATAAACTAAACACCTTCAACAATAAGCAACCTCCAATTCAGCTTACGTGTGTAAAGAATGAAACAATATTATAGTGCCTCCAGACGTTTTGCTCTCTAAAATACCAAATTAGTTCAAACGAAGGGATCTATTTAGAAGACAAATGTAGATAATACAATATATACACTTTCATAGCTTCTTACTTAGCCAACATGAAATAAATCTTGTAAAATGCTTAGCTCATTGAGTCCGATATATTTCCTCGGACGACGGCATAAAAAAAGAAGTAGACAAACTAAAAACGACACTAGTGGAAAAATGGATACCCAGAGAGATTCATTCAGAAGTATGTAGTAAAAAAGAGAACTAAGATTAGGGGTGACACAGTAAACACATTATATCTACTACTTGCCCTTAGAGGCGATATAGTTAGTGGCATCCTAACAAGAAGATTAAACAGATCTGTTAAAACTGCATTCGCCACTGTGAAGTTACATGTCACCTTTTCGACGAAGCCACTCCAACCGTAAAAAATTAAGGATAAGATAGCAACAATGGTCTCATCTTTGTGTATTTATGAAGTCGACTGCCCCTGTGAAGCCAGTTACGTAGACCATACTCAAAAGGTCTTTATGCATATGAGCTTGAGAATATGTTCCTGCATGGATATCTAAAGATTTAACAAAATCTACTACAAGCTATATTCTTGGCCACCAAATAGATTATGGTCGCAAAATCAACATTCATGAAGCCCTCTCTATTATATACAAGGTACAGAATAATTTGTCTAAAGGTGATGGAATACGCCTCCTTTATATAGTAGACGTATAAAATATCTACTTAAAGAAACTGAGCCCATGAATAAGAAGGAAATATATTCACTCCTCCTATTTACAATTAGGGGGTATGTAGAGATTGTTAACTGTCAATTTTTTGATATCACGAATCGATCTGAAGTGTGTGAAGACGTGACCAGTAGAGTTCAACTGTGTCGGGTGTGAGGCAGTAACTCACCGATGGCATAGAGGAAGTCGCGCAACATATCACGAATTGACTGAATTAGAAATATCAACCGTTAGGAGTCGACTCAGTGGTCCAATGTTAAAGGTTTCGCCGCGGAGCTAGTGAGTTTTGGGTTCGATCTCCGATTGGGTCGTGGATGCCCACTGCTGCGGAATCCCATACTAGGACGAAACAGCTATCCAATGGTTATCTGATTCAGATCAGTTCGTAATATCAAGAAATCGATTTTCTATTTGCGTTGGTCTTCAATAGAGCATTATCCTTAAGAATCTTTCTCTGTTGTTTTTTATTCCATGTTGTTCCTTCTCCTTCTTTTCTTTTCTTTTCTATTTGCAAGATGTTCATATTCTTCTTTATTGCTAAGTTCTTCCATTTTCTACTTTATTTGTCTATTCATCATTACATCACAATAACTTTAACTTATCACTAATGATTATACTATCATTACTATTGTTAACATGGTTTTATTCGTATCATTTGGAAGTTATTGATTAAATGTGATTACCACCATCACCTTTCAACACGATACACTCATTTAATCTTATTAATATTCAATAACCGTTTCAGTAAAGTGTTATGTAACCATTCATACTTATCTAAAGATTAAATTGACATGTATTTTGCTTATTTCAATGTATAATTTTCAAAAATATCTAATCATAATACTTACCCTATTACATAATCGAATTATAGAAGAAGAATTTTATCAAAAGTATTTGTCTACCTCTACTACTCTTAACTGTTAGTAACAATTAATTTACAGAGAATGATTGATTCAAACAAACAAAATAGATGTATTCAATTAAATAAAATAACCAATCTCCATAAAAATAACCATCCCAATTGAATTATAAAAATTAGCTCATTAGTGACTAACTCTAGGATGTTCCTGAAGTTAATAATAATAATAATAATAATAATAATAATAATAATAATTTATTCTCAAGTAACAATTTGTACATGAGAGCATACCAGTTTACAGGCATGATCAGAATGATATTGTATAATCGTAACAGAGTTTTAGTAGAGTTATTGTTATGGAGTTGACGATATACAAAGGTATTAATTAATTAGAAAGCCAACGGTAGCTAGCTTCACACTTTATAATGCTGCAGTACCAGAGGTATATTTTGTATTACAGAACACTTCCAGTAAACAACCGCGCGCTTTTTGTCCCTGGTGCTGTAATCTCAGGGAATAGCTGCTAGAGAGCAGGACGAACCATGGGGACTATCCAGAGACAGGATAAGGCTGGTATTTTAAAGTTTGGATAAGGCAGACAGTTTGTGTGGACTAGTCTTGAGCGGTGAGTTGTTGGTGTATTGATTGCGTTCCAGGCCAGCGTTTGGAGTAAGGTGCTTAAAGGAGATCAGTTCTTTGCCAGTTCAGACCATAGACTCGGGAAGACGGAGACATAGATTATGCGATAGAAAGAAATAAATATATTTGATTAGTGGTATCAAAATAATCAGTTTCAAACTAGAGTCTTCTTCCGTTTTTATGTTTTTTTTTATTTACTACAACGTACACGATTTTAGTGTTAGCAGTTTTAGTACCCTATTAAGCCATTGTTTATTGATTCGAGGTTTAGTGGTAAGTCGTCGAAGATTTGATACAAGTCTTTTGATTTTAGATATTGGGAGATCAGGCGTTTGAATATTAGGATAGATTTGGTAGTGCGGATATTTTGTGGTAGTTTGTTCCAGAGTTTGCTGTAGAATACGATAAAAAACTTACCGCGATGTTGTGTTTGGTATTTGTCGATAAGTAATGTTGCTTCGTAGTTCCGAAGTTCGTATCTAGGCATTTGGTTCCACATGGGAGAGAAAGCCGAGAATGATATTTCATTGATTACTTTATAGAAGAATGTTAAGTTGTGTCGTAGTCGGCGACGACACAGGGGTTCTAAAGAGAGTGTTTCACATCTAGTCGTGTAGTCCATGTTTCCGTTAGTTGCCAGAATTCGACGTGTGAAACATCTTTGCACACTTTCGACGCGTTTTCTATCTATGCTGTTCATACTCGAAAAGATAAAATTCTAATGAGAAATCATGACTGGTGGAGTTCAGACTTGTTGGGAGTGAGACAGTTATCACCAATGACAATGGATGATCATCGCGCTATAAGTATCACAAATTGATGGAAGTGGGAATTCTACGATTGGATGCCGACCCAGTGGTGCAGATGGTTAGGCATTCGCCGTCAATCTGAAGCCCCTGGTGCGAAATCTGGGTTGGGCACTGCTGAGGAACGAAACAGCAGTCTAGTACTCCCTGGTGTTCAATGGTACCCTTCCAACATCAATCTGTTATGTATTCAATTAAATAAAAACTATGTATCATATTCATAAGAGCTAATATACCTAGTTTATATTTGTAACTTTCAAATATTGATATCACTGAGTTGTACATGATTAACAGACATGATCTAAGTGAAGGATGTAAGTAATATTTAGTAATGATAAACGGTAGTAATGAAGTATTGCCTCATTATATTATTACTTTTTCTTAATCATTTTATATAGTTCTAAACTTTGGCAAATTCCAATACATGACAGTGTCACTGATTTAACTTCGGCATATTTTCCACATGATCATACGAATAAAGTATACGCTGGTCTAACAAATGGTGAATTAGTTGTTATTGAAGTATGTTATACACATTATTATTATTTATTTATTTGATTAAAGGCTATTGATGTGTTGTTGACATAGTGATATAACATGTGTGTATATCAATATGATAATATGAAATGTTATGTAATATTGTAATGATTCATGTCTAAGCTGACGATACAATGTATTCCAAGAAAGTCTGAAGAAGACAGGAACAAAACAAAACGGTTCACCAGTTATGTATTGAAGTTGAATTGTGACTGGCAAGCGAGTTCACCGACAGCTCAGTAAGCAAATTAGGTGTATTTGCATTTAATAAAGAATGTAATCGAAGAAAATTGTAATGATGCAAGCGTGAATCTGTTATATTCGGCGATTTATGTAGAGAAATTAAGTTTACGAATGTTTTTTTCTTTTTTTCAGAAGACTACATGTCATGTTGCCTTTGCCTTAATCATCCACTAGACTCATGAACTATTCCTTCTCATTTGTTATAAACAATTAACTATGCATCTATGCCATTAGTTTCTAGTTATTATTATTCATATTTTGTATAAATACTATTCTTCCTAAATGGTAAACTGAATGGTCAGGTTTTGTATACGCAGTTTTCCTGTTTTCAACATTCCGGATTTGGGGAAGGGGAACTAGTGATCACAAGGCAGATGTATGCCTATCTTGATTGGTTCAATCGAGATTACTATTTTCTATATTATTGTAATTGACTACTTATTGTCAAGATATAATAGAAATAATCATAAACTGATAATCAAGACTAGAAATTTGTTATGAATAATGTTAACTAATTATATTACTTTCTACTTAAATTCATTTCAGTAGGTTAATTGATCTATGAATGAATAACATATTTGAAGTTAATAGGCTACTAGAATGAATTCAATAATATTAGAAGTGAATAGAATTAGTATGAAACACAATGTAATGTCATCACAATGATGTACATATAACTGATGAAACACAAATAAAACGAAAAAATGAATCTTGAATTTCATTCTTAATCATTACATATTAAGTAATTAAATTTTATTATAGAAATAGTAATATTATGATGTATAGCTTTGACAGTATCATACTATATTCCAAGTATATTAGTTACATCATTTAACTCATACTTTATCAACGAATAGATTGTAGAGACTCAAACTTATCCACTGAATGCATCAACTTTTGTGTGTGTGTGTGTGTGTACATATTCAAGTTAAAATTGAACTCCCTATACTTCTGGTCTCTTTGAATCTTCGTTAGTTAAGTGCATCCACTCAACTGTATATGTAAGTGAAATCAATTAATACACGGGAATTATATGTACATAGCAGTTATATCTAGTAGCACCTAATATAACTACAATCCAACATCTATAGTTCTCCTAGTAGACATCGTATGTGATTTTCTAATCCGTGTCACAATGGTTATTCCTACGGTACAAAATACTCTTTACAAAACAATGTCATCTAAATCAAAATAATTAACACACTAATGATTTACTTTCAGATAGTTTATTGTATTTCTAAACAAACAATGTAATAGGTATATCGTAACTAAGATAATTGTCATCAATGAATTTTGTACTATATCTGGAATATATTGTCAATCTACTTGTCTTAATGGTGAAACTGTTTATCTAAAAAACTAAAGATTACTAGTTTAGTCCTTATAACTGTCGTAGTTATGAACTAATACAGAGTTCTGTTTGTAGAATGAGTTAGTTGTCAAATGATATTTCTAGTTTGTAATGCTATACAACTGAGATCGGTCTTTCACAAAATACAAGAAATTGTGTTTAAATAGGTGTAGAGAGGATTTATGATGCAAACTTAAATTTCAAGTCATTAATACTAAGATGAACTTGTATATTCCTGTTGATTTGTTATAGACTGAAGTTGGTCAGTCATTGTTGCTAAATGTGCTATATATGCACATATAACAACAATGACTGACCAGCTTCAGTCTATAACAAATCAACGGAAATTAACACGTTAATCCTAAAACCAATGTGCCCGTTTGCACAAGTGTGACTACCTGGACTCAGTAGTCTAGTGGTGAACACGGTGGTGTTCGACACAAAGTGGACTGAATTCGAATCCCATTATGAACATCAACATTGGGATGAAAGTACATCCAGCCGATGAGTCCCGGATAGGATGAAACGCGCTTGCTGGATTCCACTTGCCAGTCACAATCCAACTTATGCAATTAAAGTCATTAATAAATAGTATAGTTAGAATGCTGTTACATGATAAGATTGCATAAACTATTTCATCATTGTATTGTACACATTGAATTGATGTAATCTTACTTATTTCATATTTTGACTTAAACATTTTACGGTGAACAACTTAACAAACACAGAATGTTGGCTTCAATGAACCACGTGATTTCATTTATTACATAACTATCAGTTTTATTCCAATTTCATCTGTATTATTGGCAAGGAATCAACTTTGGTGTGCAAGTGGCAGTTCTATCTTCATTTTTCATGCAAAGTTAGTGTATTGAAGTAATTGTTTACTGAAATAATTGAATGTTGACATTAGATTTTTTATTTAAAGTACAATTTAACTGAAATAACAATTAATAAAATGCCCGCTACTAATTTTTCGGGATTAACCAATCATCGCTTAGCTATAGAATCGAGAACTAGCCAATATGAAATCAGCTATTAAATGACATTCAGATGGTCTTTGAAGATTTGTATTAAGTTTTATTTGATTAAATTCGTCACAGATTGATGTTCATCGGATTCTGTTGGGAACTAGGAGGTACTGGACAGCTGAATCGTCCTAGTATGGGGCTCACCACCAGTGAGCGCCCTAGATTCCAGCTCGACCAACGCCTAACCGTCTCCTCCACTGGGCCGACATCTAGTATTGGAATAATAGAACGTGTTATTAAGTAGTGTTGATAACGTTGTAGAGATTGACGAATGTGAGATTACGGAAAGAAAATACATACACGGAAGACATAGAGTCCGAATGGGTAAGTTTATTTGTTATTCTAACTTCTGTATGTTTTCGGAATTTATGATAGGACCTAGAGAGTTGGACGTTTTGGGAGAGTTCATAACAGAAAAATGACTTGTTTACTATCAATAATCAAAAGATGTGTTAACTTGGGACAGCAATATATACTGTAAACTGGAATTCATACAAGTGCGTTTGGCATCACGGCTCTAAACATCATATTATAACCCATTAACGTTACTTCGTGGATCTTGTGACAATAATGTACACCAATAACGTCGAAGTAATGTGGAGCAGGCTAAGGAAGTACTTTAGTCTGTATTTTGGATAGCTAGAAAACATGTTCATAGTTATATGTACGATTTGCATTACCTTTCTTTCTTCACATTTGAAAACGATGACCCAAGTTGGAACGTTTCTTACGATGAGGTTTTGTGATTTTCTCAGAGGGTGTATCATTTATACCACCCAGTACTGAGTGTCTTTTTTTAATTTATCCTTCACCTGGAAGTTGGTTGGATTGTTCTGTGCCACAGTAAGTTGCTTCAGATGGTATCTGGCTAATGGATCTAGAGTATCTTGTATAGATGATCGTTCATAAATACTTGCGTTTTCTGATTGATGATTTTCGTAGTTCTCTATAAAAGTCCCAACTCCATATAGTATAACTGAATGTCTTGATTAATGTATGAAAATTGTAACTTTGATGTTGGCTGACAGTTGCTTTGAACTCTAGATATTCTCCAACTTTAGAAATGTTGTCTTTGCCTTTTCTCGCCCTGCTAATCCGTATCATCACATCTATATCATATCTCTGTTGTTTATCGTTGATGTTTATGCCCAGGTATGTTAAAGTTACTACTTTTTTCCATGTTTCTCTCGTAAATGAAGTGTGATTTGATTGGTGATTGTTGTGCCATGTTGTATCTAAGGCTGTTGTTTTTCCACTTATGTATTTTGGGGCCTACTTCTGGTTGTAGAGGCTGCTGTTACACTTACTGTGTTCACGTACGTCTATTGATGTGGGTGGGCTAGATGAGTTATATCATCACTTATGAAGTCCAGATCGTCTAACTGCATCCAAGCTGTCAAGTGCATTGAGTAGTTATTTTTTAAGACGCTGAGGTTTTCATAATTCAGTCAACCACCAGAAGAAAGAAGTAGGCACTTATTGAATCTTTTATATGGTTCATTGTTCAATACTATTTGTTTGAATGTATTAAATTTATATGAATTTTGTTTTGTTTTATTTATTATAATTTAGAACAATGGATTATTATAAACAAATTAGTATATCAAATAATCCATTAGATGTTATATTGAAAATATGCCTTAGTGAGAATGGTGTTTGGATTGCAGTTCGTGGTAGTTCAATTCTTGAACTATGGGATCCAGAAATATTTACACGTATACTTTTATTTAATATAGCTAATGAAACATATTTAAGTCGAAGACCAGTAAGTTGTATATGATGATATAAAGTTTTAATGATAAAATATGATGTTAGGCTTGAAGTTATTGTAATCCAGTGGATTACATGGACTTAGTCGTGTCCCATATCTGTATTTTGAGTTACTACCTCTATGTGTAAGAAGTGGGTAATTTTTGGTATTACTGACGTTTTTAGACTCGTTCTCATGATTTAAATCTTCGTTGTCTGTTAACTGTTATAATCATGATAAGAAAAAGTATATACTAAACAGTTGATTGAGCGAACATTTTAAGAGATCAACTGCCTTCACATATATAACTGACTGGAATTTCTAAAGCTATTCAGAGTCATCACAGAATGTAATAGGCACAGTATAAGCTGCATCCAGATAGTTCTTTTCTAATTAATACAGTCAGTCTCTTGCCGGTAGAGAATTCAAAGCATCTATTAACCATATAATTACCATGTAGCATTCATGATATAAGAAAACATAAATGATTTAATGAGCCATTTTTGGTTTTGCCGTTTTAAGGTTTGTACTTAAACATTCATGGGTTAATCCCTAAAACAAGTACATGACTACTGGTAGAATGAATCAGTTTATTTACATGCAATTGGAAGTGTACTTTACAATATAGAGTAATTTCAGTCAAGTTCGCTTTCCAGGTGAATTGATTGACAATACTACATCCGATCTCTCTATCACCTGAACTGTAGTAGTATAGCAAATCATTCCTATGAGGCAGACACATACATACCAAAAACCCTGATGGACCGTTAATGCCATGATAGTAGTCAAATACTACTTGCTAATGATCACCTATGACCGTGTCAATCAACTATGTACAGCGTAAACAGACTAGTTCTGATCTTACCTGCTTATGTGATTTTCAAACTCGTTATCCCTACGTATAACCAGCAACACAGCAACCTGGAAGCTAAGCTATTTGCAGCGCCCCAGCCCAGCTAACTAGAGAGAGAAGTCCAAAGGTCAGCAAGAAAAACGTTTAATTCCACAGGCAGCGGCAACGAACCAATAAGATTTAGCGTCTCACTAAGTGGGTAACACGAACTGAAGGTGAAAAGGGGAATTTCTGGCGCGAAAATAAGAAATTTAAATTTACACAAATAAATCACAAAATAACAGGTTACTAAGAGAATTCTGGGGATCTAACATCCCCAACACCTCCCCCGTTTTAATAGCGAACGTTCTTGGGGTTCACTTGCAATTTGACTGTTGGTCGCCGCTGTCTGAGTGACCGTCTTCTGACACCTATGTTGATTGGCTCTTGGTCCGCTTCATCTACTTGAGATGGGGGTAGATTGAAAGTATCCAGAAGGACTTCCAGCGGGAGATTTTGATTTGAAATGGGTCGATTGAAGTTTTCGAAAGCCGCAGTGATTCCAGTGTCTAGTCCAGCCTCCCCTTAACCTCTAC